>CM072514.1:81000540-81003040 GCA_036898135.1 Oncomelania hupensis | reverse complement strand
GGTCTTAAACAGATCAGTTCTTGGAAATGGGATATTTAGATATTTAGTTTGTTAGCAAATATGGCAGTTTTCCTAGAAAAAAAAAGAAGAAAGATAAGAAGGTGCATTACCAAAAAGGATCTTCTGCATTAAAATTCCTTTATTAAATTTTAATCTGTTGGCAAGGGGTAGTATGTTGATCTGTTCATAATCATTGTGAGAGACCTTTTTAAAAAAAAAAAAAAAAGAATATCCGTTTAACTTTAAATTGCACGTTTATGAGTTTTAACTAAAGATTTCATGGCGTTGCCACTAGCAGTATCCCAAATTGTTGAAGAATAATCAATAAATGGCTGAATATGTCCCGAATAAAATAGTTTACGAGACTGCAAAGTTAAGAAATGTTTAATCCTTAATAATTAATAAGTCCTTCTGTGACGGTGGGTCTATTGTTACTGGGCTGTGCACAATGGAATGCTATTACTCACTCGTCTTTGTCTGCGGGGATCGGTTAGTTTAATCACCATATGACTAATCTTAATACATTTATATGTTTAGCTCGGTCTGTGTGCGGATAGGGTTATAGAGATAGGGAGAAAATGGTAATAGATTCTCTGGCACAATAGCTCTCACACGGCTATGAAACATAGGTAGTCCAGCCACTTGTTAACAGTAACTATCACACATTTATTTCCTCTACTCTATACATAATTCTCTAAACACTCTATCAACTTAAATGTCCAAATTCACTTCGAATAGGTCGTTCCTTGATGGGTTGGTTGGTTGGTTGGTTGGTTGGTTGGTTGGTTGGTTGGTTGGTTGGTTGTTTTATTTACGTCTTTTCCACCAAAGATGATAAGACGGGGAGGGGGGGGGGAATAATAATAATAAAAAATATAATAAAAAATTATTTACACAAATCTAGCTACAGGAGAATTCATCAAAAGTTTTGCTAACAATGCACTTTGATGAAAATTAATATCATCTAATGTTCTTATTTCATGCAGATGCACATTTAGTAAAGGCAGAAAATGACGGCAGCCAAAAAGTAAATGATATAATGAAAAAGTCTCATTGCATACACACTGGACATCTGGACAATACTTTGTTTTTATGGCATTCAACATTATTCTGTTAGCCATAGTAAAATTTGTTCTCGAAAGTCTACAGTCTACAGCAAAATGTGTATCAAATACAACATGTTTCGTTGACCTCTCTTCAATCATACGTTTAATTTCCTTAGGGGATTTATTGAGTTGAATACTCTGAGCATTGATATTTTTAGCTCCATTCTTTGCTGCTTTGTCTGCACTATCATTAAACAGAAAACCACAATGTGAAGGTAGCCAACAGAAGCTTACCTTTGTACAATTAATAATGAGATTGTGGACTAAATGTTGAATTTCTAAAATAATTTCATGCCGTTCAGTATGGTCATGAGATTGTAAAGCATCTAAAACTGCCATCGAATCAACACATACAACAACTTCAAATACGTTTGAGCAAAGATCTGAAAGTTTAGTTAATGCCATAAGGATTGCGATAAGTTCACACGCAAAAATAGATGTATTTTTACTCAAAGAGAAACATTTTTGCAATAACCTTCCTTCCTTGATGGGTCTATGCTGCTACTGTTCTTAATATTTGCTACTGTCTCATCATTGGGCTATTTGTTCTGGTTGGCCTAATGTTGGTTTTCAGGAGAGTGGACTACCACACCGTCCTTCTAGATCAGTGTTAGTGCGTTTCTTCTTGCACTTAGATGACTCGTTGAGGTGTGGTGATGGTGCATACTCCTTGGTTGTTGACTATTGGGCTATCTGAGCTCAGTGCTCGATGTTCCCCTGCAGGCCAAATGTAAGGGTTGACTCTTAGTGGTCTATTTCCTGCATCGGACCAACAAGCCTGCTCGTCTGCAAAACATAAGACGAGTTTCTGCAACGCCTTGTATACAAAGGGTGTGCAGAGCGTCTCACTGATGGCAGAAACAGCCCTCAGTGATCGCTCACCTTATACATACAAGGGACGATCATTCTTCTGTGTCCGTGGTCCACTGGAATTTCCAACCTAATTCCTATACATATACACATCATGGCTAAAATAAACTTATGGAGAAGTAATTAACAATATACACATTCTCCGGTACAGCCACTGGTCTGCAATAATACACATAGGAGAAACAACAGTTGGACAGTAGGGGCCACTTCATGGTGGTGAAACCGGTCGCGTGCCTGCCACGTGGTCAACAAAGTTTGACTAACATTCAAAATGATAAAATATGGCAAGACTTCACAAACCTAATCCAACAATATTATCAATAAATCGCGATGAAACAAAAGATTGATCATTTACCCTTCCGACAATGGCAGGGCGCTGTGGTTATATTGCGATGAATGAATTTCACCCGTCACCTGCTTAGTCTTTCTGCTAGAGAGATCTGTCAGAGCAGAGCATTGCTCCTTCTCGCTTGAGGTTCAGACAAAGAATGAATACCTAGCCTTGTGGTCAGCCAAAAGCCTGC
>CM072514.1:80948040-80990540 GCA_036898135.1 Oncomelania hupensis | reverse complement strand
GTATTTTAACTATGGACAATAAAGATTCGTATTCGTATTCGTATTCGTGTGCGCAATTCTGCGCACCTTCAACAAACAGCCAGACGATTGCACGCTCATAACCTCGCTTATGACACCTGCGTGACTCTGAACGTCCCTGTGGGTGAGGATGGGGGTGGGGGTGGGGGTGGGGGGTACTACGTTGATACTTGGCTACGTTGATGACCTAATGTAGGTACAGGACAAGAGTTGTCTGTCCTCGTCCCATCTGTTATCGCCTCTTGTCTCCTTTGTCACGTCGTCGCTGTGAATGTAGTTCACGTGTTGTGAGTGGTAGTGGCGATGACGTAGTGGAAAAAACATGATCAATTACACGTATCCCGTTGTTCGTTGAGGAGTTTAAGGCCCCGTGCCCTGCCAAAGGTTATATTTGTTAGACTTTAAAGCATTGTATTACTAGCTGTTATTCCGACATTGTTTTGTTTTGCCTCATCAACCATTGTACCATTTCAATTCCAGGGGCAAGAAAGCTGCAAAAATAATAGTCTATTTATTACAAAATGCTAGCGCTCATGATAATTTGTAGTTGTTTAATTTTTTTCTGGGGGGGGAGGGGTGGGGGCGGGGCGCGGGAGGGGGGAGTGAGAGGGGGACTGGAAGTAGTTAGGATGGACTGAGTGGAAAGATATAATTATCTGCAGAGATCCGTAGCCAGTTGCTTTGCGGCGAGTGGCTTACTCGCGGTTTTTCATATGCAAGTATTCGCAAAGCGACGTTTGGGAAAAAAAAGGACCTTCTGCGCCTGCGCATTAAAAGACCCTAGGCTAAATTCAAAAGCAGGACAGGTCCACATGGCAGCCATGATGTACTAGCAGAAAAGGTATCTAATTTTCCAAATCGCCAAAGACACGTGACGGATGGCTTGTTTTCGCCTATTTTCGCGTGTACCCGCGCGTACTCGGGTGCGTGTGTGGGGGGTTCGGGGGAGGTTGGAGGGGTACTCTCTTCAAAGCAACGCGCTACTGGTAATTTGTATAAAACTGCAATGCTAAAAATTTAATAAAAACCAAGAGGTGTCTTTCATAAGGGAGGAAACTCAGATTACCTATTATAGTATGTGTGTCCTGTAGTGACGAAACAGAACATGTCAATTTGGGTCAAATGTGATTCTCACAGAGAACTGTATAAGACGCGGCTTCAGTAACAAATTAGAATATCTTCGAATTGCACGATCCAGATAAGTAAAGTAGATTTTTTTTCCTTCTGTCTTCGATTATGTTTCTTACAAATAGGTTTACTTCTGTCTGATAAATCATCCTTCGGAGTGTAAACAGCAGCGTCTTTTCACGCAAGCAAAAAGATCGCACAGACTTAAAAGATCCTGAGGCTCATGTCACAGACGGGTGTGTGCCAGCCACTTAAATACACCCAGCAAACACTAGGTCTCTTCACCCCCATCCCCGTTCGCCCAGGATTTGTGCTCGTGTGTCTGAGGCGTCAGCAGATGATGTGCCCGAAGCACGAAGTGAGCGCCGGACCCTGCAGTTCCGCCGTCTTATTTTGATGGTGCACGACAACAATACTGTAAATTATCCGCTACAGACTTCGACTGGGTGTAAACAACCTTAACTATGATAGGTATCGTCGCCATTTGATAGATGACCCTGTTTGCCGTTGCGGACACCCGGCCGAAACGTCTGAACACTTCCTGCTTTTTTTACCTTTGTTTGACAGTGCCCGTAGTCAATCGATTGGTCTTCTTGATCAAATCCTCAGGGAGGTTCATACCCTACTCTTTGGAAATGCAGAATTATCATTGCAAGAAAATACCGACACGTTTACAACTGTCCACACATTCCTACTTTCACGTAACCGCTTCTAACCGCATCACATTTTATTTTCAAGTACTTTTATCCTCTACACGCATCTGTTAATTTCTTTTCACAAGGTTTGTTCTCTGACGTTTTCGTTTATCAATATTGTTTTATTCAACTCATCTTGGTTTTTGCATTTTATTATTATAATTTTTTTACAATTTCTAATTTGTTTCCTTTTCCATGTATATCAATGGTTTGTTTGCTGTTTGCTGTCGTCCGCCAGAGATATTTTTGATACATTATTTATTATTTTGGTAGCACTCATTTAAACCTTGTGCTTCTGAGCGCTCTGATGTTCGGCCTTGCACTATTATCTGGTTTGTCACAAATATATCAACTAACAAGTTAGTATCTCGTATTGCCCCCAGTCGACGTGCGGTGGTCCCGTTGCCCTTGGTTTTAGCCACAAGCTGAGACGGGGGTATCCCAAACCTAAAAATAGAATAGAGAATTCTGGGAAATCTGTTCAAGGGAAGTAACTGATAACTAGCTACGTTTGCATTCATGGTCGCCATTTCTCGCGAAGATGTGCTGGTTGAAATTAAACGAAATTTGGGAGAGTAACTGCATATTTCTGATAGTGAACAAAGGCTTTGCTCAGTTATCGAAGGAGAACACGATGGATTTATATAAACATGCACACATGTATGAGCTCAGTGCAGGCGATCGTGAGTCTCAGTGAATGATTGTTCGCCATTCTGCTCAGATCGTTCGATGTGATGGTTCATTTATCGCTTGAAGCACACTGTATAATGCACATGCAAGGTCTGTTAAAGATATGATAATTTGAGCATTTGTTCGATTCCGTACCAATTGGAAGGTGGGGTGGAAAAATTCAATCATGGTGATGATCAATCCTATTTTGCAATGGTGATTAGGCCTACTTTATTGTGTATGGTCACGTGTACTTACCTTTTGTAGTTTGAGTGCTTTTTGTTCTGTCGGCCTTGAGTGTTTGCCTCGCCTTGGCTCGTTGTACTTTGTTGTGGTCTTGCTCTCTTTTGATTTTTGAAAGCAAATCCAAATTGCATTGTTATCCAGCAGCATGCGAGGTCAAATTAGACGAATTCAGATCTAACCAATCTTCTTATGACGCCATTTTGCTTGTGTCTCGTGTGCCATGCACCAATCTCAAAGAGTCCTGCCGATGTCATTTCAGAAAAGGATTTCCCTACCCATAATTCCCCTGGGTTTTGAAGTTTCTAAAAAATTATTTTAGGCCGTCGACGCTCTATGGAGCGCAAAGCATGTAAAGGGAAGCAACCGGTTGTACGCGCACGTCGACAGAGACATAGAAGGGAGATACTAACTTGTTAGTTGATATACTTGTGGGTTTGTTGAATAAATGTATGTTTCAAACCAAGTGAGCGTCTCGAGCGGCTTGGGTTGCTTCTGTTTCTGCCGGAGCCTTAAGCAGTTCTAGAGCTGGGAAAGGACGTTAAGTATAAGCACAAAACTCTAGAGGGGAAAAAAAAACCTCCTCAGGCATCACGTCACTGGACTTGTTTTGTGTTGTCGTTCCACGGCAGTATATGCATTATATATGTATGCATGCAGGCAGGCAGCTGACATCATTAACACTCCTTGCTGTCACCCCCATCTCTGTGTGTAAAGTTGACAGAATAACCTTTCTCCTTGACTAGGCCGTTGTTCTCTACTGTGCTAGTTCTTTTCTACATCTGTGTCCGTAGTGATACACGGACAGTGTCAACAAATGAATGGGTCTTACTTCTAGTTCTACGGTAAGTTATATCAATATTCTGTCCTGTTTATTTCTTTGTTCTTATGAAGGTACTTTTTCTCTAGTTCCAAAGCTGCTCAAGGCGCTGGCCGATACAGGATATGACGTAAGCCGCCCCATGCGCCCACCTGTTGCCTTAGGTGCATAGTCAGACGCCCGGACAACTGAGCCCAATCCTGGTGCTTTCGCTGGGTGTGTTTGTGTCGCCGGCACCCGCCCGTTTAGGGCATGAGCGTCAGGATCTTCAAAGTCCGTGCGAAAGAATGCGTGCGTGGCGTGCACAGACTGGACCTCTGTTTATACTCTCATTCGAAGTGTAAGCTATCTTCATTTTGTTGTTCTCCATCTTGTGGCCCTTCTTGTGTAAGTTACCTTAACTTTTCTACGTGTCTCGCTTATTCCGTTAAGTTTGTTTTCATTATTAGAAAGATGGAACACTAGGAGAGGAAATATAGATTTGTATAGTCATGTTCTCTAGTATTTGTCTCTCGCCATGCACTGAGGGAACAAATGCCTCTCGCTTCTTGTGCGAGATATTACTTTTACACTCTCAAATACGCCTATGTTATAAAACGGCAAAAAAAAAGTGTTTGTGTGTGTGTGTGTGTGTGTGTGTGTGTGTGTGTGTGTGTGTGTGTGTGTGTGTGCGTGTATGTGTGTGTGTGTGTGTAAACAGTCATTGTCTACAATGTTTGCCAAAGGTAGTCTGAGTCTGGCAACAAACCCAATCTTTTGCTGCGGATTATTCTAGGGAAACATGCTGAGACTGTGGTCTGAAGTGACGCTCAATGACTGCATTAGAGACCCCTCTGTTATTGAAGCTCATGACGTTACCATTAAGGACCTCAATGACTTTGCAAAGTTATTTACACGCTCAACGGAGAGCGTGCATCTTAGCAATGTGGAATAGCACTACACTCTTCCATGATCATACTACCAACTGTAAACGTTTTATACCCCCGTTGGGGTGCATGGGGGTTTCAGTATAAATAGTATCCCCACTTTCTGGAAATTTAGTGCTTTAAATTCCCACTGTCGCTGTCTTTCTCATTTACTCTTTCTCATTCCTGCTCTGTTCTATCAATTACTATCTTCTTCTTCGCTAGACCAGTTATCTACCTTTTTTCTTGAAAACTCTTCCGGGACAAGACTCCTTATTTGTGTATGAGGACTGTTGGATCAGCTTGGGAATATTGGACGCTTTCTGCCAGGTGGTCACTAGGGCTTCCTATGATGTTATTATTTAGCAATGTAGGCATTTTATATGTATGTGTTTTGTTGATAATTTATAATGATGTTTGTATTCTATTTTGTTTTTGTAAACGGGGGTTCGATAAATTAGAGTACAGCCTCAGCGTCCCCTGCGTGGGATGTCTTTATTGTAAAGTGACTGGCTGGTGGGGAGGTTTCAGTTTTACCACTAGGGTTGTTTCAGCAGATCTTTTATGCGTATCAGGGGTTGTCCGGTCCTGATTTGGCTCGGAAGAGTCCGCTGGACCTAAAGCAATAATCATGTAAGGTAATGTAATGTAAACGTTTTAAACAATTAACCTTAGGCTGACTTTAATGAAAGTTGTCAACACCTCTCTCTAAATCTCTGGCTGTCTCACTCTCTCCCTCTCTCTCCACCCTCTCTCTCTCTCTCTCTCTCTCTCTCTCTCTCTCTCTCTCTCTCTCTCTCCATTGTACTTTGTGAAGTAACACAAATGTCACAGTCAGGTGACACACTCATTGTTAGTTAAGTGAAAGCTGTCATCACAGTAGGGTTAGTGAACGAACGATTCAGTCTTTGCGTCAGACCGTGCAACATTTGACATAGTCCAGTCCCGGTAATGAAATAAATAGCCAAATAAGCAACTAATTCCTATAAAAATGCTATGCAGTAAAAAATATTCTTTAAGCAATGAGGAAATACCTATAAAAAGTCCCAGTTAAAAAAAGGGGTCTGAGACATGATTTTTGGTGCTTATGTTTTTTCACACTTCAAAACGTCAAAGGGAGATTACTTGAAATAAACATTTAATTCAAAACCATATCATGTTGCATGTCAAATGAAAGCTCTTGACATATACAGTCCGAAAATCTGTTTCAACCTTTTCTGTGTCAGTTTTAGTTCTGACTGGAGATTAAAATTTGATTAACATAGTGGTATAAATGCGAAATTCTGATGATCGTGAAAATCTTGATCTTGATTGTAAAACTCGACTTCTGTCTAATTCACAAGAGAAAAAGTATTAGTTAACACGAAATAAAGAAAAACAAAAATAACCATGCCATTGATTAGTTTTCCAGTAGAATATAAAAGTGGTCTGCCTTAGTCGCTCTCAGAATCAGACTCATCATCCAGCTGAACCACACAATTTGTGCAGCTGACTCCACGGCATTCTCCACAAGCTGTGGTGCACGTAAGTCCGTGCTTTCTGCAGCTGCATCTGCCAATGGAGCAGTCTTTCTTGCAGCAGCAGCGGATAACATTCAAAATATCATCGGGAGCAGCTGGCTTATTAGTTGTTATTGGAAGTAGCCGGCCCTCCTGTAACTTCCAACCCCAATCCACTGGTGATAGACCATGGTCTCTGTCTAGACCCACTCCTAGACTTGGTAGAATGATCTGTAGGCATGGATGGAATACAGCTGCTGCTGCTGTTGGGGGGAGCACTTTAGCTTGGATTTGTGTATGGCTTGCTGACACTTTTTGCTGATATTTGACAACCCGCAGTTTGGTCAAGGTATCAGAACGTTTTCCACTGTACATGTGAACAAATACCCTCTCACCAGCCGCTGCAACAGCATCATGACTTGACATCTTATCATTGAATACTCTAGCCTCATCAAGGAGCTCTCCTGAATCAAGCTTCTTGACTGTGAGTGATTTTGAGATGTTGAAGGGATGAGATGTCGTGTCGCATCCACAGAATGCATTGGCAAAATGTGTTATTACAGACTGTTGCTCCAAGGCGCTTTTGATTTGCCTTTATGTCCCACAACTTGGTCTTCTTGTAGGAACCTGATGTAAAGAACACATCATTCATTGCTGGTTCCCCATGGTGCAGAAGTAGAACTAGCAAGTCAGTGTCTTCTCCGACAACAACAGTGGCCGATTCTTTTGCAGATACTAGAGCTTTGGCGACAATTATACAGTCTGCATCTCCCTTTGCATGGAATGTAACAAATTTGTTTGCCTCGAATGCTTCAGCCAAAAGATGAATAAACTGCTGTTTGTTTCCGCAGTTGGCCAAGAACATTTCCTTCGTCTCACAGAGGATCATGTCAGGATCAAAGGCTACATGTATCCCAACCATGCCTTTGCTTCTTCATAGATGGGTAACATTTTTGGTACTTGGGCCATCAACATAGCCAAACAAACATTTGTCGTTAGCCCATTCCGCGTCCTCTAATTAGGCCACCATTTGACTTCAGCGTCCTCATCAAAGTTTGCTCAATCACCAGAACACACGACAGACCAGCCCAATAGCGATCGCTTCTCCTCATCACGTGATGGCCTACCATGAAATCGTGATAGACTTCTGGTTGGATTTTGTTCAACTCCATCATTTGCTGTATGTACAGCCTGGCCGACTTGGTGTAGAGGTTGTGCCCTGAAGCAGCAAAATAGGGCAACGTTTTGGCAACAGCAGATAGATGGAGCTTGAAGTCTCCAGTTCTTTCAGCCTATATTGCTGTGCGAAGGAGGTGTACCATTTCTTGATATTGAATCCATAGCTTGCTCGTTCTACTTGAACATTGTTGTTTGAAATCTTCCAACTTTGCTTTGATGCTTCCTGGTGTATTGTAGCATCTCTTGCTGTTGTTTTGCCCTGCATCAGTGATTCAAAAAGAGCAGCAGCCTCATCCAAGTCATCATTGCCAACAGACTCTGTTATGTCAATATATGCAGGATTATGTAGAAGTGACTCTTCTTCTTGACAATCATTGTTTTCGTTCCTAGGATTGTAATCATTGGACAAAGAGTCAGGATGGAGCAACAGCAATTACAGGGGGGCACGGTGGCCTTATGGTAGAGTTTTGGCTTGCGCATCTGAAGGTCCCGGGTTCGATCCCAGGCCGGGGCATTGTGTTGTGTCCTTGGAGAGACACTTTACTCACGTTTCCTACTCCTTCGGATGAGAGTATAAACCGAGGTCTAGTCTGTGTCGCATACATTCCATCAAAACGGACTTTAAAGATCCTGACGCTCATGTCCTAGACGGGTGAGTGCCGGTGACAAGAACACACCCAGCATGCACCTAGGTCGTTCTCCCCCATCCCTGGCTGCCCAGGATTGTGCTCAGTTGTCTGGAGCGTTATTACGATGCGCCAAAAGGCTGCAAGTTGGCGCCTCGGGCTGCTTGAGTTACATCCTATATCTACCAGCGCCTTGAGCAGCTCTTGAGCTGGAAAAGTGCTATATAAGAACGATTAAATAATAATAATAATAATAATAATAATAATAATAATAATAATAATAATAATAATAATAATAATAATAATGTTGAAGGCAGTGCTTACAAATATTGCACTCAATGCTGCTTCCTAAATGTGCTCTAATTGCCCTAGAATAAGCCTTTACAGCAATGATGTGAACTGCAGAATTTGCTGCATAAACTGTCTCTATTGCCTCCTGCAAGCGTGAACCCAGCCATAAGATGACCAATACTATATGCATCTATCAACCACAGGCTCTGAAGTCTTTTCTTTCCCCTCCTACATACGTACGTAGTACAGTATAGTATGTATAGTATGTAACTGAGGCCTACGAGAGACGAGACTTCCCAGCCTGTTTATCAACACTGCCATTGAATTGTCAAGTACGCACATTTTTAACACCATGCGGAACAATCTGGGCGGTAAAAATGGGGGTTCCCCAGTGCATTCGCATCAAAAAATAGTTCGCTTTAAAAAGTTAAAATAAACATATTCATACCCCTTCGATTCCGTGGGACTTTTCTTCAGTTGTAAACACAACTTTAAAGAGTAAATTAGAATATAAATCATTTTTATAGGATTTACTTACTTTCAAAAAGCCTGTTGGATTGGACTAACAATCAACCTTGTGTTTTCACATTTCAGATGTAGGCTTAGTTGCGTAATTAACTGCTCTGTCATCACAGTGTTAACTATCGGTTTTCCCCCTGTAAACCACCTACTCTTTGTCACGTTGCGCTATGAATGCATTGTCTACAGTTGTTTGAGGAGTTAGACGATTTCAAAGGCAATGAATGGAAGCATCGGGGCGCATTTGAGTTAGATCCTGTATTGATCATTGCCTTGAGCAACTCTTGAGCTAGAAAAGCGCTACATAAAAACGATAAAAGTCCAATAAATAACTATTTATTCAGTGTAAGTGTAAGACAGGACCATCAGTCTACATTCCAAGGTAAGGCTGCTGCGCTCCCTTGTCATCTCCATCTTCCTGTATGCTTGCGAAACATGGACCCTCACAGAAGATCTCCAACGAAGAATACAAAGCATGGAGATGAGGTGCTACAGAAGACTTCTGGGCATTTCCTATACCCAGCACATCACCAACGATGAAGTCCGACAGACCATCACACAAGCCATTGGACAACACGATGACCTGCTCACAGTGGTTAAAAAAAAGCACACGGAAACTCCGATGGTATGGCCACGTCACCAGATCATCAGGCCTTGCAAAGACCATCCTGCAAGGCACAGTGCAAGGAGGTAAAAGAAGAGGTAGACCGAAAAAGAGGTAGGAGGACAACATTCGAGAATGGACTGGTTTGACACTGAGCGAAACAATCAGGTTTGCTGAGGACAGGGAAAGATGGAGTACGCTGGTTAAACGATCATCTGTGGTGCCCCTACGACCTCCGAGTTATGGGATAGGATAGGAATAGGATAGGTGAAAATGTAAGAATTGACTTTCGGCTGGAGTTTCTCAGATGTACTGTTTGGCTGCCTAAATATCTACTCTGTCATCACTGTGTTAAAAATCGGTTAAAACCACTATAAGCTGTCACTGTGTGACATTGTGTGTGCTACATGTCAGCAGTCATGTGACGTTCAGTGTAACGCTAATATTCTTCTTTGTTCTTTTTTTTAAATATATATTTGGAATCCTACTGTCTAATTAACGAGCCTGCCATCACAGTGTTAATTACAATCGGATTTACGACTAGAAGCTCTGCACTGTGTCATCGTGTCTGGAGGATGAGTCAGTAGATTTAATTTAACCCACGGGGTTCTAAGGGACTGTATTCACCTGACATAACATTCGCAGTTTATTTGCATTCAGGGACAACCTGACTTTATTATTTTGGTCATGGAGAACACAAGGACATAGTTTTGTCAAGTCAGGACCCCTTTATTACCCAGTGAATTCAACATACATAGGATTTTGCTTTTGGTGATGCGGTAAAACCTTCAGTCACTCTTGCAACAACGCTGGACATGAAAACATTGAATGATCAAAGAGAAAAAAAAATAGTTTTAAGAAGTAAAGCACGCACGCGCGCTCACTCACACGCACACACACACACACACACACACACACACACGTACACAAAACACCAAAACTGGGTTTTACTAAGAATGTAAGAATCGGAAAGTGATTTTTGACAGAAAAGGGTTAGGGCAGGGGTTAGTTGTAGCGCTGCAACTAGCCCTTACCCTAACCCTTTTCTAGAAAGTTGACCTATTTGGTCTCCTATAGGCGACGAAATATGTCGAATTTTGTTCAAAAATTCTTCGGAAATTCACTGTATTTTCTCCGTCCCGGATAGAGCACTCCTGTGTACTAAAAACACTCTCATGCACTACAACTGCACTCCCATGCACTAAAAGAGCACTCCCGCGCACTTAGAAAAAAGTGGGTGGCTGGAAAACTCTGGGTGACTGATACACTCACCCATTTTCTGCATAAAAAGCAAGGTCAGTCACCCATTTCAAGGCTTATGTGTACGCACACACACACACACACACACACACACACACACACACACACAGGCATATTCGTAAACAATTCTACATTTTGCACGGTAGTTTAATATGAATAAAGAATTCACCGCCGTAGCTCTGGTACAGCCTTGGCTTGGCACACCGATGACCTAGGTTGGAATCCAATGGTGGGGCAAGCTAAAAATGGCTGTTTATCACTGCCCATCTTTGCAGTTTGATCGCTCTGGTGGTTCAATGCTCATTTAGGTCCCCATCCCGTCACCCGCTTCCCACCATCCCTGGGATGGTTATCTCCGTCTGCGGCATCGCCAATGCTGGGTGTAGAGGTTCAGTCCTTACGGAGTCTCTATACTAGCCTTAGCAATGCTGTGTGTAGAGGTTCAGTCATTATGGAGTCTCTGTACTAGCCTTAGCAATGCTGGGTGTAGAGGTTCAGTCCTTACGGAGTCTCTATACTAGCCTTAGCAATGCTGTGTGTAGAGGTTCAGTCCTTACGGAGTCTCTATACTAGCCTTAGCAATGCTGTGTGTAGAGGTTCAGTCATTATGGAGTCTCTGTACTAGCCTTAGCAATGCTGGGTGTAGAGGTTCAGTCATTACGGAGTCTCTGTACTAGCCTTAGCAATGCTGTGTGTAGAGGTTCAGTCATTATGGAGTCTCTATACTAGCCTTAGCAATGCTGGGTGTAGAGGTTCAGTCATTACGGAGTCTCTGTACTAGCCTTAGCAATACTGGGTGTAGAGGTTCAGTCCTTACAGAGTCTCTATACTAGCCTTAGCAATGCTGGGTGTAGAGGTTCAGTCGTTACGGAGTCTCTATACTAGCCTTAGCAATGCTAGGTGTAGAGGTTCAGTCATTACAGAGTCTCTATACTAGCCTTAGCAATGCTGGGTGTAGAGGTTCAGTCATTACGGAGTCTCTGTACTAGCCTTAGCAATGCTGGGTGTAGAGGTTCAGTCATTACGGAGTCTCTATACTAGCCTTAGCAATGCTGGGTGTAGAGGTTCAGTCCATACAGAGTCTCTGTACTAGCCTTAGCAATGCTGGGTGTAGAGGTTCAGTCATTACGGAGTCTCTGTACTAGCCTTAGCAATGCTGGGTGTAGAGGTTCAGTCATTACGGAGTCTCTATATTAGCCTTAGCAATGCTGGGTGTAGAGGTTCAGTCATTACGGAGTCTCTATACTAGCCTTAGCAATGCTGGGTATAGAGGTTCAGGCATTACGGAGTCTCTATACTAGCCTTAGCAATGCTGGGTGTAGAGGTTCAGTCTTTACGGAGTCTCTATACTAGCCTTAGCAATGCTGTGTGTAGAGGTTCAGTCTTTACGGACTCTCTATACTAGCCTTAGCAATGCTGTGTGTAGAGGTTCAGTCTTTACGGACTCTCTGTACTAGCCTTAGCAATGCTGGGTGTAGAGGTTCAGTCATTACGGAGTCTCTGTACTAGCCTTAGCAATGCTGGGTGTAGAGGTTCAGTCATTACGGAGTCTCTGTACTAGCCTTAGCAATGCTGGGTGTAGAGGTTCAGTCCTTACAGAGTCTCTGTACTAGCCTTAGCAATGCTGGGTGTAGAGGTTCAGTCATTACAGAGTCTCTGTACTAGCCTTAGCAATGCTGGGTGTAGAGGTTCAGTCATTACGGAGTCTCTGTACTAGCCTTAGCAATGCTGGGTGTAGAGGTTCAGTCATTACGGAGTCTCTGTACTAGCCTTAGCAATGCTGGGTGTAGAGGTTCAGTCATTACGGAGTCTCTGTACTAGCCTTAGCAATGCTGGGTGTAGAGGTTCAGTCATTACGGAGTCTCTGTACTAGCCTTAGCAATGCTGGGTGTAGAGGTTCAGTCCTTACAGAGTCTCTGTACTAGCCTTAGCAATGCTGGGTGTAGAGGTTCAGTCATTACGGAGTCTCTATACTAGCCTTAGCAATGCTGGGTGTAGAGGTTCAGTCATTACGGAGTCTCTGTACTAGCCTTAGCAATGCTGGGTGTAGAGGTTCAGTCATTACGGAGTCTCTGTACTAGCCTTAGCAATGCTGGGTGTAGAGGTTCAGTCCTTACGGAGTCTCTGTACTAGCCTTAGCAATGCTGGGTGTAGAGGTTCAGTCATTACGGAGTCTCTGTACTAGCCTTAGCAATGCTGGGTGTAGAGGTTCAGTCATTACGGAGTCTCTATACTAGCCTTAGCAATGCTGGGTGTAGAGGTTCAGTCATTACGGTGTCTCTATACTAGCCTTAGCAATGCTGGGTGTAGAGGTTCAGTCATTACGGAGTCTCTGTACTAGCCTTAGCAATGCTGGGTGTAGAGGTTCAGTCATTACGGAGTCTCTATACTAGCCTTAGCAATGCTGGGTGTAGAGGTTCAGTCATTACGGAGTCTCTGTACTAGCCTTAGCAATGCTGGGTGTAGAGGTTCAGTCATTACGGAGTCTCTGTACTAGCCTTAGCAATGCTGGGTGTAGAGGTTCAGTCCTTACAGAGTCTCTATACTAGCCTTAGCAATGCTGGGTGTAGAGGTTCAGTCATTACGGAGTCTCTGTACTAGCCTTAGCAATGCTGGGTGTAGAGGTTCAGTCATTACGGAGTCTCTGTACTAGCCTTAGCAATGCTGGGTGTAGAGGTTCAGTCATTACGGAGTCTCTGTACTAGCCTTAGCAATGCTGGGTGTAGAGGTTCAGTCCTTACGGAGTCTCTATACTAGCCTTAGCAATGCTGGGTGTAGAGGTTCAGTCATTACGGAGTCTCTGTACTAGCCTTAGCAATGCTGGGTGTAGAGGTTCAGTCATTACGGAGTCTCTGTACTAGCCTTAGCAATGCTGGGTGTAGAGGTTCAGTCATTACGGAGTCTCTGTACTAGCCTTAGCAATGCTGGGTGTAGAGGTTCAGTCCTTACAGAGTCTCTATACTAGCCTTAGCAATGCTGGGTGTAGAGGTTCAGTCATTACGGAGTCTCTGTACTAGCCTTAGCAATGCTGGGTGTAGAGGTTCAGTCATTGCGGAGTCTCTGTACTAGCCTTAGCAATGCTGGGTGTAGAGGTTCAGTCATTACAGAGTCTCTATACTAGCCTTAGCAATGCTGGGTGTAGAGGTTCAGTCATTACTGAGTCTCCATACTAGCCTTAGCAATGCTGGGTGTAGAGGTTCAGTCCTTACAGAGTCTCTATACTAGCCTTAGCAATGCTGGGTGTAGAGGTTCAGTCATTACGGACTCTCTATACTAGCCTTAGCTTCCGACAGGACCAAACTAGTCTTGGTCTTACATAGGGCCACTGTCAAGTACCCCCCATCCACCCCCTCCCACCCACCAAAAAAAGAAAGAAATGTGTAATAACTTTTGGCTGGGAGCTATACTGGACCCATACTTGAAATAGTCACGTGACATAATATATGCGTTCTATATATGCATCCAGACGAGAACAGTCATGGAAGAATAATGGGGCCCTCTAATAATATGCTTATCATTCTACTCTAGGAATAAATCCTTTGGCTAAAACCGAACTTACTGGGCTTACCTTCATTGAAATGCTCTTGATAATGAATTGTTTTGTACAGCGCACTTACCAGCTCAAAGAGCGGCTCAAGGTGCTGGCTGCAAACGGGGTCTAACTCCAGCCACCCAAACCGTCAACTTGCTGTTTGATGCGCGCAGTCAAATCAACTGCCTCCACCAGACAAACTGAACAAGCCTGAACTAACTAGAATAATGTATTACGCGCCTTCATTATTTTTAGCCTGCCACCTGCCGTTGACGACAGAAATGACTGAGTTCTTTAGCGTGCCGCAACAGCGACACGAAGGAAAGTGGAGCACAGTATTCGCACAGTATTCACACCAACTCAACCAAAGCGTTTAGGTTTTGAGGTTAGTTCAGCCAGGCTAGCTATAAATACCTTCGCCGATAGCTTCGCCGGTGGAGGGGCCGGGTAGCTCAGTTGGTAAGAGCGTCTTGCTAGTAACCGAAAGGTCGCTGGTTCGAATCCCGGATTGGTCAACGTGTGATCATATTATTTTCCCCTTTACCAACAACTGGCCCGCTGGTGTCAGTATAAATCGGTCCAGTAGTCACCTATATGCGAAAGTGTCGTGTGACTATAATCTACAAACAACAACAACATTCGCCGGTGCTTTTTTCCTTTCCTTTCACTGGAAGGGAGGGTGTAGGCAAGCTATAAATAACCAGCAGCCAACAAAATGTGGGGGAACCAAAGAGTGCTGCTCACATAGGCATTGAGCTGGTGTGTATTCAGAGTTATTACAGAAAGTCGGATTTCTGTGAGACATATAAATCCCGCCAACCGCCCATAACCACTGACCCACAATATGCGCTGCCACAATCAAAGAGGGCTATACTCTACCACCACACAGCGTAGCAGAGACGACCGCTGATCGTAGAACAGATTGCAGGTTTGATTGAAGTATTACGTGATCCCTCTTCCCCGTCCCGAACTGACAAAAATGAAGGACAGGCGGTAGGTCCAACTACGTTACGTCATCCGGGGTAATAGGTAAGTTATACGACCAGCGGAAGAAACAGTAGAGAGGGGGCGTAAGTCTCGGCAATCTCTGCTAAGCAGTGTGCTTTGCCGCCCAACGTGACGTGATGTAGACCTACTACGCATTCTACTTGCGTTCAGTGACATTCGGATGGCTTCATTGAGACAGGTAGAACGTATCTACTTGGACAAAGCGTGTTTCTTGTAGCTCAGCACTCACTACTAGCTGTCATTCAAAAAAGCTTATACAGTCAGAGAGTGTTACGTTGAAACGCGCACGAGAGTTCGTGTGTGACGCGCACGATAGATGCGATTGTTTTATTTTGCAAAGCATGCAATAATAGAGTGTATTTACCTTTGATTTGATTTTGCGTTGTTGTTAGAAGAAGCTTTGTATAGCGTTGATAATTTTAGTTGGTCGATATTATTTGAGAATTTTCTAGAGTTGGTTGTTTACTATCGATCGAAGCGTATGGAAAATTCTAGTGGTAACTAAAGAAGCTTCCATCCTAAATTATGGTTGTATGACGTGAGACAGTGATGACGAAATTTGATCTGATTGGTTATAATTGTATCTTGCCCGAATGTTCTCTCTTTCTTTGGATTAAGAGAGACTTTATATGTACCGCAATGTTTGAGTTGAGAGAGTTGAAAGTAGAGAGGATTGTAAAGTGAAAAGTCGAGAGTGGAAAAAGCGATTGTATGCAGTTGTTGATGTTTGCTGAATACATTTGGAAAACTGCATACGACGACTTTGCCTTGTTGCTGAGTGAGCAGGCTGCGTGGATAAACGAATCTGAGTTACACTTATCAGGTTTCAAGCATAGGGGCTGAATCTACTGATAAAAAAACAACATCGAGTGTAACAGAGAGTGTTGTTAAAAACGGTGTTTCCACTGCCAGTGAGGCATCTCTGTCAGAGCGCTACCGCTAGACTTGAGTATAAGCGGTCTACTGCTTTTGAGGTGTCCCTCGTGCTGTGTGTGAGTCTATCTTCTATCCGCGCATTTTCTCAGAATCGGGTGGACGGATTTCTATCTAGTTTGGAGTGTCTCACCTCACCACATCGTCACCCTATTTTCTTATTTCGTTTTTAGCAAAAATGTTGATAGGTGATTGCGTGTACCTATTAAGCTTTTTTTTCTTCTTCAATATTATACTTTTTTTTAACGTACTTCACATAACAATAATTGTATATAATCCTCTGTAAGCCAATGATTAATAATCAGAATGTGAAAGTATGTAAAAGTAAGCAGCCATTTTTCTTGGGTTACAGGGGGAAGACGTTTCATAGAACGACTGATGGCGGACATCCAGTGCACAGTCAAATGAGGTACGTCTTCCTGACAGCTGATTTCTTCTTCAAAGGTCAAGGTCACATGCTGCTAGTCAGGGTCAAGGTCATAGCGTCCATCCAGTCTTGAGGCCTTCTAGGAACGGTACCCTTCATCAACAGTCGTCAGCAACTCGCAAGGTCAAGATACTGAAAGTGCGCGGCAAGAATCCACAGCGGTGTTCTCCAAGGTGAAGGTCCAGCGGGGATTGTTGAGCCCAAAGGTATGTTTCAAGGTCACCGTCTTGGAGGCCATTGGTTTGGTGACTGTTTTAAGTGATTAATGTTGCCTGTTGCCTTGCACTTGTTGTCCGCGGGATAAGGACATGTCACAGGTTTCCACAAAATAGGGGAATGTTTAACATTGTTGAAGCTTTGTGGTGGTAAGCAATAAACCAAATCATATCAAAATAGAAATACCTGTGTATCTAAGAGAAGACGTTTCACTCCACAGGACCCCGTATCTGCGGACTTTTACTACTAGTAGTATATTATTTCTTCTTTTTTCTTTCTTTATTTATTGAATCTTTCTTATATAGCGCTTTTCCATCTCAAGAGCAGCCCAAGGCGATGACAGATACAGGATCTAACTCAAGCCGCCCGAGAGGCCACCCGTAGCCTTTGGGCGCATGGTCTGACGCCCGGACAACTGAGCACTATCCTGGCCAGCCAGGGATGGGGGAGAAGGACCAAGTGCATGCTGGGTGTGTTCTTGTTACCGGCACTCACCCGTCTAGGACATGAGCGTCAGGATGTTTAACGTCCGTTATGATGGAATGTATGCGACACACAGACTAGACCTCGGTTTATACTCTCATCCGAAGGAGTAGGAAACGGGAGTAAAGTGTCTTTCCCAGGGACATAACACAATGGCCCGGACAGGGTTCGACCCCGGGACCTTCATATCCGCAAGCCAAAGCACTACTATTAGACCACCGTGCCTCAACACTGGCTCAACACTGAGCGAAGCCATGAGGGCTGCCGAAGACAGAGAAAGATGGCGTACGCTGGTTAAACGATCATTTGTGGTGCCCCAATGACTTTCGAGTTTTGATTGATTGATTGATTTATTGTTGCTTTAGGTCCAGCGGACTCCTCCGAGCCAAATCAGGACCGGACAACCCCCGATCCGCATAAAAGATCTGCTGAAACAACCCTAGTGGGAAAATTGAACGCCCTCCACCGGCCAGTCACTTTACAATAAAGACATCCCACGCGGGGGACGGCTGAGGGTTTACCTCAACTACGCAAACCCCCGGTTACAAAAACAAAATAGAATACAACCATCATTACAAATCATCAACGAAACATATACATATAAAATGCCTATATTGCTAAATACTAACATCATAGGAAGCCCTAGTGACCACCCAGCAGAAAGCGTCCAACACTCCCAAGCTGATCCAACAGACCTCATACACAAACAAGGAGTCTTGTCCAGGAAGAGTTTTCAAGAAAAAAGGTAGGCCACTGATCTAGCGAAGAAGAAGATAGTATAGCAGAGTGATAGGACAGAGCAGGAATGGGAAAGAGTATATGAGGAAGATAGCAACAGTGGGAATTTAAAGCACTAAATTTCCATAAAATGGGGATACTATTTATACTGAAACCCCCGGCACTCCAACGGGGGTACTGTTGCCGCACTGAATCTGTCATGCCTACAAAGGCAAGACAGGTTTTCAAGTGGGGCTTTCACTGTTCCCTTTATAGGTTAGAACAATCTACAGAGGCAAGATTGCTCATGACCCCAATGGGTAATGACTTTCGAGTTACGGGATAGGATAGGATTGGATAGAATAGGACATTACACAATGAATTTGCTCCGATGTTGGTAAATACCCACACCGCAGGAACCCAATCCACCATGACACAGTATAATAAAAAATATTAAAAAGTAAGTTATAGTTTCCATTTAAATACAAAAAAAACTTTGGTTGTATTATCTCTGCTTTTAATTGACTGATCGTTAGGAATGTGAAAATGAAGATGGTCAACTGATGTAGCTGTTTTACTCCGGACATTTTTTTTTACATTTAATTGACGTTCTAGTATCCTATCTATAATGTAGGATTTGATGACTCTGTGTTCCTTATAAAGTTGCTAGAAATGTTAGGTTCTAAATATAGGTTGTTTTTGTTGTTGTTGTTATTGTTGGTGTTTTTATTTCTGCGTCTGTGTTTCTCTAAAAGCATAATAATCTCTTAATAGAACTGCTTTAAGAAAAGTCAACTATAGCAGCAATATCACGCCTAAAGACTAGAGATTCTGTTAACATAATTATTCTGCGCTTATTTTCGGACACGATAAACTCACAAAACCACCAGTTCGTAGTCTTGATTCGCATAACCATGACCACGCAACAGCGTGTTGACTATCTTCTGCAACGTCTACGATACAATCAGCGACAAGTATTATGAAACCATTTCTAGTTCATCTTTGGCCATCAAGAACATTTTATTATCTTCTACGATCCCATCAGCAACACCATCAATAACGGTCAATAGTATCTTCCTTGCTTGCGGCGGAGGTGTATATTGCGATGTGATTATTGTGCTAAGCCGTTCTACAGGGTCTTACAGGCTTCACGTGGGACGTGACTGTAAACCGTATTGTGACAAATGAAGGCTTGCCTCTTTCATCTTCCAACCAAGCCTTTGGGATTTAGCTAAACGGCCACTAGAAAAATGCTCATTTCCTGAACATGCTTTAGCACCTTAAGCGCTCTTTTACCGCCCCGTCCGCTCATTGGCAAGTAGCTGCAGCAAAGAAGAAGAAAGAGGAGAAGAAGAAGAGGAATAAGGTAAAGGTAAAGGCAGTCCCATAGCCTTGTGGCCGTAGGGGAGCGTGATGTTGGAGATCACACTTATCTTGGGCCAGCGTAATGAGGGTGATGCCCATCTCTCTCCCTCGCTGCTTTACCTTCCCCACCCTTAAGAGAGTAGGTACTCAGTCACAGTTAAGTCCACTGGGGGCGTTGTTATTTGTCGCTTCACGTTTTGCGGTCACCCATCCAAGTGCTAACCGCACTGGACGGTGCTTAACTTGCGACACAGTAGCGAGTGCTCCAAACCACTGCGCTATCCGACACCCAAATAAGGGGAATAAGAGTGCTTGCGTTTGCAACTTTTTTTTGCCTATGATATTATTTTGTGGCTTGAACACTTCCTGTCCCCTCACCCCCTCCTCTCTGCCTCACACACACATACACATACACACACAAACACACACCCATACACACACACACTCACACACACACACACATAAATATTGCCCTCTCCTCATTTAGAAAGTGTTAAGTCACAAAAGCTCTTCAGACCGCATCGGTATTTTTACTGTTTTTATGTGTGTTTATTTGCTTTTACAGTGTAGAGGTCAGTTGAGTGTAAATTAAACCAACCAAAGAATGACACGCACAATATTCAAGAGCTAAAAAATACATCAGTTAAATCCATTAAATCAAGCCACGTACACTACTTTAAAAAAAAAAACTGGACTTTTCACCAGCATCTCATATGTAAATACGCCTAAATGAGCCAATTAAAATGCTGAGTATTTGTGTTACACAGTCATCGGCACGTTCAGCATTCGGTGGACACTGACAGAAGAATCGGAGGACGTACACTGAACTTTTAACAAGATGTTTGGTGAATTTCCGCTACCCAAGATGCATTGGGCGGTGTTGCTAGTTTCTGCTATCTTCACGTCTGCCACAGTGATGGCTGAGTTTGGCGAAATGCAGAACATGCTGGGACATATGCTTGGTAAGTAGCTATCGATCGTTTTTGTCTCTCCATTAAATAGTACAACGTGTTTTTGTTCTCCATTATACAATAGAAACGAAGTTGATGTACCCCCGTTGGGGTGCCGGGGGTTTCAGTATAAATAGTATCCCCACTTTCTGGAAATTTGGTGCTTTAAATTCCTACTGTCGCTGTCTTTCTCATTTGCTCTTTCTCATTCCTGCTCTGTTCTATATCAATCTGCTATACTATCTTCATCTTCACTAGACCAGCAATCTACCTTTTTTCTTGAAAACTCTTCCGGGACAAGACTCCTTATTTGTGTATGAGGTCTGTTGGATCAGCTTGGGAATATTGGACGCTTTCTGCCAGGTGGTCACTAGGGCTTCCTATGATGTTATTATTTAGCCATGTAGGCCTTTTATATGTATGTGTTTTGTTGAGGATGTTTGTATTCTATTTTGTTTTGTAACGGGGGTTCGATAAATTAAAGTACAGCCTCAGCGTCCCCTGCGTGGGATGTCTTTATTGTAAAGTGACTGGCTGGTGGAGAGCTTTCAGTTTTACCACTAGGGTTGTTTCAGCAGATCTTTTATGCGGATCGGAAGTTGTCCGGTCCTGATTTGGCTCGGAAGAGTCCGCTGGACCTAAAGCAATAATCATGTAATGTAATGTAATGATGTAACGCACTCTTTCCCGCCCTAGGGTAGGCATATCTGCCCAGTAGGCCTACTGCTGGAGCGAAAGTCCACCGCTGCTAGTTTTGAATGAATCAACGTTTTCAACTAGTAGATCTATAGTATTGCAGCGAACAGGACACCATACAAGGGATTTAGAATATTCCCGTAAGGTTGCTGGTAAGCTTAACACGTGTTACGTTTAGACCTCTCACTAAAACATAGGCCTACGTCGACTGGTGAATTATCAAGATGGACAAACGTTGACCAAGCCAAGGTCCGTTTAACATTCACAGTGAATGTTGCCCTAATTTTAAAAAAGTGTACATAGGTTTTTTTGTGCCTATTAATAGTAATGGCGCTAGCTGCCTTTCTACAGCTGAAAATGTCAACTAGTAGATCGTAGAACGTATAGGTGTACCGTTAAACAGGGCAAATCGCTCCCTGTCAGAACAGAAATGTCAAATTCAAAGTGTAGCGGTTGGTTTGGTAAAGTAAGGTAAAGGTAAAGTAAGGTAAAGTAAGGTAAAGTAAGGTAAAGGTAAAGGTAGTCCCATAGCCTTGTGGCCGTAGGGGAGCGTGATGTTGGAGATCACACTTATCTTGGGCCAGTGTAATGAGGGTGATGCCCATCTCTCTCCCTCGCTGCTTTACCTTCCCCACCCGTAAGAGAGTAGGCAAAAAAAACCACAACCATTTTGTCATTGTTTTACGCAAAAAGAAGGCGACTTATAGGCTAAACTCCTATTTGCCAACACAATAAACTAAGGCTTCGAATTGGTGCTCTTAAAAAAAGTGTCTTTGATAAATATTTGATAATGTTAGTTGCTGCTGATAATATTAGTTATTGCTGTTTTGTTGTTGTTGTTAGGAACCCAGCTTAACACGCTGAGGTCTTCCTGCTGCATTTTGAGGGATCTTCAGTGTCAGCGTTATCGTCAGCCAATGACGTCATATGCAAATAGCACCACCACCACCACCATCTCGAGTGGTTTGGAACAGTAAGTAGTTCAGTGTACGTATGTTAGTAAATAAAACGTATGTATTATGCTAGGGACTTAAGGACTAATTGCGGGGTTAATTATGTCACTAACTCCATGACTAATTTCTTGTTAGCCTATTCCATTAACGGACTTATTGCTCCGTGAGCCATTTTTATTCATTGAATGATCCATTTATCGCTGGATTGATTTATTCCTTTTAGGTTTTCCGCTTGCATATGCGGCAATGTAGGACGCTGCACGATGACGTACCCTGAACAGTTTTTACCTGACGGGGCAGACGGCATCACCTATGACGTCACGTTCGTCACCATGGCAACCACCGCACGTAAGGGGAGACAAAGGGCTGGTGTAACACTTTAGAAGTAGGTGTGTCTCGCCTAGTTTAGATCTGATGGGACTGTAGTTTATTTGTTAGCGCCTTGGATAATACCGGGAAGTAGTTGCTATCCTCCTAGGAAGTAGGGAATAATAGAAAATATCTAGATATAAGCTTACACCCCACTCCTTGCTGCCAAATGTTTTGCTTTGTAGATTTGTGCCACTGATACAAGTGGTAAGCTTAATTTTCTGTGTTCTTTTGGCGTTCTCAGGGCCTCAGTGCATCTGCTGGACTTTTATATAAATATTTTTGCATTATTTTCGACATTATGTTATTGATACTATTTTATTTCTGCAATAGTGATGAGGGGGGGGGGGGGGGGGGGCGGGTCTGGTCTTTTTATCCGATCTTTGTATTAATTAACCATTGTTAGATGTAACACATTTTTTGTTATATTTTAAATCTGTATGGTGAATCTTATTATTATTTAATATGCCATTGTATTAATATTTTTTGTTTGTTTGTTTTATTATGCATGTGTATTGTATTGCATATATTGTTGTTCCCTTGTATGCCTTTGTGAGTACGGTTGGTGTGAATGCTTGCAATTTGCATACCCTGTTTTATTGTTTATGTTTGTTCTAAAGATATATCCTATGTTAAGAGCGGTGAGCCCAGCCCTGAGCTGGGGTATCGCGCTATATAAGCCTACTTTATTATTATTATTATTATTATTATTATTATTATTATTATTATTATTATTATTATTATTATTATTATTATTACTTGTTGAAAACCAAGACATGATTTTCCGAAGCATAAGAAGAGGCGTCAATAAAAACCTCAGGCAATACAATACAGCTTCGAGGGGCCGTGTAGCTCAGTTAGTAAGAGCGTCTTGCTAGTAATCGAAAGGTCGCTGGTTCGAATCCCGGATTGGTCAACGTGTGATCATATTATTTTCCCCTTTACCAACAACTGGCCCGCTGGTGTCAGTATAAATCGGTCCAGTAGTCACCTATATGCGAAAGTGTCGTGTGACTATAATCTACAAACAACAAACAACAATGCAGCTTCATGCGAAACTAGTATCCACCATCGGTCTAGGTGGCAACCTAGATGGGAAGGAGCCTAATCTTTTGAAAGAGAATTCATTGCCAAAACTAGTCCTAAACTCTAAAATTGCAGTGTGGGTAGTTTTAGAATAAGCTTTTGTTTATAAAGTGACTGCTGGCGTGACGAGGTGAACACGGTGCAAATGGGAAGTTTTATCTAGCCCTCCCCCCTCCCCTCCTCCAAGGGATTCGAATCCAGACGTCTTTACAATGTACGAACAGAAGGGGAGGGAGGGGGGTGGGTGTTTTTAGCATAAAAGGTAAGGTAAAATATATATATATACATTATAGATTTAGCGATGGTTATCAAATGCTCACTATTTTTATTTTGAACATTATGAATGTTCTGGGAAATATATGGTGCTATTACACTGCAGTCATGAATGATATGATTTATAGTTAAATTTTCATTGCAAATGCAAACAATATCCTTGCAATATTTTATCCTCCAAGCATTTAAAGCAAGACGATGTGCTAAAGAGGTTATTGTTCGAGGATACTGTGAATGTTCACTATATATTATTTTAAAAAGAAGGTTATTTTTTTTCCCATTATACTATAAATTTCTTTTGGTGATTAGGGGATGTCAATATGGCTGACGTTGTGTTGATTTTTTGCCCTTTCGTTTGCTTTCCTCTCTGCCCAATCATTGATTTAAACCATAATGAGATGGTATCCAACAAAAAGGAACATTTGTGCCATTGATAATTAAGCAATGTATAAGATATTTTAATACATACATAATATCAGCTCTGCTTTTAATAATATTAGAGTCCAAACTCTGAAAAACTGATATGAAGTCATACTAATATATTTAAACATTTCTTTTGTTGACTCAAGATCTTATTTAATGCCATAAGAATTGCGGTAAGTTCTGCAGTATTCACAATTCTTATTTTCTTTCATGTACAATGAAAGCAACGTTTATTTTGACTTCATAAGGTGGGAAGCATATTTGCTCTTTGAAAGTATTCCTTTTGGCAGTTTGCCTAAGAAAGGTTGGGAGAGAGTTCCAGAGACTACTACGTGAATAAATTAAACTAGACTTAAACAGATCTATCTGAGGAAGACGAGTGTTCAATCTCATGACTAGGCGTGAAACAGTGACCCAGCCTGCAAACAAACGTGGTTTGGGATAACATGAGTTCGATTGCGAATGAAGTATGTTGTGTATGCTGTTGTTTGGTAACCAGCGCCTGGAATATCTATTTAAGCTAATAAGTTTGCTATAAATTACCAAACAAAAATAATTACCCGAATCATTAAAAAAATATTTGCCGAATTTTTGTTTTATTAAGTTTTGATCTAAATGAGTTAACAGGTAGAGTTCTCAGTTTAAAGTGTCAAGTCCAGTTAAAGCATTCTTATTGCACAAAGGGAATATTCATGGGTTTTATGCACAACAGGTTGGCCTCTTGTTTTTTTTCTAGGTTGTCAAAATTGAACTTATGATTCTTTGATGCATGATAGATACCAATGAGACACACATACTATACACATTTGGTCAACCCCACTCCAAGGTCAAGGTCACTGGAGCTGTCCAAAGTCGGTTAGTGTAGGTACTTTGAAGTGACCTTGACCCTAAACTACGAGAGATATAAAGTCCAAACTTGTAGAGATGATAGATAGATAGATAGATAGATAGATAGATAGATAGATAGATAGATAGATAGATAGATAGATAGATAGATAGATAGATAGATAGATAGATTCCGTTTTTGCGCTGATCTTGAAGGTCAAGATCATTTTAGGCCTTGCAAAAACATAAAAATAGCTTATGGTCCATTGGAATGGTTGTTTATTTAACCCATAGTATGCAACAACTTTGGGTTATTTGATCAGACATGCATTAGAGGTCACGTGAAGGTCAAGGTCATCGCAAGTTCAAGGTCATTGAAGGTCAAGGTCATCCCAAAGTCACGCTTGTTGCATAATACAACTTTTGCTGTAGTTCATTTGATAGTACATGAGTGTATTTGAAGCCGGAGGTCAAGGTTATCTCAAGGTCAAGAGATCAAAGTCGCTATTACTTTGCATTTTAATGCCACCCGTTTTATTATTTTTTTTACTGGGCACTAATTTTCATGTTAAATATTGCGAATTCCATAAGGGGCAACTGAGTCATATTGGCTTTGCCCTTCTAGTTTCTTCTAATTTCTCTTCTTCTTCTTCTTCTTCTTCTTCTTCTTCTTCTTCTTCTTCTTCTTCTTCTTCTTCTTCTTCTTATTATTATTATTATTATTATTATTATTATTATTATTATTATTACAACGCACACAAGTGTTCTTCTACCAAACCCTCCCCCTCCCCTCCCATGGCCCAAGGGTTTCACAATCAAACTACATAATATATTCCCATGATTTTGCTTTCTATTACCAGAGTACGTCTGCACCTATTCGGGCAAGTGTACCCTGACGTGTCACCTCCGGGCGAGCATGCGCACTGGGATGATGGAGTTCCTACTTCCGGGCGTGCTAACTGGTACCTCTTCTGTGGCGGCTCATGCCAACATGGGGATGTTCGGTGAGGACATGGAGGAAATGATGGAACAGCTGATGGAGAGTGGCCTACCCCCTACACCTTTGCAGCCTCGTCACTGTCGACGTTGCGCGCCTTTACAGGTAATCTTCCTATACGCTTGCGAAACGTGGACCCTCACAGCAGACCTACAACGAAGAATACAAAGCATGGAGATGAGGTTCTACACAAGCCTTCCTGGCATTTCCTATACCGAGCACATCACCAACGGCGAAGTCCCACAGGCCATCACCGGAGCCATTGGACAATACGATGACATGCTCACAGTGGCAAAGAAACGGAAACTCCGATGATATGGCCACGCCACCGAAGCGCCAGGCCTGGCAAAGACCATTCTGCAAGGCAACGTGCAAGGAGGCAGAAGAAGAGGTGGGAGGACAACATTCGAGAATGGACTGGCTTGACACTGAGCAAAGCCAATCAGGGTTGCTGAGGACAGAAAGATGGAGTACGCTGGGTAAACGATTATCTGTGGTGCCACAACGACCTTCGAGTTACGTGATAGGACAGAAGGAAAATGGAAGTTTAACGTTTACACCCGCCATTGGCGATATGGCAGACGGGATAACCATCCCAGGGAAAGAGGAGTAGGGACCTAAATCAACACTGAACCACCAGAGCAATCATACTGTTAAGATGGACAAGTGAAATAATTACCACCTTTATCTCACCCACATTGGGATTGTAACCCATGTCATTGGAACGCTGTACCACTGACCTACGGCTGTAGAAACCATATTTGTCTTTATTTTGTTTTTTAGCACTTTGATATAACTGTCTTTACAACTGTCTGTACAGTGGGTGGTGCCACCTGACCTGCCAATACTCTGACATGGCAGTACCCCTACCGCTTCCTATGAGAATATAAACCTTGCCTGTGCACACATGTACTCCATGGCACTGGGCTGTAAAATCCTGGAGCTTATGTCCTGTACAGTTCAGTTATTTGATGTAAAGTCTATTCACTCATTAAAATAATTTCAGACATTCAGTTCAGCAAATTGTTGTTACCTCTTACACTGAATTATGGCAGGCGTTAAACACTGCTCCAAAGAAATGAAAGACATTCAAACTTGGGATACGCAAGGCATAAAATGGAAAAATGCATGATGCACCCAGAAACTCTCTGCCGCCCACTGCTTTGGTTTTTACATTTACACCGTAAAATTGACATTACATAATAGAAACGAGCATAGAATGGAGACATTCAGTCATACAGATACACACCACAAACCACGTGCACTCATCCACAAATACACACACTATTCTATGTATGCTGATGTTCTGTGGCTGGTCAGTCTCAGATATTTGCACAAAGCCAGCAGGCGCTACGATCTATACCCCCCCCCCCCCCCCCTTTGTAAGGTTACTGGGTGTTGATGTGCGGCTATCGCGCTTCTGCTTAGAAGGCAACTTAGCCGCATAGTGAAGAACGTTACAATGATGATGATGATGATGATGATGATGATGATGATGATGATGATGATGATGATGATGATGGCGGTGATGATGATGATGTTTCAGTGCGCCATAAGCGTGATCAAGGAGGCGGAGTACGAGATGACGTTGGCAATGCAGCGACTACGACAGTACGGCTACACCCAAGCCCAGGCCGTGTCGGCCAGGCCCTCGCTGGTCTCCGACCAAGAACGATTTCATCAGTGTGCGTAACAATGCAAGCTCCCCGCATGACAGAAGGAGAAAGAGAAGAAGAAGATTATTAAACGAAGCTTGCATTTTGTCTTTCACTCATATGGAATAAATAACACGGAAATATTCCTAACTGCTGTTGTATAGCAAACTTACCAGCTAATTTTTTCTTCTTCTGAAGTCCTAAATTCCTTTTTCAAAATTTAATTTAATCGTTCTTATAGAGCGCTTTTCCACCTCAAGAGCTGCTCAAGGCACAGGCCGATAAAGGATCTAACTCAAGCCGACTGAGGCGCTCAGTTAATAATAATGATACGAACATTTGTATCCCGCCGAATCTATACACAAATACTCTACTGTAGGCGCACAATCAACACTTTTGCAATATGCACGTGGCGCGCGCGCCCACGTACACACACTAACACACACACACACACACACACACACACACACATACACATATCCCTGACACTTGCATCCTTTTAGCGCATAATCTGACGCCTAGACAACTTAGCCCTAGTCTTGGCTAGTCAAGGCGCTCAAAACGCACAATGTCAAAAGCAAATGCTGGAACTTGTCCTATTAAGAATTGTTTCGCAGTTCTTAAATTGTTATTTAAGTAAGCTAATACCATTTTTACAAATCGTATTTTCTGTCTACCAGTTTTTAGATAATGTTATTAAAAAAATCATTTTTTTGTTTTAAAAAGTTGTTACTTCTGTATAGTTATGTATTATGTACGAATGCTGTTATTTATAGATTTGTTTATTTATTTTGTTAATGGGTTTTATTTATTTATTTATCTATTTTATAATTTTTTTTCTTCAATATTTGATGGATACATTCTTGATCTGTCGTTAGTCGTGCAAATTCTGTACTTTCACATAAACTTTGCCTGGCTGAGATAAAATTCTGTCTGCCCTCCTCAGGTTTACGACGGCACGGCATCCGCCCTCCCGCTCCCCAACCCCCGGAAGTTAACACTTCCCCGCCCCCACCCGACACTCCCATCCCTCCCCCTACTGGTCCCGTCTTCGCCCCAGACCCCGCCCCACAGCCTGTTGCGCCTACCCTTGTCCCGTACCTCACCCACACCACGGCCGTGAACTACGGTAAAACCACATCAGCATCTCCACCTACAACCACTGAAAAGCCGTGGGTACCCAGTAGCACTACCGCGATGACAGTTAACGTCATCACTACAGGTAAGGTCGATGATGATGAGGAGGAGGACGGGGAAGTCGAGACAAAAATCAACCGTTGTTTTATTGTAAAGTCTGCTTAAACGTTGAAGTGATTTGAGACAGTTAAAATTAAACATATAAATACTACTACTACTACTACTACTACTACTACTACTACTACTACTACTACTACTACTACTTTTACTACTACTACTACTGCAACTCACCCGATACACATCTATTCAGACTCCTTTAAGGAGTCTGACAGAGCCTAGGCCACGAGAGGTTTAACCAGTCATGGCAGCAACTGGCACACTCTGCTAGATACCTTAAAGGAGTAGTAGTAGTAGTAGTAGTAGTAGTAGTAGTAGTAATAGTAGTGAGCACTGCTTTGTATACGCTTGAAGCTCTATAGTCACGAGAAAAGCGCAATTTCACTGCAGTGAACTCATGAAAATAGAAAAATGTAAGTTTCGTCTCCTCTAGGTGACGAATTAGGTCAAAGTCTGAATAGATGAGCATCGGGTGTGCAACTACTACTACTACTACTACTACTACTACTACTACTACTACTACTACTACTACTACTACTACTACTACTACTGTATTTATTTATTTAAAAAATATAATAAAATACAATTACAAAAATATAATAATAATAATAATAATAATAATAATAATAATAATAATAATAATAATAATAATAACTATTTATAAGGAGCCTACCATTCGGATCTAAAAGTCCAACAATACATAAGGATGAAGAGGGTGTTGGTAGAAGTACGAGGACTGATTGGTGGTTGTAATAGTGTGGTGATGACGGTGATGATAACGACAGTGGCGACTTTAAGGAAATGATGCTGATGAGGTTGCTGCTGCTGATGATGATGACGAGGAGGAGAATGAGAGTGATGATGGTGATGATGATGAAAGTCTGTGGGACTGATTGACTGAAAACATGTTGTTATTTTATACGCGTATTTTCGCGTGAAGTATTTTTTTATTTTTATTTTTTTTATCACTCTCCAAGACATGACGACATCTGAAACGTCTCCAGTGATGACTACTTCACAACCTGACGTCACGACAGTGAAGACGTCAACGACGATTGGAGTGACGACAGAGACGCCTGTCGTCATCACGAGAATCCTTGTGGGAGACACGCTTTCCCCCACCACTCAGCCCAACAAGAAAGCGGTGGTCAAAGGTTTGCTGATGTGGTTGTTGTAGATTAGATGTTGGTGTTGTAGTCGTCGTCGTTGTTGTTGGAGGGGGGGGGAGGTGGGAGTTGGTGTCGGAGAAATACTTACCCTCACCCCGCACCATCCCTTATAAGTCGATACGTTGTTGGTGTTTTTTAAAGACGTTTTTGTTGTTGTTTTATTTGTGCTGCTGCTGCTGTTCTTGTTGTCATCGCTGTTGTCGGAGAAATTCTCAACCACCCCCGCCTCCACCTCCCCTCACCCACCACCATCACCAAAGAAGGCGATGGCTCTGAATAAATGCTGTTAGTGGTAGGCCTACTGCTGTTTGATTGACTGACAGACTGATGATTGACTGCTTACTTTGGCATTGTTTGTTTTAGTGACCTTAGAGAAATGCGGAGTGATCCAATAACATGTTGTCGTAGGCATTACCCCTAGTGTTGTTTTGCCGTGGCACTAGTCTCTGTGTAGTTGATTTCCACTTATTCTAACGACCTCCGAGAATTTTACCAACAATAAAACAATAGAGTAGGTATTCCCATTTGCAGTCAGCTCCCATTTGCGGCCGTCTACGCTTTCCAGACGCCAGGATAGATTGATGACGATTGTTTTGTTTTTTTCCTAACAGCTGCTTTACCTCCTCCGGTTGTAATCATATCCATGTACCCTTTCACAGCTAGCTAGGTTAGTTAATTAGTTAGTTAGTCATTGTTTATAGGGTCCAGCGGACTGCAAAGAGCCGAATTAGGACCACTATAGCTGGGTGGACTGCGATGCCTCGTGCTCTTCTTGTTTCAGTCTTTTTGGGTTTGTTTGTGTGGCGGAATGGGAGGTGACTGGTTCAAGCTTGGGAGAGAAGTTGTCTACCTTACATTTTTGGGTAGACTAGCCTTGGGTGGCTCCTGCTGTGCAGAATCCTTTGGTGTGGCCATTGGATTATGCAGGACAAGGCAACACGACATTTGTTCTCACCCGGCTGACCATTCGTCGTCTTCTTTTGATGGTGAGCGGGACTACATTGTCGGCAGGCATTTTATGCAGGTCGGTGGCAGCGACTTGTGTGAAGTGTCGTGGCACTAGTAGCCGGCAACCCGGTTTACTACTACCACGCTTCACCGCCTTGCAGGGCAAATATTTTTATGTCCCTCTTACGAGGGATAAAATGAAAATAACAGCACGGGTTGGGCCATGTTCGCAAGGTTGTGGCCGAGAGACGGGAGGCAAAAACTCCGCTCGCCTACATTTGTGTGTGTGTTTGTTGTCGTTTGGTGGTTTTCTTCCATGTATATTCACCCGTCCACAATGCGTAGGGCGGTTTAAGTAGGCAAAACATTGTTTCCTGAAGAAAGATAGAGAATGTCTAGACATGTGGAAAATATCTGATAAATGGCTAGATACAAAACTTGTAGTCATGTGGGCGGTCGAGGCGATCGTACTGTTGACTGAGACTATACGAGGTACACGTAAACTGTCCGTAAATACTTTCTCTACATTTCTTTAGGAAACAATGTTTTTGCTTATTAACATTTTGTACACGCTGGGAAAGGGAAATGAGCAGCTTGGTTGATTAACGTATTTACTGGTTGGTTGATTGACTGTTACAGTGACCATGGAGACAGGGGGAGGCAACACGATGGGAGAGGGCAGTCTGGCAGGCATCATTATCGGGATCATCGCTGCAGTGGTGGCAGTGGCGCTCTGCTTTTTCATCATCTTCCTTCGTAGACGCCGACAAAAGCAAAGGTCAGATGGCTTTGGTTGTTTGTTTTATTTTTGTCTTTGATGTATTTCATTGAGCGTCTTTTCACCTAAATGATCCTAGATCCTAAAAGCCAGGTTTAGTGGTTGGAAGTGTACATACGTAAGTGAGTGTGTGTGTGCCTGTATATGTGTGTGTGCTTGCGTGCGGCATGCGTCGTGAGAGAAAGAGGAGGGTGGGGGCAAGAGTGTGTGCGTGTGTATTTGTGTGCGTGCATGCGTCCTAAGAAAGAGAGTGTGTGTTTGTGTATGTTTTTTTGTGTTTTTTTTGTGCGCGTGCGTACGATGTATATCTTTGTGTATATGTAAGTGTATATTAGTTCTAGCATGTCCCCGGAACAAAAAAGAAAAAGAAATCCTCCCCATTCTCCGAGAAGAAGTTGAGGCAGCAGTGCAATAGCTGAAGAAGGGGAAGTCAGCGGGAGTGAACAACATACCCGCAGAATTGCTTCAAGCAGGAGAAGCGATGATTGACGCCCTCACCATTATCTGTAACACGATCAGGCAGAGTGGGGAGTGGCCTACACCATGGACCCAGTCGCTTGTCATCACTCTTCCCAAAAAGAGTAACCTTCAGGTGTGTGAAAATTACCGCACCATCAGCCTCATCAGCCATCCCAGCGAGGTCCTCCTGAAAATAATACTCAACAGGTTAAAACCACAAGCTGAGCAAATCATAGCTGAAAAACAAGCGGGATACAGGGCAGGGCGAAGTACCACTGAACAGATTTTCAACCTCAGAATAATCTGCGAGAAATACTTACAGCACCAACAGCATCTATATCCTGTGTTTGTAGACTTCAAGAAAGCGTTTGACCGAGTCTGGCATGCAGTGCTGTGGGCAACAATGAGAGTGTACAACATCAGCCCCAACATTATTGAAGTCGTCAAAAGTCTGTATGACAAGGCTACCAGTGCAGTCCTCCACAACAGCGCCATCGTGAACTGGTTCAGAACCACAATCGGCGTGCACAAAGGATGTCTACTCTCTCCAAAACTCTTCTACATCTTCCTAGAGCGCATCATGTCAAATGCCCTAGCAGATCACGAAGGATTGGCTGGAGCGGAACAAGTACTTGAACAACTGGTACAGAGGCTTGACACCACCTCCAGAGCCTTTAAATTGGAAATCAGTGCATAGAAGACCAAAATGATGACCAACAACACCAATGGCATCAACACGGACATCAAAGTCCAAGGCCAAATCCTCAATACAGTGCATAGCTTCAAATATTTAGGAGCCATTGTATCATACAATGGGTCCCGACAGGAAGTTCTCTCCAGGACCGCATAAACAACTGCTGCCCTGACAAAGGTTGAAGCCCATTTGGAATGACAGGACCATTAGTCTACACTCCAAAGTAAGGCTGCTGCGCTCCGTTGTCATCTCCATCTTCCTATACGCTTGCGAAACATGGACCCTCACAGCAGACATAACACGAAGAATACAAAGCATGGAGATGAGGTGCTACAGAAGACTTCTGGGAATTTCTTATACCCAGCTCATCACCAACGACGAAGTCCGACAAAGCACCACATAAGCCATTGGACAACATGATGACATGCTCACTGTGGTGAAGAAACGTAAACCCCAATGGTATGGCCACGTCACTAGAGCATCAATTCTTGGAAAGACCATCCTGCAAGGCACGGTGAAAGGAGGCTGAAGAAGAGGTTAGACGGAAAAAGAGGTGAGAGGACAACATTCGAGAATGGACTGGTTTCACACTGAACTTAACCATGAAGGTTGCTGAGGACAGAGAAAGATGGAGTATGCTGGTTAAACGATCATCTGCCGTGCTCCAACGACTTTCGAGTTACGGGATAAGATAGGATATCTATATGAGTGCATGTGGGTGTGGGTGGGTGTGAGGGTGTGTGTGTGTGTGTGCGTGCGTTGGTGCATACGTCGTTAGAGAGAGAGGGAGAGAGTGTGTGTGAATACAACATGTATATCTGTGTGTCTGTGTATATCTGTGTGTGTATGTATGTACGTTCTTGTGCATGGTTGGTATACTCATCTGTGAGTGCGTGCGTCAATGTATTTATAACAACCACTGAAAGAAGCACATGCAGATGTGAATGGTGAAGAACATCATCATCATCATCATCATCATCATCACCAGCATCATCATCATCATCATCATCATCACCAGCATCAACATAATCATCATCATCATCATCACCAGCCTCAACATCATCATCATCGTTATCATCATCGCCATCATCATCATCATAAATCACAAAAGTGGCGCGATGTGTACAGGGAGGCCCTGAACTCGTCCTCAAGTTCTACGGCTGCGGTATCGTCACCTGCAGCTCATCTTGCAGCTTCACGTCATAAGATGTCGCATCATGCTGTGTCATTGCCTACTGTCTCCTCTAAAGTGGTAACGGGACTATTTTTTTAAACTTAAGAACAAAAACAATGTTGCTGATGTTTTTATAACCACATTGTACTGTTTGTGTTAATCAATCTGGTTTATAGATGAGGGAAATTTAATTAGTTACGAAATAATATTATTGAATTATTATTATTGATCATGCACGTACAGCTAACTCAAGTCTCCTAAAAAAATAGTGACAATGATTATGATCTTGCTAGACCCTAAAGAGTGTTACTACATTACTGACTCACAGGTACAACTTGGTAATGTTTCAGGCAGTCATTGAGGCTGACGAAGCGAGCATCGATGACGACAGCGACGATGGTAAAGGTATGGCCAAAACAGTGGAAAGTGATGATGACGATGATATCAAATCAATTGGCAGCAACAGCGAAGTATCTGAACGCTACACCCCTGCGTCCTTTTTGAAATCCGCTGTGATTGTTACGTCATTGGCCACAACGTCGTCAAAGCCTACGCCATTGCCAATGAACCGACCACCGATGCCTAGGCCTAGGCCTAATTTGAGCAAAGTGTCGTCCGTCAAAAGTGGCAAAGGGGACTATGAAGATGTCAGCATGTACGCTTCTCTCGATGAAACCGCTATCGTTCCACCTCGCCAGTCTGCCGTTGGTGATGCCACTGGTGCAGCTACGTCATCCAACACGAAACGAACTTCATCATCTAGAAGAGGACAATATCAAAACAATGACTTGTACGCACAGCCCGGCCGAGGGAGAGGAGGGAACGGCAGAGAAGAAGACTACAGCCGCCCGACCATCTTACCTCCTCGCTACTCTGACGTCATGCGATCGGACGCTACGATGACGTCTCTTGAGGGAGCAAGTTACGTCAATGCTGCCGCGGGTCGCGAAAGTCAATACGACAAGCCTAGGCAAGGGAGGAAACCGAGTCACGTGTATACGCCACTTAAAGTCGGCGGCAGAGAAGGAGGCGAGGGAGGCAGAGGATCTTCTGATCCCAACTATCTTCACCCTTGTTCGTCGTTGAAGAGGTCTGGCGAGAATGCTCAGCGCAGCACGAAGGGCGCACGACAATCTTCTCCTGACACTTCAGTTCGAGGCTCCAAACAGAACAGCATCTCCGCCACCTCAGGCCGTGGCATCGCTAGCACTTCTACTGCCTCTGTTGACCCGGACTCCACCAGACCTTCACAAAACGGTGACAGGAAGCCTACATTGCCGAGCAGAGGAGGAGCGACAAGAGAAGGAGGAGCACGCGGTATTGCGGCGGTCCACAGCAGGGCAAGCGCCGCGTCAGAAGTAGACGCAGAAGGTTACTTAGTGCCTGTTACACCTCGTCGCTTTTAGGCCATTGTAACAAAACTCATTCTGAGCTAAGAGAGAAAAAAAAATGATGGACGGACTGTATTCAATGGAGCTAAATGGGACGTAGCATCTTTGAGTATCGAGATGAAGCAACCCCTTGCTTATCTTTGTTGGCATAATAAAATACACAGAAAGGACCTCCCTCGTCTGTATGCCGTTTCATTCGACTACCGAAGCTGACAAAAGTACCAGTATGAGAAAACAACAGCTGTCGCTACTGCTGGGGCGTCGTCAGTGGCTCTGAGTCTTGCGCGATACAGAAAAATGTGGGTGTGATGTGGAAACACTACAAGTATTAACTAACGTTCATTACGACACTGAAGAACACTAATATGGAGGGGATTATTCTATAAAGAGTTTGGGAGGAGGGGTAGAAAGGAGGGGTGGGGGACCATCCCAGAAACGAATCACGTACACTGTAGAAATGAAGACGATGAGTTTTTGTCGATTTGGTTGGGAAAGAATACCATTACGGTTTAAACGTCCTCATCCACCATTGACAACTTGGCTGACTTGAATAACCATGCCAGGAAAGCGTGGTAGGGACTTAAATCAACACTGAACCACCAGAGCAATCATACTGCTAACATGGACAGTGAAAATGGCCACTGTTATTTTTCCCACTACCGGTATCGAACCGGGGGTCACCAGTGTGCCTGGCGAACACTCTACTCTGAACATGAGTTCAGACGGTGTCTCGCTGGAACCATTCGACAGTAAACATCAGTTTCCTTTTGTAACAGGACATCTAAATGACGGTGAAAAAAACCGAAAAGTTTATTAACCAGACATTTGTTTTAACAGGACAAATTAAACTGTACTTTCGTATGAAAAAAAAATCAACATATTATTCTTAATTGTGCCATGTCTTTCACGTTGTACATCGCATGGACGAATGGACGAAGACGAGTCGTACAATTTTGGAAAAACACGACGAAGAACAAATGTTTTAACGTTATAAGGCTTGAGCGTTAAGGGCGAATTGAATTGTCCAACCCTGCATATTCTACTTAACATGCTGAAAGCACGACCTCCAAGGCGAGTTATTAAATAGCACAGTTTTCAGTTATGAAAACAGCAACTCCAACTGTTTGATATGCACTCTTAATAAGCTGTAAAAAGCCTATTTGTTCAGTCTCAATGTTGTGGACATCCACATCACGTAAATATAAATGTCACGGATGACCATTTAAGTGATAATAATTAACAGTGTAAACTTGATTGTAAACCAGTCTTAGTAAGTCTCTTGTTTTGTTACGCACTGCACATGTTTGACTAGTACCCTTGACACACTCGGTCAGCTGGCCTCGATGTGGATTGGCCATTCTAGGTCCTCTCCTTTCCCTCTGTACAACGGTACCCTAAGACAAAGGACCCGGGGTGGCAAACCCTCGAAGTGTGTACAGTACATCTACGTTTGTTGTTCACCATCAAAAGAAAACACTGAAGATGACGACGGGAAATCAAAGAGAGAAAAAAAAGATGAACATAATACATCTTTGCTTTAATCTGTAAATTATGACAGGAATTTCGGTTGGTATATATGACGTTTCATCTTCAGAACGCTTTTTTTAATCTCTCAATGTATTTACTTTGGCGTCATAGCAACGAATGGTTAATTTTGTGAAGGAAAAAAAAAAGATTGTTTGTTTCCGGTCACAACAAAGATGACCAGTGTACATCCTTACTATTTGCATGTATGACGTTTCATCTTCACAACTTTTTTTTTCTCTCATTGTTTTCTTCTTTCGCGCGATAGCAACGACGAGAGTGGTTATTTTAATGAAGAAAAAAACAAACCCAACACAGTTTGTTATATTTTTGTAGTTTGTTAGTTGACCTATCAGCATCCGATAGTGAATAATATATAATAAGCAGAATAATACATGACGTATGTACGTTGGCTGCACAGCTTGGGCTTATAGGATTGTTGTTGTACGCTTGGCTTATACTAATGTGATAGTCGTCATCGTCTTTGTAATTGTGGCGGCTTCAGTTAGAGTTGGGGTGTCGGATAGCGCAGTGGTTGGAGCACTCGCTACTGTGTCGCAAGTTAAGCACCGTCCTGTGCGGTTAGCACTTGGATGGGTGACCGCAAAACGTGAAGCGACAAATAACAACGCCCCCAGTTGACTCAACTGTGACTTAGTACCTACTCTCTTAAAGGTGGGGAAGGTAAAGCAGCGAGGGAGAGAGATGGGCATCACCCTCAATACGCTGGCCCAAGATAAGTGTGATCTCCAACATCACGCTCACCTACGGCCACAAGGCTATGGGACCACCTTTACCACCTTTTTTTTTTTACCCGAGTTAGATCCTGTATCGTCGTTTGCCTTGAGCAGCTCTTGAGCGCCATACAGGAACCATTAAATAACTAAATTACTTTGATTTTGTTTTAGTGGATTTTTTGTTGTTGCCGGTGTAATATCATTATTACATTACCCTTAAAATACTCCGTATGTGCCATTTTTGCGAGTTCCCATTTTATCCCTTAACGTAACTCTGCACACTGTTTCGTTAATTGCTTTTTAGCAAGTCATTATTTGTGTGTGTTTGTTTGTGTGTTTGTTTGTTTTTCCCCCTCACGATTTCGTACTGCTTAAATTATTAGTAGTAATTGTGTGCTTAAATGTAGCTTTTGCCTATACTATTCACTTTATATGAATTGTGATTATGGTTATATAAATGCAATCCCGTGCAATGCATTCGTCCCTTCAACATCACCATCATCATCATCATCATCATCATCATCATCATCATCATCATCATCATCATCATCATCATCATCATCATCATCATCATCATCGTTATAAACATCATCATCGTCATCATTATCATCATCAGCATCATCATCATCGTCATTATCGCTATCATCATCTGGTCTCAATGGACATTCAACTAATGCAGTGATTTTGTGACAAACCGCTGTGTAACACAATATATATATATATATATATATATATATATATATATATATATATATATATATATATATATATATATATATATATATATATATATATATATATATATATATATATATATATATATATATATATATATATATATATATACTTAATAACTGCCCTGTAGTAAAATGTCATTAACAGTTGTGATCATTGTTTGCTTTGGTGTATATTAAACAAGATGTCAAGCTTCTGCAAAGATGCTGCAAACTTCAGAACAAGCTTACAATAATAAATCTAACCTGAAATGTGATGCAGCGTGATGTTTTATTACATCAAATCTTCTTCTTCTTCTTCTTCGTTTTCTTCTTCTTCTCCTGCACCCGGTACACATTCATTGGTCGAAGGCTGCCAGAAGCATGCTTTAGTAGTCGCCCCAACAGGCGATAAAGCATGCTCTCATGCTTCAGAGCACTGCTTTCTATACGCTTCAAGCTCTATAGTGACGGAAAAAGCGCAATTTCACTGTAAATATATACAGAAAGTTGCTCTACAACATTCCGTTCTTTCCGTCTCAAAAACCCATTTGCCTTGTTGGATTCTTAAATGGTATGAAACCAAGTGAGGACACTATCCGGCGTCAACAAACGGTTCAAAAACATTCTCAAACGGATCGTAAAAGACAGTTGACCTAGAAACAAATACAGTTTGACCTCATTCGTCCCCTAGAGGAGACGAAACTTACATTTTCTATTTTCATGAGTTCATTGGTCAATGCTCCTAGGGCTTGAAGCGTATAGGAAGCAGTGCTCTAATCGTCCCCTATACGCTTATGTGTCCGGGGACGTTAATCTATATAACTAACTAGCAGTGCTCTGAAGCTTAAGAGCATGCTTTATAATAATAATAATAATAATAATACAGGATGCTATATATGGCCTGTTGAGGCGACTAGTACAGCATGCTTCTAGTAGCCTTCGACCAATGTGTATCTGGTGTCTCCTTCTTCTTCTTCTTCTCCTTCAAATTGTTTCATACCCCCGTTGGGGTGCCGGGGGTTTCAGTATAAATAGTATCCCCACTTTCTGGAAATTTAGTGCTTTAAATTCCCACTGTCGCCGTCTTTCTCATTTGCTCTTTCTCATTCCTGCTCTGTTCTATCAATCTGCTATACTATCTTCTTCTTCGCTAGACCAGTCACCTATCTTATTTCTTGAAAACTCTTCCGGGACAAGACTCCTTATTTGTGTATGAGGTCTGTTGGATCAGCTTGGGAATATTGGACGCTTTCTGCCAGGTGGTCACTAGGGCTTCCTATGATGTTATTATTTAGCAATGTAGGCATTTTATATGTATGTGTTTTGTTGATAATTTATAATGATGTTTGTATTCTATTTTGTTTTTGTAAACGGGGGTTCGATAAATTAGACTACAGCCTCAGCGTCCCCTGCGTGGGATGTCTTTATTGTAAAGTGACTGGCTGGTGGAGAGCTTTCAGTTTTACCACTAGGGTTGTTTCAGCAGATCTTTTATACGGATCAGGGGTTGTCCGATCCTGATTTGGCTCGGAAGAGTCCGCTGGACCTAAAGCCGTAATCATGTAGGCCTAATGTAATGTAATGTAATTGTTTCATGTTTATTTATTTATTTATTTATTTATTTATTTCATTGCACAGTCAGTTTTATATAATAAATTTTCATTCGCTTCTTCTTCTCCTCTTTCTCCTCCTCATTCTTCTTCTTCTTCTTCTTCTTCTTCTTCTTCTTCTTCTTCTTCTTCTTCTTCTTCTTCTTCTTCTTCTTCTTCTTCTTCTTCTCCTTCTCCTCCTCCTCCTCCTTCTTCTTCTTCAAATTGTTTCACGTTTATTTATTTAATTGCACAGTTTTATATAATAAAATTTCCTTCGCTTCTTCTTATTCTTCTCCTCCTCCTTCTACTCATTCTTCTTCTCCTCCTCCTTCTACTTCTTCTTCTTCTTCTTCTTCTTCTCCTCCTCCTCCTCCTTCTACTTCTTCTTATTTTCCTTCTACTTCTTCTTCTTCTTCTCCTTCTAGTTCTACTTCTTCTTTTTTTTCTTCTTCTTCTCATACTCCTCCTTCTACTTCTTCTTTTTCTTCTTCTCCTCCTCCTTCTTCTACTTCTTCTTCTTTATTTTTCTAACTAATCTTTTTTTCCAGTTTTTGTTCCAGTTTATTTATTTATTTCTTCCTTCGCACCGACTTTAAAGATTCTGACGCTCATGTTATTATAAAGGTGAATAACATAGGCCTAAATACACCTAGCAAGAACTGGGTCTCTTTTCCTCCTTCCCGGCCCCTTCGTCCAGGATTGTTCTCAATTGTTTGGGGCGTTAGATGAACTAGCAAGTAGGATTCTCCGGCGGTTTAGGTTTAGGTTTAGGTAAGACCCTGTTTCGTCCAGCGCTTGAGCAGCTCTTGTTCTACCAAAGTAACTTTTTTTTAAGAACATGGGTATTTTTTGGGGTCTCTTTTTTGTTTTTGATGTTGTCAGTTGTTGTCAGTTCTCTTTTCGGAGAAGGAGGAGAAGAAAAGAAGAAGAAGACGAAGAAGAAGAAGGAAGTAAAATGTTGAAAACAGTCTTTTAAATTGAAGGCGGTCGTACGTCTCTCGATGTATAAATTTCCATGGGAGAAAGAATAGCCATGGAAATGTAGACATGGTAATTGTAAAATGAATAGTATTCCAATAACGGTCTAACACACACAGCACGTAATAAATGGCACCCCGACATTTATTTTATCATCAACAATGCGAAACTATCAAACGTCACATCCTTGGAGAGCGCGTGCGTAGCTCCTTGTAGGGTGATGGGAAAACGTCACTTCCCTGGAGAGCGCGTGCGTGGCTCCTTGTAGGGTGATGGGAAAACGTCACTTCCCTGGAGAGCGCATGCATGGCTCCTTGTAGGGTGATGGGAAAACGGAAACTGGGATTGTGGTAAAAAGGCTCGATCACGCCAATTGATACCGATCGCATAAAACCGTTAAGTCCATCCAGATGATCTGTGTGTACGGTTGTTGTACTTTCAATGGCTTTATAGTACAATGAGTATTAAAGACCCCTATCATCATTCATCATCAACATCATTATCATCATAATCATCATCATCATCATTTGTCATCGTCATCATGTATCATCATCATCATCATCATCATCATCATCATCATCATCATCATCATCATCATCATCATCATCATCATCGTCATCGTGATCATTATCATCAATGTAATCGTGATCATCATCGTGATCATCATCGTCGTCGTCATCATCATCATTTGTCATCGTCATCATGTATTATTATCATGATTTTATCATCATCGTCGTGACCAGCAACATCTACAGCAACATCGTCATCATCATTATTATCGCCGTCGTCATCGTGATCATCATCATCATCATCATCATCATCATCATCATCATCATCATCATCATCATCATCATCATTATTTTATTATCATCATCATGATCAACAACATTAACAACATCATCGTTATCATCAAAATCAACAGCAGCATCGTCATCATTATTATCATCATTATGATCAACATCACCATCTTCGTCATCGTCATCATCATCATCAAAAACATCATCATCATCCTCATTATGATTTTATCATCGTCATCATGATCAATAACAGTAACAACATCATCGTCATCATCAACAACAACCGCAACATCGTCATCATCATCATCGTTGTCGTCATCATCATGATGAACAACATCATTAACATCATCATTAGCATCATGATAACGGTTGGTCCTAAGCGACTTAAGCAGCTGTTCGTAAGTGCGCAGTGACAGAACGATTGTACCAGTAATTTAGACCTATCAGATGGTGGCGATGACATTGCAGATAGTGGTTGGAAAGGTCTAGGCGATGAGAGCATAAACCGAGGTCTAGCCTGTGCGCACGTACGCATTCCATCGCACGGACTGTAAATCCTGACACTCCACTTCATACCTTTTTTTGTTGTGGGATGGCGTCTAGGGATGGTGAGATGAGGAAGCTGTGGGCGTTGGAGTAGTTGTCTATGGCGGAAATGTAAAGCTAATATGCATTTTCCACCTCACCTATTTTGTGGAATTAAACCCACAGAATGGACAAAACAGTTTTACATCTATTTGTGTGAGAAGGGAGGGACCCACAGATAAAAATACAACACCACACACACACACCTATACACAAGCACACACACACACACAAACACAAAACAACCAAAAAAAATCCACCCAAGATGGCAAACCATTCAATGAATGTCCAAACCTTGACGTCCAACACAGCCAAAAAAGTAAACATTGTCAACAGTGTT
>CM072514.1:80935540-80943040 GCA_036898135.1 Oncomelania hupensis | reverse complement strand
GTCCAAAGATCCTGACGCTTATGTCCTAGACGGGTGAGTGCCGGCTACGAAAATACATTCAGCGAGCACTAGGTCCCTTTGTCCTCTATCCCCATTCCCCAGGGTGGCATCGCCAAATGTAATTCATCGCTGCTGGTTCCGCGCATGCGTATACTTCAGGAGGTCATGTGTCGGAAACGGAAGTCAGCGCATATATAAATTAGCCATTGTGTTCGGTAATCCGCTTTCAAAATGATTAATAAATGCGTTCTTGTGTATACTACTCCGAACATTTTCCTAGAACTGGGCATTCTTCGATGCCCTGCGCATCGTAATCCGTCGTCCCTTCTTTTTTCCAGTCATGCGCAGAACTTGACAGAAATGACCTCCGGAAGTTCACGCATGCGCACAACCAACGGCGATGATTTACCTTTGGCGATGCCACAGCGCTCGCCCAGGATTGCGCTCAGTTGTTTAAGCATCAGTCGACGCGGCAAAGGCTGCAAGCGGGCGCCTAGAGCGGTTTGAGTTAGATCCTTTGTCGGCCAGCGCCTTAAGCAGCCCTTGAGCTGGAAAAGCGCGCTATAAAAACTATTGAATGATGTACACCAACAGTTTTTGTTTAAAGTTAGAGGATGAGAGTGTAGTAGAACAAAGAGTATTTGAGTGTGCGGTCGTGTTCGTATGTGTGGGTGTGCGTTTGTCTGTGTGTGAATGAGAAAGAGAGAGAGAGAGAGAGAGAGAGAGAGAGAGAGAGAGAGAGAGAGAGAGAGAGAGAGAGAGAGAGAGAGAGAAGTTTTCTTTTTTTAAATTGGATGCGTCAAGCGGTGCAGCTGAAAGTCAATGGGCTTCTTTTCAATCGAGTTATTATATTCCCAAAAAAGAAAAAAAATAATCCAAGAAATATAACAGGCTTGTTTTCAACCCTGGAGATCTCAAATTTAATCATGTGAGTGGGAGACAGAGAGAGCTGGAATACAAGAGAGAGAGAGGGAAGATTGTCTCTTGCAAAAACAACAATAAACAGGGTCGGATTAGTCTTGGGGATAGGGGTGATGGTGAATCATAGAGACAGAAGGAAAGCTGAGAACATGTTTAAAGTGAGCCTGAGGTCAGTGGGTGCACAGTATACAGCGCCAACCATTAATTGTCTACCCGATCTACAATCGTGAACCATCCGAACCTATCCTAATCATTAATTGACCAGTTTAAAAAAAGCAACTCAGATCTAGTTCGTATGGATCACGAACCCCGAGGAAAGCTACGTCAACCTCTAAGAAACTCCCATTATAAGTCAGTTTTTTTTAATTGCGTGAGTGACAATTTTGTTTTTCTATGACGGCCTACTAGCGCCAAAGCCAAGAGATTACAATTATTTTCGGGTGATAATGTTTAATTTTCAGTTTTGCCTCTAGAAATCCCTCTGGAAATAGGCCAAAACCGAAATTGTAATTTTCACTTGAAAATTAACATTTGTAGGTGTTAATTGTAAATATGTCGTTAATATTTGTACTTATCCCATGATATTTGTATTTTTCAGGTTTTGGCGCTAGTAGGCCATCATAATGTGAATTACACAAAACACGTGACAATTACTATTATCACTGATACTTGTAAATGCACGTTTTGTCGCTAGTAGGCCGCCTTAGTCTGAATTAAGCATGATCACGTAACAATTGTAACAATGAAGTGAAAATTGTAATTAATATATGATAATTACAATATTCGATTTTGGCGCATTTCCAGGCAGATTGCTAGAGCCAAATCTGAAAATTAAACATGATCACGAGAAAATATTTATAATTTTTCAATGATAATTGTAATTATCCCTTGATAATTGTAATTGTTTTAACATAAAATGTATTCAACAAACAAACCAGATAAAATACAAGGCAAAACGTCAGGGCGCACAAAAGCACAAGGCTTAAATAAGTGCAACCCAAATAATAATAATGACTGTGTCAAAATATCACTGGCGGACGACAGGAAACAACAACAGAACATTGATAAAAAAGGTAAGGTAAAGGTAGTCCCATAGCCTTATGGCCGTAGGGGAGCGTGATGTTGGAGATCACACTTATCTTGGGCCAGCGTAATGAGGGTGATGCCCAACTCTCTCCCTCGCTGCTTTACCTTCCCCACCCTCAAGAGAGTAGGTACTCAATCACAGTTGAGTCAACTGGGGGCGTTGTTGTTTGTCGCTTCACACCTTAGCGGTCACCCATCCAAGTGCTAACCGCACCGGACGGTGCTTCACTTTCGACACAGTAGCGAGTGCTCCAACCACTGCACTATCCGACACCCCAGAACATTGATAAAAATACAAGAAATAGAAAAAGGAAATTTTTTATAAAAAGAAAAGAAATTGTAATTATCCCATGATCTTTGTAATTATCTCATGATATTTGTAATTATCAGGTTTTTGGCGCTAGTAGGCCGTCGACGTTTTCTGGCAATGTTGATATCGACCTCAGACACACTTTAAATCTGTTGAGGGAGGGAGTAACGACAGGATGTGGCAGAGAAATGATACTCGGGTTGACGTCGGACATTACAGCGGACGCTAACATTCCATAGACTAACAAGAGCAGAGAAATAACAACGGTGAGTAGAAGTCAATAATTATGGGGGCGACCGGGGATAGAGAAGACGAGACCTGTTGCTTGATGGGTGTATTCGTGTCCCTTGCCCTCACCCTTCTAGATGATTAGCGTAAATCCCGTGTGACGGAATGCGTACGTGCACACACTAGACCTCGGTTTCTGCTCTCATCGGAAGGAATAGGGAGCGCTTGCGCCTAAATCAGGGTCATGTGTTGTGGTTGTTGTTTTAACTGCAGGTCGTCAAACAGCTTTGAACTCCCACTGCATTGCACAGCTTGCCTTCTTAACGCTCAGGCCTTCAACTGCCTTGCTGTCGCGTACACAACATTGAGCCAACTGCGCCGCCATATTGTTCTTTGTCATGACCCACAAAAGGATATGACAAATAATATTGCCGGGTGTCCTAATAAAGACTTCTTCTTCTTCTTCTTCTTCTTCTTCTTCTTCTTCTTCTTCTTCTTCTTCTGCTTCTTATTCTTTCTATAGGGCTTCCTTGCTATCTTCCTAAACGCTTGCGAAACAGGAACCCTCACAGCAGATCTACGACTTCTTTGCGTTTCCTATACCCAGCACATCACCAACAACGAAGTCCGACAGACCATCACACAAGCCATTGGACAACACGATGACATGCTCACAGTGATGAAGAAACGGAATCTCCGATGGTATGGCCACGTCAACGGAGCATCCTGCCTTGCAAAACCCATCCTGCAAGGCACTGTGCAAAGAGGCAGAAGAAGAGGGAGACAGAAAAAGGAGGTGGGAGGACAACATTCGAAAATGGACTAGCTTGACACTGAGCGAAGCCATGAGGGTTGCTGAGGACAGAGAAAGATGAAGTACGCTGGTTGAACGATCATCTGTGGTGCCCCAACGACCTTCGAGGTACGGGATAGGATAGGATAGGATAGGATAGGATAGGATGGAGGGCTATGGAGGGGAAGGGGAATGGATGTGAACTATGATTTTAACATGTCGTGGTCAAGCTTCGGCTTAGGAGGAATGCAGATAGCATGGGAATGAAGGAAAAAACGCCCGAGGAGGTGGTGGGGGTAGAGAGGGAAGGGGGAGGAAATGAAAAGGCGGGTGGGAATGGTCGAGGGCATTAAAGGATGATTTTAAAATTGTATGGACAAGGCTAGCTACCTTCATGGAAGGAAAATAAGATGAATGGGAAGATAGGAGAAACGTGGGTGAGGTGTTGAGATGGGCGGGGGACAGCGGTTGAGTTTTATGTGCATGAACAGGATCTAGGCTAACAACGTGAGAGACCCAAAAATGCCCGCAGAAATGAAATTAATAAAGCTTTCATGCACACTGTTGGGCTAAACAGAGGTGACGGAGAGGGTCCCAGTCAGGGGGTTAATAGCGCAGTGGGTGGAGTGTTGGGGTTGGGTGGCCAGGGGATGGCCGTGCTCGGGGGTGAACGCTGCTAGAGTTAAATTATTTTCCATTGTGTGGCAGTTCCATGCCTTCTGCAGTGATCACAGAGGAAATACGACATCAAACTGACAGAGAGATGGAGAGAGAGGGAGAGAAGGAGATAGAGAGGGAGGGAGAAGAGAGAGAGAGAGATTGAAAAAATAACTTAAGTAACTTGGCAAACTTAATTTTTTTTTTTAAAAATTAAAAAACAAACAAAATTTAAAACAAAAATTGAAAAAACTAAAAAGAAAAACTAAGCTAAAGAAGACGGACAACAACAAGATCAACGAGACGAAGAAGAAGAACTAAACTAAAGAAGACGGACAACAACAAGATCAACCAGACGAAGAAGAAGAACTAAACTAAAGAAGACGGACAACAACAAGATCAACCAGACGAAGAAGAAGAACTAAACTAAAGAAGACGGACAACAACAAGATCAACCAGACGAAGAAGAAGAACTAAACTAAAGAAGACGGACAACAACAAGATCAACCAGACGAAGAAGAAGAACTAAACGAAAGAAGACGGACAACAACAAGATCAACCAGACGAAGAAGAAGAAATAAACTAAAGAAGACGGACAACAACAAAACCAGACGAATAAGAGGGCGTATCGTGGTACGGAAATCTGATAAAACCGAGAAAAAAACTAAGAAACAAGAAAAAAATGAAATTAGGGAAATTGAAAACAAGTGAAGACGACAGGTGAAGGGCGATAATTCATGATTTTTTTTTTTCTGCCAAAGTTTGAAGGTGTTTAAAAAGTTATGTGACATTCAGCCAACTTCTATAATTCTTCTCACCCCCACCCCCATCCCCCTCTCTCACCCTCCTCACTTTCTCTCTCTCTCTCTCTCTCTCTCTCTCTCTCTCTCTCTCTCTCTCTCTCTCTCTCTCTCTCTGCTGTATATGGTAAGATCAAATGTTGACTACATATATTTATCTGATGGTCCTGTCTTTCCAGGACCATCAGTCTACATTCCAAAGTAAGACTGCTGCGCTCCCTTGTCATCTCCATCTTCCTATATGCTTGCGAAGCATGGACCCTCACAGCAGATCTACAACGAAGAATAAAAGAATGGAGATGAGGTGCTACAGAAGACTTCTGGGCATTTCCTATACCCAACACATCACCAACGACGAAGTCCGACAGACCATCACACAAGCCATTGGACAACACGATGACATGCTCACAGTGGTGAAGAAACGGAAACTCCGATGGTATGGCCACGTCACTAGATCATCAGGCCTTGCAAAGACTATTCTGCAAGGCACAGTGCAAGGAGGTAGAAGAAGAGGGAGACCGAAAAAGAGGTGGGAGGACAACATTCGAGATTGGACTGGTTTGACAGTGAGCGAAGCCATCAGGGCTGCTGAGGACAGAGAAAGATGGAGTATGCTGGTTAAACGATCATCTGTGGTGCCCCTACGACCTTCGGGTTACGGGACAGGATAAGATATATTTATATATTTCTTTAATTTATTTTATTAGTTTGAATATATTAAAAGTGACATTTGAAACCGCCGGAAGCCCGTCCAGCCGACTGCTATAGGATGATAGGCAATTAATTGAAGTACCTGTATGCCAAAAGTCTTCAAAATCGGTTTTACAGTTTCTAATACGAATACGATTACTTTGTTATCTCAATCACAGAGAAATTCACACGTGGTGCCTGTGACAAACGGACGATCAATCTCTCGCGCTGGCTGTGTCCCGTCTTCAATCCCTCGCCGGCCGACTAAGCCCCGACCCTCGGGGAATCGCTCTAAAGACGCCATCTCGCCAAGTCTCTGGGTCAGTCTCCAGCCATCAGCCTCCGAATGCACAACTGCCTGCCCCGGACACGCCACACCACGTTGTGACCCCTGAGCCTCGGCAATGCTCTTGTGATTCGACCCGTTATTAGGCAAGGTAAGAGAGGAAATTTACTTTATATCATTTAGCATTCCCATCACCCGTCGATCGCCCAACATGTTCGTATGTCCTGTAGATATGTACGTTCGCGTTTGTGGTTTTGTCTTGATGTGTCGCTGTGATATGTATTTTATTCCTTGTATATATTATCTGCCTTTTGATTATTGTACATGCCATGTTTGAATTTATACTTGTATGCTCCCTGCTAGCCCCGTGTATAAATCTCCCATGCCATGCTGTCCCAACACCTAGATTAAAGTCCCCCAGCACAGCACCCTTGCCTACAGCCCCCAACCAAAGCCCCTAGCCATTGTTGCAATTGTTGGACTGTTGGTACGAACCGGTCAACCCCTGGCCGGTCCGTCCAAGTTTGAAAATCTGATGGGCACGCGCGCTAACCCGGCGCTGCATCCAGAATATATGTACACCGCTGAGCTTGAGTCTGTACTACGTTACAGAACGGGCTCCTATACCAGCCCCTATACCAGCTCCTATACCGGCTCCTATACCGGCTGATACAAGACTCAGACCCGCTGCGGGCGACCCAGATAACCCGGTCGTCACTGAGAAGCGTACCAAACGAAACTCCGCCTGTGGTCAGCAACGAAGGCCCACGCATCAAACAACCTGTTATCCAAGAAGTTGACCCAGTGCCCCGCATTGGCCAACCTGACGCCACCGATGGACCCTTGCATCATCGCCATCCAGAATCGGGAGACAACCACCGCCCTTACGCTATTCAAGCTAAGTGCCCACCGAGCGCGCACCACAATTCAGAGACACTCTGGCTAAGCCACTCGCAAAATCCAAATACCCTCCTGCCTAGTGATGACATCAGTCCTCAATCGCCTTAGTACCCCCCAAATCGCCAACCCAGAATCTCTCCAAGATACTCAGGACTCTTATTGACAATTTCCAGTGACTAAGCCTTACGCTTATCTAATACAGCCGACCTACTTCCATTTAATAAAATCTACTAGTATTATAATATCACATCTGACTTCCCCTTGTTTCTAATTATTTACTAGTTTAGCTTACATTCTTCTCGTTTGGCCTTTTGACTGTCTTTCATTCCTTAGTAACCCCTTGGGGTCATGAGCAATCTTGCCACTGTAGATTGTTCTAACCTATAAAGGGTACAGTGAAAGCCCCAGTTGAAAACCTGTCTTGCCTTTGTAGGCATGACAAATTAACTGCGGCAACAGTTCCCCCCGTTGGAGTGCCGGGGGTTTCAGTATAAATAGTATCCCCACTTTCTGGAAATTTAGTGCTTTAAATTCCCACTGTCGCTGTCTTCCTCATTTGCTCTTTCCCATTCCCGATCTGTCCTATCACTCTGCTATACTATCTTCTTCTTCGCTAGATCAATGACCTACCTTTTTTCTTGAAAACTCTTCCTGGACAAGACTCCTTGTTTGTGTATGAGGTCTGTTGGATCAGCTTGGGAGTGTTGGACGCTTTCTGCCGGTTGGTCACTAGGGTTCCTATGAATGTACTATTTAGCACTATAGGCATTTTATATGTATGTTTTTTGTTGATGATTTATAATGATGTTTGTATTCTATTTTGTTTTTG
>CM072514.1:80910540-80930540 GCA_036898135.1 Oncomelania hupensis | reverse complement strand
CGGCGTTTTTAAATTGCTGCCATCATGCGACGGTGTTTCAAACAAGGGATTTTTAGTTTTGCCGAGTGCGGCACAGAACACTGGAAGTGATGTGACCCTCGAGAGCGATCCTGGTACAACGTAGTTTAGGATAAGAACGGTCATTTACCTGTTGTTTTCGTTTTGTTTGTTTGTTTTTAAACCGCTTTGTGACTTGACATTGGAAAGAACTCCGGACGAAGAGGGTTTGTATGCAGATTTTTATTTATTTATACAGAAACTATCACAGACCCGATGTATAATGTAATTACTGCTGTAATTTTCAAACAATTGTGTTAACATGACTATTGTTGAAGCACAGGCGAGTAATTTTTCTTTACTCGGTCTGCTTCGAAGTTCTGTAAGATTATACGGATGGGAAAACAAATTCTAGTATTTTCCCTTGCAGGTGAGATGATCTGCCACTTTCGTGCCGGGAAAAAAGTTGAACAAAGATTGAAATAAACTGCTAGCGACAAACCGCCTGGTAAATTTGCTTAGGACAAAACTATTATTACGACATTGAAGCGGTTATCTATATGCAAAGTTTGAACAAACAAGACGAAGAAATGAAGAAGACGTTAATAAAACAACCAACCAACCAAAAAGACGAAGAGGGTAAAGGTAAAGGTAGTCCCATTGCCTGTGACCGTAGGGGAGCGTGATGTTGGAGATCACACTTATCTTGGGCCAGCGTAATGAGGGTGATGCCCATCTCTCTCCCTCGCCCCACCCTTAAGAGAGTAGGTACTCAGTCACAGTTGAGTCAACTGGGGGCGTTGTTATTTGTCGTTTCACGTTTTGCGGTCACCCATCCAAGTGCTAACCGCACTGGACGGTGCTTAACTTGCGACACAGTAGCGAGTGCGAGCTAGCGAGCGAGACGAAAAAGAAAAACGGGAACTAGAGTTTTCCTAGAGACGGACGTGTTAATGTTACAGACGTCGTGGGGTGGGAGGGAATGAAAATAATAACTGGAGGAGAGAGGTGTAGCGCGGGGATACATTACATTACATTACATTACATGATTACTGCTTTAGGTCCAGCGGACTCTTCTGAGCCAAATCAGGACCGGACAACCCCTGATCTGCATAAAAGATCTGCCGAAACAACCCTAGTGGTAAAACTGAAAGCTCTCCACCAGCCAGTCACTTTACAATAAAGACATTCCACGCAGGGGACGCTGAGGCTGTATTCCAATTTTTCGAACCCCCGTTTACAAAAACAAAATAGAATACAAACATCATTATAAATTATCAACAAAACACGTACATATAAAATGCCTACATTGCTAAATAATAACATCATAGGAAGCCCTAGCGACCACCTGGCAGAAAGCGTCCAATATTCCCAAGCTGATCCAACAGACCTCATACACAAACAAGGAGTCTGGTCCCGGAAGAGTTTTCAAGAAAAAAGGTAGGTGACTGGTCTAGCGAAGAAGAAGATAGTATAGCAGATTAATAGAACAGAGCAGGAATGAGAAAGAGCAAATAAGAAAGACAGCGACAGTGGGAATTTAAAGAACTAAATTTCCAGAAAGTGGGGATACTATTTATACTGAAACCCCCGGCACCCCAACGGGGGGCGAACTTGTTTTTTCCAACTTAGTTCCAGTCATTCGCCGAAAAAGGCAATTACCGAAGTCGAACGAAGCTCTCCGAGTCGAGCGAAGCTATCCGATGTTTTACGAACGAATGCTGGCAGGACTAGTGAAACCACAGGCTGGAAAGTCTCGTCTTTCGTAGGCCTCAATTACATACTATACTACGTACGTATGTAGGAGGTCCACGAGTTTACAAAGACAAAAGAAAAGACTTCAGTGCCTGTGGTGAAACATCCTTGCATAAAAATAGCCGCTGTTGCTTCTAGATCTAATTCTGTTTCGATCTGCACAGCTTCAAGCTTAAGTCAAGTCGAGATTCGCATTTTGAAGCAGTTAGTATTATTATTACTTTATGATGATTAATATACTGACACAATTAGTAATAAAGAGAAAAAGTAATACATAACACATAATGCACACATACAACGATTTCACATCTATATCAACAATAAAACCATGACAAAACTTCAAAGCGCTATGGATACGTTGAAGTCCCTTCAGCACAACAAGGCAAAGCAAATTTATAATGGTCTCAAAAAACAGTGACATTTTTATTGCAAGCACCAAAGCAATTATTTATTTAACTAATATTATTCTTTTTAACTGATACAGTACATTTGTTATATGTATTTCAATTATATGTATTTTAATGAGAAACGCGTATTAAAAAAATGTTGCGTGGCAGGCGGAAATTTCCATAAATCATCTGAAAACTTTGGTAAATCTATAAGAAAAAATAACCAGTAACACCATCTGAATATTTCGGGTTACACCCAACTTCTGCAAAAACAAACAAAACGTCACTGACCATATAATTTACACCATTGAGCACGCACAGCAGCACACTATTCTTTTATTTTATTTTTAAAGTAGAAATAATAATAATTATAATAATAAGAAGAAGAAAAAGAAGAAGAAGAAGAAGAAGAAGAAGAATAACAAACAAATAATAATAATAATAATAATAATAATAATAATAATAATAATAATAATAATAATAATAATAATAATAATAATAACTAACAAACAAAACAAATAAATAAATTAAAGATTTAACTAAATAACTATACTACTACTACTACTACTACTACTACTACTACTACTACTACTACTACTACTACTATTATTACTACTACTACTACTGCTAGCGAAGTTGTGGTCTTGATTTTGTGGTCCTGATTTGGCTCTTTGCAGTCCGCTGGACCCTGTAAGCAATGAATAACTAACTAGCTATTAATTTAACTGTGATCTCGAGTTATTAAAAAAAGTGTTTAGCCTACTCGTCCTTCTCCGGAAATTTAAAGATTCGAATATTATAAATTATAGGCCTAAATATTATTAATTAGAATAGATATAGTTTATACATTTATTTACGTATAAAATAAACAATACAGGTCAAATAATTATATTCAGCTAGTGAGCTTCTTCGCTGCGCGGAGACTGACTTATAATATATAATGTAGATTAAGCCTATGTATACTGTATAACAGTGTGTACTTGGTTCTAGGCAGGAAATGGGGCATGCTATTATTAGCCTACTGCTGAGAACTAACAAAATGCAAATCAAGGAACGCAACTATTAAATATGGTCGATAATAATTATGCTCATATTAACAAAGTATACCGTTGCGAAATGCTAATCTGTGTAAATCGAACAGAATTAGAAGCAACAGCGAACATTTTAATGTCAACTAGCCGTAGTCATGCAAGCATCATTTCGTAACACATCGGAGAGCTTCGTTCGACTTCGGTGATTGCCTTTTTGGGCGAATGACTGGAACTAGGTTGGAAAAAACAAGTTTGCCAACGGGGGTGGTAAGAGTGGAGGGGGGTGGGTTGGGGTAGTGGTCGTCGATATTAAATTTAGAAAAGCAGAACAGGATTATGTACGTATTATTAGCTAGCTGAGTGGGGATGAAGGTGGGACAACATGCAATGGTGCGAACATTAACTAGAACGGTGTATTGGAAGAATAATAGGCCTATTGATTAGACATACTCAACATGTTTTCTTGACATCCTCCGTCGTCTTTTGTTTCTTTTTAATGTTGCAAGTGCAATGGCAATGATTTCTACAACATTCTGGCATTCAAGGAAGTAGGTTACGACAACAAGCGAAAATCGTTAATACAAACAGCCCCATTCCTCCACCCCATTGAGCTTCTTTCTTTTTAAATTAAAAAAGCGTTTTTCAATGAAAAATATTTTTGAAAACTTTTTGACATTAAATGTCTTTTTATCTAGCTAAAGTGATTTTAGTCTTTCAATTCTGACGAAGAATTGAAGTAGGGTTACGAAAAGAACACTCAGAAAGTGTTACACGTCAGCTATTGTTGCAAACAAATAATATTTGCGATGAAAAAAAAGGTAACTTTCAGTAAAATGGGAAGAATGAAGGTTTGAGGAGTGGGGTGGGGTGCACGGTACGATGTAATCAAAAGTCATTACACAAAAATAGCATCGTTTTTACTATCTTCAACCCCCAAACCTCACTATTCAAAGACTATTGTCTTTCCATCCTCATCCCATTTCTTACACTCAACCGGCTTATTCATAATTATGGTCCATCCTCGTTTGATTTATTAAGGACTTGTTGTATTTGCACCACTGATAAGAGCACAGTAGACCTACAAAGAACAATACAAAGCATGGAGATGAGGTGCTACATCTGGGCATTTCCTATACCCAGCATATCACCAACAACGAAATCCGACAGACCATCCCACAAGACATTGGACAACACGATGACATGCTCACAGTGGTGAAGACTTCGATGGTATGGTCACGTCACCAGAGCATCAGACCTTGCAAAGGCCATCCTGTAAGGCACGGTGCAAGGAGGCAGAAGAAGAGAGAGACAGAAAAAGAGGTGGGAGGACAACATTCGAGAATGGACTGGCTTGACACTGAACGAAGCCATGAGGGTTGCTGAGAACAGACAAAGATGGAGTACGGTGGTTAAACGATCATTTGTGGTGCCCCTACGACCTTTAAGTTACGGGATAGGATAGGTTTGGAGAGGATAGGATAAGAGCACCATATTAAGTTTGAATTTATTTAAAAAAAATACCCCTCACCATCACCATCACAACAAAACTGTTAATATCGTTGCTTACAGGGCCCAAATTGACCACGCTCCTCCGAGAGATCCTTTTAGCATTCACAGTGAGAGTTGCCCCCGCTGGGAAACAAAACTTACAAAACTAAATATATAACTCTTTCGAAAGTATGGTTATGGTTTGAATGAATCAGTTCCGTAGTGCGTGTGCCTATTAATAGCAACGGTTGGCCAACATTCTAAAAATAGCATCTATACAAGCCGGTAAGAGGTCAAACCCGTAGAAACAATGTCTCGTAAGGTTCGTGTTAGGTTTTATATCAAGTAGACTCCACCCTACCGCAAAAACCAAAGACGCACACTTCAAACCGCATGGTACACTCAGAAATAGGGTCCGAGGTCGCACGGCTGAACCTGTTAAAACAGGGGAAAACAACTCCCTGTCAGAGACGAAATGGAACATTGAAACAGCAGCGCTCTGTTTGAGCTACGAAAGCCCACATTACCTTTGCTTGATGCATGAACGAACAACGCCAATGTTAAGGTAAACCCGTTTCGCCAAAAGTGAACAAGGCCTTCGGAATTGGGCCTTTTAACTTTGGCAGAAAAGAGGAGTTACGTAAATAGCCCAACCTGTCATAAGATACATAAATAGCCCAACCTGTCATTAGGCACATACATAACCTAACGTGTTATTAGCTAGATACATAGCCTAACGTGTCATTAGATGCATAGCCCAATATTTCATTAGATGCATAGCCAAACCTGTCCTTAGATAAAAACATAGCCCAACGTGTCATTAAATACATGCATAGCCCAACCTGTCATTAGATCATTGGATAAAAACCAAGTTTTAAGGCTTATTTTAAGAGTCGTTATTAAGTTAAAAGAAGTCCACAATGACTTGGTTTTGTCCTTGCTAATGCTAGGCCGTCGTTTCCCACTATGACCAGAGGAGGCAACTGCTGTCCCAGTAACTTGAGGGGAAGTTTGATTATAGCAGAGAATGCCGTGCTCAGGGTACATTCCCGTTCTCTTGGCCAGAAAAGGGCTAACAGGACAGTTGGCGTTTCATTATAGGGTAAGCACAGTAGGGGCATCCTCCGAAGCAACTTCAATACGAAACTTTTTTTAGGCTATATCAACTAAATTTGGTGTATTTTACGAAGACAGTGCTTCTCATTGAGATGTTTTAGGCTTTAGCTTAGATGTATAATTAAAAAGGGGCGAGTCCCTGTCGATTTAGTAGTGTCCGATAGGTTGAGTGATATTTTCACACAGCGAGAATGTTGTCAGACTTTTTAGCCTCCAGCTAGCTGTAAGGACTTCGGTGAAAGCATTTGTTTCCAACAGGAGTGTGTGCTCTCCGTGTTAACCTTGCGCACCTGAAAGGTTCCATCCTTTAATTTTCTATCCCTCTTTTTTCCACCCACCGCGCCGTCGTACAAACTAATAAAGCTACGAGTGTAGTCCTTCGTCTGAATTTTTCCACCCATCCATCCAAAATAATGTCAGGAATACAAACCTTTTGTTTTAGGAAGTCCTTTTTGAATTTCACAATTTTTATATAATATGTACAAAAATAAATTATTTTACTTTTTCGTGTATTGTTGGATTTTACGAATAGAGTTAATATGAATTTGTTCCTAATATGTATGGTTTTTTTTCTTTGAACTCTGCCAAATATGTCACTTGGGAATCTTTCTAAGAACAATGTAGAGGTCTATGCCTATCCTATCCTATCCCGTAACTCGGAGGTCTTTGGGGCACCACAGATGATCGTTTAACCAGCATACTCCATCTTAAAATGTTCCATCGATAATGGTCCAGATCGTGGGCAAGTTCTTCTAATTTTCCATCCGCAGTTAGGGTCCTGACTTCCAGGTTCCTATGACGATATTGTTTCTAGTGCGGATCTTGCTAAGTTGTTTATCAGTAGCACACTATCACCTTCAAGGTTGAAGCCCATTTGGAAAGACAGGACCATCAGTCTACATTCCAAAGTAAGACTGCTGCGCTCCCTTGTCATCTCCATCTTCCTATATGCTTGCGAAGCATGGACCCTCACAGCAGATCTACAACGAAGAATACAAAGCATGGAGATGAGGTGCTACAGAAGACTTCTGGGCATTTCCTATACCCAACACATCACCAACGACGACGTCCGACAGACCATCACCCATCACCCATTGGACAACACGATGACCTGCTCACAGTGGTGAAGAAACGGAAACTTTACTCCGATGGTATGGCCACGTCACCAGATCATCAGGCCTTGCAATGACCATTCTGCAAGGCACAGTGCAAGGAGGTAGAAGAAGAGGGAGACCCAAAAAGAGTTGGGAGAACAACGTTTGAGAATGGACTGGTTTGACACTGAGCGAAGCCATCAGGGCTGCTGAGGACAGAGAAAGATGGAATATGCTGGTTAAACGATCATCTGTGGTGCCCCTACGACCTCCGAGTTACGGGACAGGATAGGATAGGATAGGATCACCTCCGTCCTGGTGGCCAACGGAAGGCGCGGTCATTGATGACCCGGGCACGACCGATCCGGTATGGAGTGAATGGTACTTTTCATCATGCAGTGTGTCTTGGGCAAAAAAGACCTGGCAGGGCCCAATCCTCTCCAGGCTGTTGGCCACAGCCGATATCCACGAATACAGTGTGGCTCGCCTTGGACCCGAGCACAAGGTCGTTGAACCTGTAGTAACATGAGTTTCCTCCGCCCTGGTCGGTGACTTCTGTGTAGATGACTTTCGCCCAGTGAAGCCGTGCTGACATCACCCTTGTTAATCGCCTCTTACGACACGCCGGAAAACGTTGGGTCTATTCTATTCAGTGCCCGAACTCACAGAGGAGAGAGGTCTATTACATTTTGTTGATTTGACCTTTATTGTGTTTCCTAAAAAAATTTAAGTGACACACACTCGAGTTTCAACGACTTTGGAGTTACGGGATAGGATAGGACATGAAAAAACAAAGAATGTTCGCGTGTCTTGAATTTTACATCAAATTATGAACTACATTCGATGTTCTCTCTCTCTCTCCCTCTCTCTCCCCCATCCTCTCCCTCTTCTCCCCCCCCCCCTCAGTTTGCATTTGTCCAATCAACAAAGAAACCTAGTTTTATAAATACAAGTAATGCGACTCTAATTTGTAATTCTTGGGGGGAAATCAAATTTGCAAATCAAAATTTTCTTTAGATCTCATTCGAGAATTTTAAATTAAAAATCATTTAGGCAAGGCGAGCCTCGTTGTGAATCATAGAAACAATCAGATTTGAAGAGCATCTCGCGTGATCTCGGTGAAGGTTTTATGTTGCACATTATTAGTTCCCGAGCTGTTTAATAACTGGAGAACTATTGTTTTGAACTATTTTTTGTTTGTTTGTTTGTCTGTTTGCTTCTGATTTTATTTTTCTTTCGTCTCTTTGTTTCATTGTATAAGCAGTTTGGAATTTTCAAAGTCCATTCAATTCCAACCGCAAAGGTTAACGCATGTGAATTTCCTATTAAATGTTTAAAGATCCAGACGCTCATCTACGGTTTGGTGCCACAAATACACCCAGCAGGCACTAGGTCCCTTCTCCCCGGTGTCTCAGGATTGTGCTCAGTCCAGACTTTATTGGGTTATTTTGCAGTGCCCTTTTCTCTTGAGAGTGTCACTTGAACTATGTGATACCCACAGAGTCGCTGGAGCTGACGGGCTTGCTCCCTTTGCATTTATGGTATGTCTCGTTAGCCTCAGCTAAAATTTATGCTCTGTGAGCACGAAGGTTTGCGTTCGCCTTGGTCTCCGCTGCAGCTGCCAATTGTGTGCTGAGTACAGTGTGACCCTGTCCTAAGCCATACAACCGATAGCTGAGACTAGTGAAGTTTGATAGTGATAGCTTGGATTAGAGAATTTTGATAGAGGGAGGTGAGATCAGCTACGCTGTGCCATTCTGTGAATAGATATTTCATTTACGATTTTAAAAAAAAAATTTAACCTTGTATTTATTATTTGTTTTTAATTGAATAGATTCCAGTTTTCTCTTTGTCCTACATGAACTTTGTACCGTTAGAAGTTTTCATTGTTATAGCTTAAATGCCTCCCAGTGGTGCCAAAGCTGGAATACAACGGTCAAATAGGCGTTGAAAAGGGTTGACGCGGTGGTTAAGTGGTTTGTGCACACGCTCGTAGAAACTGAGGTCCGTGTTAAAGCAACGTTGGAAAGGGTTAGTACTTGGATGGGTGTGACCATGCTTGGAGAGCAACCGCCAAACGACACAGTAAGACTGAAACAAGCGCACCACACCCCCAAATCCACCCAGCTGTGAATGGGTACCTGGTTGTGTTTAGAACCGGGGAAGGTAAAGCAGCGAGGGAGAGGAGGAAAGCTCCGCCCTCATTAAGCTGGCCTACTGAAAAGGGACGTCCCGAATCCTTCTCTCCTCATCGACCGAAAAGTTACGGGGACACCTATACCTTGACCTTTTACGTGCTGACGAGCGTCAATTCTTGTCAGAGAAATTCGACCAGTCCACTTTAATCAGGGTAATTGGATAGTAAATTGACACCAGAATTAGCCACAGCCGGAAAGAGTTTTATATGTACTTGAAAAGTGGTTAATAAACCCGTTTATTTGGAATCTTTTATCTTGAGGGCGACGAGTTTATTTCTTTGTGTTAGAATATAAGTTTACTAATAGTAATGAAGCATTGTTCCACTTACTGTAGTTTATTGGATGATATTTATAATATTTTATATGTGATATTTAGGACTTAAGGTATCCTGATGTTACAGGAACAGTTCATTGTTTTTATGTCTTACGCTAAGTACTGTAACTTAATGAAATATTTGCGTGATTTGCCTGCTTCTTTGCCTAAAGCATCGGTTTGACGACGAACGTTTTGATTGCAATCTTAGTGAAAATTATGACTTGAGCGACTGATTTCGTGAGACTTTCACCGAATCACCTCAGTCAGATCAGTTCGCAGCGTGATTTGCGGTAATTTTCCACGTTTAGAACATGCCCTAATTTCGACGAACTGATTGCGAGTCATTCAGCATGGGAACCAATGAAACGCGCTTCTTTGTTCACGTGATCTTGAGAAAATGGCAAATAATTCTAAGACCGACCCGATTGAGTGTGAAAGATACCTGAGGCTGTGAAGTAAAAGAGATGGTTCAGTCACTTGAATGTTTATAGGATGTCGTCTTTTTCTCTGAAGCTGACAAATGATATGCTACCGTGTAATGCAAACATTCTTCGTCGCTGCTTTTCACACATTTTGACTTTCGGCGCAGCACATTTAAATTCCCACTGTCGCTGTCTTCCTCATTTACTCTTTCCCATTCCTGCTCTGTCCTATCATTCTGCTATACTATCTTCTTCTTCGCTAGATCAATGACCTATCTTTTTTCTTGAAAACTCTTCCTGGACAAGACTCCTTGTTTATGTATGAGGTCTGTTGGATCAGCTTGGGAGTGTTGGACGCTTTCTGCCGGGTGGTCACTAGGGCTTCCTATGATGTTATTATTTAGCAATATAGGCATTTTATATGTATATGTTTTGTTGATAATTTATAATGATGTTTGTATTCTATTTTGTTTTTGTAACCGGGGGTTCGAGTAGTTGGGGTAAAGCCTCAGCCGTCCCCTGCATGGGATGTCTTTATTGTAAAGTGACTGGCCGGTGGAGGGCATTCAATTTTCCCACTAGGGTTGTTTCAGCAGATCTTTTATGCGGATCGGGGGTTGTCCGGTCCTGATTTGGCTCGGAAGAGTCCGCTGGACCTAAAGCAACAATCAATCAATCAATCAATTTCGGCGCAGCACAACTCGTGTGCTTTTGCTTATGCGCAGTGACTGTGCGCATGTTTAGCCAAAATTAAACGTTTTAGCGTGAATACTGACGACTCAGAGCGTCAATCCTCCCATTCAAATCATGACTCCAAACATTCACTGTCATTGTGATTGCAATCAAAACGTTCGTCGTCAGACCTAGGCGTCCACCCGCAAAGCAAAAACTGTTTTGTCTCGCCTTCATATTGGGCATACCTATGTCACCCACAGTTTCCTTTTAAAAGAAGAAGAACCACCATAGTGCTTTGCATGTGACAAATACTTTTCCGTCCGCCATTTTATGTCTGAATGTGCTGATCTGTTGATGAAAGAGAAAGATATTTTGGTTCGATACCTTTTAATGAGATGTTTTAAAGTTTGTAATAGTAAACACCTGTTTCAATTTTTACATGATGTTGGTTTGTTTTATCGCATATAGGCCATATCGTCTTGTTTATATTCTCGGTTAGATTTTATTAGTAAGACTGGTTTTATTTACACCTTTAATCATATTTAAATGACATTAGCAGTTTAGTCTGATTTTGCTTGGTTTTGTGTGGTCCTGATTCGGCTCTTATCAGTTCGTTGGACCCTATAAACACTGAATATCTATCTTCCTCTCTATGTGGGGTGTGTGTTTGAGCTGAGGACTGTGTTAGCGCCAAGTACTTTGTGCTAATGATGCATGGAGAAATGGTGATGTACAAATACTCTGATAATAATAAGAAATATCGGATTTTACTCACTAATCTCGTGAGGTAATTAAATAACTATCCTCCACCCACCCAATAAACCACACGCTCACTCAACCACTCAACCCCCTTAACCAACCAACCAATAACTCACACACACACATCCATTGGTATACGTATTTTACAAGAACCGCCCTGCCGAAGAAACAGACGGATCAAGCAAGCATTTAAACGTGCAAACAATCCCATCAAATAACCAACCAACTAACCAAGCTGCCAGCCCACCAACCAACCCAACTAACTGCCACTATCGGTGTATCTGTTGAACAGGACCCGCGCTAACGAGGACGTGAGAAACCACAGTATAACATTCCCTCGTCATCTGTTTGAGAACAGAGTTCCAACCTCGGCAAAAGCTCAGTTGTCGACTACCTCGACAAAAGCTCGGGTTTTGTGTAAGGAAAATAATTTGCTCAAACATCTGTTGATACCATGGCAGCCAAGGAATACCGTGTTGAGAAGCACAGACTCTGCAAAGCCCGAACGTGTTCTTTACCCGTCGTCGTAGTCGTCGCTGTTGCCGTCATCTTCTCGTCGGGGGTGAAGGGAGTGGACGAGGGGGACAAAGTGGTTTACCAAGATGGACGCAATCGTCGAGAGTTGGATATTAACCTTGAAGCGTGAGTACACCTTATCCTGTTTTTCATGCTGTGTGAGTGTATGTGTTTGTCTGTGTATGCATGTAAATCGGTTTGTGTGTGAGTGTGTGTGTTTGTATGCATGTATATCGGTTTGTGTGTGATTATGTTTGTGTGTGTGATTATGTGCGTGTTTGTCAGTCTGTTGGTCTGTCTGTGTTTTGTGTTCGTTAATTTATGTGCTTTCTGTTCTTTCTCGTGTTGTGGTTTCATATTTGTGCGTGTTGCTCTTGGTTGTTTCTTTTTTTCGCCTTTTCATTTCTTTTCTTTCCCTCCTTTTGTTTAGTGGCTCGTTCTTTTTTCTTCATTTCTTTTCTTTGATTTTTGTTTTGACCTATCAAACATACTTTTAATTACAAATCATGCATGTTCACAGTATACATTGCAGGCCCATAGAGCATATTATTTTCACATAAAACACAGTTTATCAACATGTCTTTGAGTTGTTAACCTTAATAATAATTCTTTATGGTTTCTTTGTTCCATTCTTCTTTTGTTCCATTCTGTTTTATTTTCTATTCTTTGTTCTTCGCTGATTAAACAACAACAACAACAAAAAGAACAAGAAACACGTCTTTGCTCCTTATCTTTATTTATTTTTTTTTAATCAGTTTATGGTCCCCTCTCTTCCCGATAAGGATTTTCAGAGAGGAGACCTTACGATCTTTTCTTTTCTTGCTTTTCTTCTTTTATTTAACATCCGTTCACTGACATGAGATTGGTGGACACTTTTCTTGTAGCTGCTAGTGAATAATTAAATGTGCTATTCCTTGTGGATTGTTTGCCTGCTTGTTGTCAGTGGCGGTTGTGATGGTGAGTATGATCATCAGCATCACCATTATCATCATCATTATCATCATCATCATCATCATCATCATCATCATCATCATCATCATCATCATGAGCGCCACGAGAATATCCTCATAGGACATAAAAATTTTATTAACCCGTTACTTGTAGACATCACCATCATCATCAATACCACCATCACTACCATCACCTCTACCATCATCATCATCATCATCATCATTATCATCATCATCATCATCATCATCATCATCATCATCATCATCATCATCATCATCATCATCATCACTATCATCATCAACATCATCATCATTATCATCATCACAGAATGTGAAACACCAGTCCAATTGATTGACGCTACGTTGATAGTTTACCAAGTTGCTTATCGTATCTCTTTCTCAGTGCTTTGTTCGTTTTACGTGCTTCCTGGATTTTAATTAGTTCCAGTTTTGGATTAATTACAATTCCGTTCGCTAATGTTACTGCTGTGTTTTTTGTTTGTTTTTTTAAAAATTATTATTATTCACCCGCTTACGTGCCCAAGCACAGACGTTCGACACTCTATCGTTCCCGATTGGTTCGTGTTTGGTTGCGTAATGGTAGGCTATTTGGAGATTATGAGCAACGTTATCGTTGGTTTACAGAATGACTTACCTTTTGGTGTTTATTTCCACTTGATGATATCGTAACAAGTTCGTGTATCGGGATGGAAGTATAGCCTCTTTTTAATTACTAGCAACGCTATCAGGGCGCACGGCTGACGGTTCAATGTGTGTTATTTATAAAGCATCACTATTCACAGACCTGTAGTAAAAAGTGGGTTCCGTTACTGGATTCGTGTTGTGTTGCTTACTTTCTTCGGACTCAGAAACAGACAAAAAATTAATTACATTCATAACGCAGGGGGATCCTGCTAGAAAGGTTTGTTTCCGAATCTGTAGAAGAAATTAAGACGCGCCTCATTATGTTTGAATGAAGGATTCCGAAGTTAAGCCTTTTGGAAGTGATATAGTAAATCTCTCTCTCGCTCTCTCCATCTCTCTCTCTTTACCCCCCCCCCTCTCTTCTTCTCTACCACTTCTTACTTCCCCCCCCCCCATCCCCCAAAACTCTCTCTCTCTCTGTGCTTCTCTGCTAACCCCCCGTGAGGGTGCCGAGGGTTTCAGTATAAATAGTATCCCAGCTTTCTGGAAATTTAGTGTCCATTAAAGCCTTTGGGCGCATCGTAATAACGCTCCAGACAACTGAGCACAATCCTGGGCTGCCAGGGATGGGGGGGGGGGGGAAAGACCCAGGTGCATGCTGGGAGTGTTCTTGTCACCGGCACTCACCCGTCTAGGACATAAGCGTCAGGATCTTTAAAGTCCGTTATGATGGAATGTATGCGACACAGACTAGACCTCGGTTTATACTCTCATCCGAAGGAGTAGGAAACGGGAGTAAAGTGTCTTTCCCAAGGACACAACACAATGCCCCGGCCTGGGCTCGAACCCGGGACCTTTAAATCCGCAAGCCAAAGCTCTACCGTGCCTCCAAGGCCAATAATAATAATAATAATAATAATAATAATAATAATAATAATAATAATAATAATAATAATAATAATAATAATAATGACGATGATGATGATGATGATAATAATAATAATAATAATAATAATAATAATAATAATAATAATAATAATAATAATAATGGATGCAATACGCGCCTTATTCCTAAATCAGACTGAAAGAGCGGCGATCTATAACCAACATACAGGCTCCAATGTTACAGAAACACATACGTTCACAACTAACACATATTCCACTCAACCATGTGGTGTAAAGGAAAGTCGCTATTAGAAGACCAAGCGGACATTTTAGACAAACTGCATTCAACATTATCACTGAAGGGAAGGAGGAACCCGGAGTACCCGAAGAAAACCCTCGGTGACCTGAAAGTCTTGTACCTTAATCACATAAGTTCGTCCCCCATTGAGGCTGGAACCCGCGACCTTGGACCTAGGAAAGCAGGTCTCTATCCACTGAGATAGCAGGTCTCTATCCACTGAGCTAGCAGGTCTTTATCCACTGAGCTAGCAGGTCTCTATCCACTGAGCTAGCAGGTCTCTATCCACTGAGCTAGCAGGTCTCTATCTACTGAGCTAGCAGGTCTCTATCCACTGAGCTAGCAGGTCTCTATCCACTGAGCTAGCAGGTCTCTATCCACTGAGCTAGCAGGTCTCTATACACTGAGCTAGCAGGTCTCTATCCACTGAGCTAGCAGGTCTCTATCCACTGAGCTAGCAGGTCTCTATCTACTGAGCTAGCAGGTCTTTATCCACTGAGCTAGCAGGTCTCTATCTACTGAGCTAGCAGGTCTCTATCCACTGAGCTAGCAGGTCTCTATCCAGCGAGCTCTCTCCTCTACTCGAACTACATCAACTGGCTCCCCTCAGGGCACTGTACTATCTCCTGTTCTGTTTACTCTGTACACCAACGATTGCACAGGCTCTGAAAATACACCTCTCATTAAGTACTCAGATGACTCTGCCCTTCAAGACCTCTCCAACTCTGCAACTGTTTATCTAAAGGAAGTGCAAAGGTTTATAAAACTAAAGAACTGATTATTGATTTTAGAAAAAACCCATCTGCTGTGCCTGACTTAGTGATTGATGGAGAAAAGGTGGAGAGAGTCTTGGAATACAAATATCTGGGAACAATACTTGACAATAAGCTTACCTTTGATTCCAACACTACTTCCATCCATAAGAAATGTCAGTCAAGAATATATTGCCTCCAGAAATTGCGCTCTCTGCAAGTCAACAAGTCTGTTTTATGTAACTTTTACAGATGTTTTATTCAATCGGTGCTGACCTTTGGTTTTCTTTGCTGGTTTGGAGGTCTCAGTGTGAGGAGTAAGAATGTGTTGGATAGAATTGTGAAGGTGTGTGGGAAAGTGGTGGGTGAAAAGCAGGAGAGTTTGTGTGTGTTGTACGAAAGGCAAGTAAGAAAGAAAGCGAGCATGATTGTAAGAGACTCCACTCACATCCTAGCCCAGCACTACCAGCTCCTTCCTTCTGGTCGCCGTTTCAGAGTGCCAAATGTTTCTACAGTTAGAGCTAAGAACAGTTTTGTACCCAAATCAGTACAAATTCTTAATAAGTGTTGACTGAATGAGTTGGGTGCGAGTGGTTTATGGTATTACTAGAGATGAATTTTATAATATTTGCAGCAATTTTTCAACTATTCAGTATGTATCTAGTTAACTAATGCATACGTTTTAAAATCTGTGATTGTATTATAGAATGATACGCAAAGTTTGATGATTGTATTATAACGTTTATAATTTTATAATCTCATGTCTAACCCATGTGTGTGTGGATGTGTGTGTGTGGGTGTGTGTGTTTGTGGGTAGGTGTTTTATTTATTTATGTTGAAGTGCAATAAGGACATGTAGTGGGATATGTATTTTAAGTTTTACAATGTGTCTTTCTTGTTAATATGTACATAAGCGTGATTACACGTACATGTTTACATGTTTATAGTATTGTTACATTTTATTACCTTTTGCTGACAGCAAATCCATGTTAGAATTTCTCCTTGGAGATAATAAAGTTTTCTGAATCTGAATCTGAATCTGAATCCACTGAGCTAGCAGGTCTCTATCTACTGAGCTAGCAGGTCTCTATACACTGAGCTAGCAGGTCTTTATCCACTGAGCTAGCAGGTCTTTATCCACTGAGCTAGCAGGTCTCTATCCACTGAGCTAGCAGGTCTCTATCTACTGAGGTAGCAGGTCTCTATACACTGAGCTAGCAGGTCTTTATCCACTGAGCTAGCAGGTCTTTATCCACTGAGCTAGCAGGTCTCTATACACTGAGCTAGCAGGTCTCTATACACTGAGCTAGCAGGTCTCTATACACTGAGCTAGCAGGTCTTTATCCACTGAGCTAGCAGGTCTCTATCCACTGAGCTAGCAGGTCTTTAGCCACTGAGCTAGCAGGTCTCTATCCACTGAGCTAGCAGGTCTTTAGCCACTGAGCTAGCAGGTCTTTAGCCACTGAGCTAGCAGGTCTTTATACACTGAGCTAGCAGGTCTCTATCTACTGAGCTAGCAGGTCTCTATCCACTGAGCTAGCAGGTCTCTATCCACTGAGCTAGCAGGTCTTTATCCACTGAGCTAGCAGGTCTCTATCCACTGAGCTAGCAGGTCTCTATCCACTGAGCTACAGGCCAGCAACATGTTTATACAAGTGGTCATAGTTTATTTTTTTTGTTCTTCGTCTTCTTTTCAAAGAGAGTTCAGTCTCGCTCCATTCTGCTATTACATTTTAATTGTCAGTGTGTAGCTAAACACGGTCTGTCGATTACCTGGCGCAACATCATCAATTATGTATTGTTTTGCCCGAGTCGGAACTATTTTGTTTTGAAATGTCATGACGAATGAAGCTTAGTAATGCAAAAACTCGACGAGTCGATTAAAAAATAAAAAATTGAAACGACAGAAAAACAAACAAAACAACAACAACAACAAAAACTAACTATAATGAATGATATCCACGTGTTCATTATATATTTTTTTTATGTTTGTGTTGAATAGTGCATTTTTCCATCTCTCCTCTTCCCGATTGCTGCCTCACCGTCCCGGTGTAACAGTCCGGAATATACCCCTGGCTACTTTATACCCTGGGTATAATGCAGCCTAGGCGGGTTTAACCCCCTGGGTATAGATCAACCTAGGCCAGGTCATACTCCTCGCGCCCGGAATATACCCCCACCTAAAGAGATTTCACTCATGGGTTTGTTGTACATGACCGTTTGCGTGACCAACTCTCAGGTGTAAAAAAACAAACAAAAAAAAGCTGAGTGAACTCAGCTAACAGCCTTTATCTTGCGTGTAAAAAAACAACAACACAAAAAAAAACTATAAAAAAACCTAACCCTAACCCTATCTATCTATCTATCTATCTATCTATCTATCTATCTATCTATCTATCTATCTGTCTATCTGTCTATCTGTCTGTCTGTCTGTCTGTCTGTCTGTCTGTCTATCTATCTGAGTGCATCAGAACAATTACCCCTTGGGGTCATGAGCAATCTTGCCACTGTAGATTGTTCTAACCTATAAAGGGAACAGTGAAAGCCCCAGTTGAAAACCTGTCTTGCCTTTGTAGGCATGACAGATTCACTGCGGCAACAGTACCCCCGTTGGAGTGCCGGGGGTTTCAGTATAAATAGTATCCCCACTTTATGGAAATTTAGTGCTTTAAATTCCCACTGTTGCTATCTTCCTGATATACTCTTTCCCATTCCTGCTCTGTCTTATCACTCTGCTATACTATCTTCTTCTTTGCTAGATCAATGACCTACCTTTTTTCTGAAAAACTCTTCCTGGACAAGACTCCTTGTTTGTGTATGAGGTCTGTTGGATCAGCTTGGGAGTGTTGGACGCTTTCTGCTGGGTGGTCACTAGGGCTTTCTATGATGTTAGTATTTAGCAATATAGGCATTTTATATGTATATGTTTCGTTGATGATTTGTAATGATGGTTGTATTCTATTTTGTTTTTGTAACCGGGGGTTCGCGTAGTTGAGGTAAACCCTCAGCCGTCCCCCGCGTGGGATGTCTTTATTGTAAAGTGACTGGCCGGTGGAGGGCGTTCAATTTTCCCACTAGGGTTGTTTCAGCAGATCTTTTATGCGGATCAGGGGTTGTCCGGTCCTGATTTGGCTCGGAGGAGTCCGCTGGACCTAAAGCAACAATAAATCAATCAATCAATCAATCAGAACAATTACAACAAATAAATTAAAGAGTAACGTGAAGGATAAGGTCTTCCTTAGTGGGGGAGTTATAATGGGCAGGAGAGGGTTAAACGAGCCTTGGCCAGATAATACCCAGGGGTATAGTCTGGGCTAGGCCAGTTTATACGGGGGCATAGTCTGGGCTAGGCCAGTTTATACCTTGGGTATACTTGAGGCGGGGTATAATGTGGCCTGCTACACCGGGTTCTAAACAGGGCCAGGTGCACGTTCACAACTGGTTGGCCTGCGGTGTGTGGTGCGCTTGTTTCCTTCTTCGTGTCGTTTGGATGGTTGATGGGAGACATTCGTTATGCTAAAATCGATTTTGGGTAGCTGTTCGGTCTTTGTTGTCGGGTTCTAAAGTTCTAACCCACCTTGCCTAATGTGTGAAATGTTGTAACAATTAGGTTTGTTGTCGTATCAATTATCGTATCAGTTATTATTCATCAGATTAACGTAAGGTGGAGTGTTTAAGGATGTCTAGAAAGAATATTTATATTTAGGATGAATAGAAATATAAGGAGACGTAATTTAAAAAAGAAAAAAGAAATGTGCAGACTACTACTACTACTACTACTACTACTACTACTACTACTACTACTACTACTACTACTACTACTACTACTACTACTACCACCACTACTACTACTACTATTACTGCAAAGAGCCGAATCTACTATACTACTATTAATGTTTACTACTACTCCCTCTACAAAAACTACTAAACTACTATACTAAAATCTTCTAATTATACCAAACAAAGATCAAAAATGCTTCGAACTAACATTTTATAACTAATACCTATCCCACCCACATAACCATTGTCTGTGTATGCTTGTCCTAACTTTCCTTTTGTATAGTCCTTTTCCCAGAGCCCACCCACCCACCCTTAAAAAATTAAAAAAGTATTTTGCAAAATTCCCCTAAAGTCCCACTGTTGTGACTTTGTACTTCCTCACGCAGAAAAAGAGAACCCACCTGACTTTGTACGCTGTTGTAGTGCAGAAACAAATTTCCACTGTACCATCTCTACTTTGCCTAATATAGGCCGGGATCTTGGCATAAAACATTTTTTCCATTTCATTCCATTTATATTTTTTTCTTTGATATTGTTTGTAATATTAGATTGCATTTCTTGACATTAACTCAGTTTCATTTGATTGTGGAATCCTATCCTATCCTATCCTGATGGGGTAGGTCTCTCTGATGTGTAAACAAAAATCCTCTGTCCTCAGCCAATGTGTTTCATGTCCTCCATCTCTTTTTCGGTCTCCCTCTTCTTCTCCCTCCTTGTTTGCAGAATAGTCTTTGCACCAAGATGATTGGTGGTGACATTTTTTCTTTTTTGTTCTTATTTGACCACTGTTGTCATGTTTGTAATGGCTTGTGTGATGTCTTGTGTATTCGTCAAATTGGTGATGTGGTCTATCTTCGTTGGAGATGTGCTGTGAGGGTCCATGCTTCGCAAGCATATAGGAAGATGGATTGTGGAATATTTCATAATTAACTTT
>CM072514.1:80860540-80905540 GCA_036898135.1 Oncomelania hupensis | reverse complement strand
GGTTCGAAGTGCTTCAGGAATTATTTGAAGAAGAAGAAGACAGTGTACTCAACAGGTGGCAGAAGTGAAAGAGACACTAAGATCGTCATGCCAAGAAGTTGTGGGGCCAAAGAAACATCAACAAAAAGAGTGGATCACAGCAGAGACCTTGGTCAAGATAGAAGAAAGAAAGAAGAGGAAGGCAACAGTCAACAACAGCAGAACCAGAGCAGCTAAGGCCAAGGCCCAAGAAGACTGCACAGGAGCCCATAGAGAAGTGAAAAGAAGCATCAAAAAAGATAAGAAGGCCCACGTGGATGGACTGGCGTCTAAAGCGGAACAGGCAGCGTACAGCGGCAATATGAAACAGTTGTACGACACCAATAAGCGACTGTCTGGAAAGTTCAGCAAACCAGAAAGACCTGTTAGGGACAAGCAGGGAAACACCATGAACAGTATAGACCAGCAGTTGAACAGATGGGCTGAACACTTTGATGAACTTCTGAATAGACCAGCACCAATGAATTCCCCAGTCATTGAACCAGCCAATGTGGATTTTCTAATCAACTGTGAGAAACCGACCAAGGAAGAGATCAAGAAGGCCATCACCCTGATGAAGAGCGAAAATGCCGCTGGACCAGACGACATCCCAGCAGAGGCTCTAAAAGCGGACTTGAAAGCATCAGTGGAGATGCTGTACCCACTCTTTGAGAGGGTCTGGGAGGAAGAAGATGTTCCGGCAGACTGGAAGGAAGGTTACCTGATCAAGCTTCCCAAGAAAGGTGACCTCAGCAACTGTAACAACTACAGGGGCATCACCCTTCTATCTGTGCCTGGGAAGGTCTTCAACCGGGTCCTTTTGGAAAGGATGAAGGATACTGTCGACCCACAGTTACGAGACGAGCAGGCAGGCTTCCGACAGAATAGATCCTGCACGGACCAGATAGCAACGCTCCGCATCATCGTGGAGCAGTCCCTGGAATGGAACTCGCCATTGTATATCAACTTCGTCGATTATGAGAAGGCGTTTGACAGCGTGGATCGAGATACCCTCTGGAAGCTCCTTCGACACTACAGCATCCCGACCAAGATGGTCAATCTGACCAGGAACTCCTATGACGGCATGTCCTGCAGATCCATGGCGGACAGCTCACAGACAACTTCCAGGTGAAAACCGGAGTCCGACAAGGGTGCTTGTTGTCACCTTTCCTCTTCCTCATCGCCATAGATTGGGTTATGAAGATGTCCACCAGGGAAAGTAGGAACGGAATCCAATGGACTGTGGAACCAGCTCGAGGACCTGGACTTCGCTGACGACCTTGCTCTTCTTTCCCATAGCCAACAGCAGATGCTAGAGAAGACAAATGCAGTGGCGGCCACATCGTCGGAGGTCGGCCTCAACATCCACAAGGACAAGAGCAAGATCCTGAAGATCAACTCCATCAGTACCGAACCAGTCATCGTGAATGGAAGTCTCTTGGAAGAAGTGCAGTCCTTCACCTACCTGGGTAGCATCATTGATCAGCAGGGCGGCACAGATGCGGATGTGAAGGCTAGGATCGGCAAAGCAAGAGCTGTCTTCATTCAGCTCAAGAACATCTGGACCTCCAGAGAGCTGTCTTTGGCCACCAAGATACGGGTATTCAACTCCAATGTGAAGTCAGTCTTACTGTATGGAGCAGAGACATGGAGGACAACCAAGACCACCATCAAAAAAGTCCAGTCTTTCATCAACAGTTGCCTCAGAAGGATTCCCCAGATCCGCTGGCCCGACACCATCAGCAACGCCAACCTTTTGAAAGGACCCGCCAACTCCCTGCTGAAGATAAAATCAGGAAAAGGAGATGGGGCTGGATAGGGCATACCCTACGCACACCAGCGACGAACGTCACCCGGCAAGCGCTGAAGTGGAACCCCCAGGGAAAGCAAAAGAGAGGACGTCCAAGGAACACCTGGCGACGCGACCTCGAGGCCGACACCACCAAGATGGGCAACACCTGGAGTCAGTTTGAAAGAATGGCATAGGACAGAGGACTCTGGAGAGCTGTTGTTGGCGGCCCATACCCTGGCAGGGGTGACAGGCATTAAACTAAAAACTAAAAACACACAATATTATTCTGTATTCTCTTGTAAATTATTTAGAATTATGCCATAATAATGCACACTGTGATAAATCTGTAGACGCTGTGCAAGCCGGTCAGAACAAGTGAGATCAAGATAGCCACTACTGGGGAAACAAATGGCCTTTAAGGGCAGTTTTGAAAGATGATACAGACTGTTTCTGACGGAGTGAAAGAGGCAGAGAATTCCAATTGGCGGGAGCTTGATATAAGAAAGAGCGCTGACCGGCTAACACGAGCCTGGTTCGAGGCACTTTGAGTCTGCGGTCGTCGGCAGAGCGGAGATTTATTGATGGGCTGTACAGGGAGATAAGGTCAGAAAGATAAGTAGGAGCAATTCCGTGAATGCATTTGTATGTTAGGAGGTTGATCTTGTACTTAATGCGGTCTGTAACAGGAAGCCAGTGTAGTTGTTTTAAGAGTGGATTGACGTGGTTTCGTCTTTTCTTTCGAAGGACAAGGCGGGCTGAACTGTTCTGAATGCGTTGGAGTTTAGAGATAGATGTTGATGGAAGACCAGCAAGGAGTGAGCTACAGTAGTCAATACGAGAGAATAAGGTTGAGGTAACTAGTTTGGCAGTTGCATCGGTTGTAAGGTTGTTTCTAATATAGGAGATACGACGGAGCTGCCCTCTAGGGGATCTTGAATCGTCGATGAACGATCTACCACGGAGAATGTTGATGTTGACAAAGAAATAAACATGCCTAACTTCTGCTGCGATACGTCTGAATGGTTATTAGGCTTAAGCGCAACCACAAAAGTAGCCTTAGTCTGCTGCAGCCTTGTTGTACTTCCATTTGTTGACCATAATCGATCATCAATCAGTCAATAGCCATTGATCAATTTATTGATTTTCTTAATTCTGTGATTGATTGATTTTTAATTCTGTGTTTTTAGTGTTCTTTTTTGTCGCGTTTTCGTTTTTTTTTATTTGTGTGTGTGTGTGTGTGTGTGTGTGTGTGTGTGTGTGTGTGTGTGTGTGTGTGTGTGTGTGTGGAGTTTCCGCTTCTATACATAAAAACATATTAATAGAGAAGATATTTTATCTTATCCTATATCCTATCCTATCCCGTAACTCGGAGTTCGTTGGGGCACCACCGATAATCGTGTAACCAGCATATACACCATCTTTCTCTGTCCTCGGCAACCCTCATGGCTTCGCTCAATGTCAAGCCAGTCCATTCTCGAATGTTGTCCTCCCACCTCTTTTTCGGTCTCCCTCTTCTTCTACCTCCTTGCACTGTGCCTTGCAGGATGGTGTTTGCAAGACCTGATGATCTGGTGACGTGGCCATGCCATCGGAGATTCCGTTTCTTCACCACTGTGAGCAGGTCATCGTGTTGTCCAATGACTTGTGTGATGGCCTGTCGGACTTTGTCGTTGGTGATGTGCTGGGTACAGGAAATGCCCAGAAGTCTTATGTAGCACCTCATCTCCATGCTTTGTATTCCTCGTTGTAGATCTGCTGTGAGGATCTGCTGAGAAGATAATAATAATAATAATAATAATAATAATAATAATAATAATAATAATAATAATAATAATAACAACAACAACAGTAAAAAAAAAATAATAATAATAATAATAATAATAGTAGTAGTAGTAGTAGTAGTAGTAGTAGTAGTAGTAGTAGTAGTAGTATTATAGCAACAATAATAATTATTTTAAAATATAATAATAATAATAATAATAATAATAATAATAATAATAATAATAATAATAATAATAATAATAATAATAACAACAAAAACAACGACGATGACGACGACGATGATGATGATGATGATGATGATGATGATGATGATGATGATGATGATGATGATGATGATATACTTTCCTATCCTGTAATTCAAAAGCCGTTGGGGCACCCACCACAGATGGTGGTTTAACCAGCGTACGCCACTGTCTCTGTTCTCAGCAACCCCCATGGTATCGTTCAGTGTCAAGCCAGTCCATTCTCCAATGTTGTCCTCCCACCTTTTTTCTGTCTCCCGCTTCTTCTGCCTCCTTGCACCGTGCCTTGCAGGATGGTCTTTGCAAGACCTGAAGCCCTGTTGACATGGCCATTCTATCGGAGTTTCCGTTTCTTCACCACTTTGAGCAAGTCACCTTGTCGTCCAATTGCTTGTCTGATGGTCTGTCGGACTTCGTCGGTGGTAATGTGCTGGGTATAGGAAATGCTCAGAAGTGTTCTATGACGGCCTATTAGCGCCAAAACTTGATAATTACAAATATCATGAGATAATTACAAATATCATTGCACAATTACAAATATTTTCGCGTGATCGTGTTTAATTTTTAGTATTCCCTCTAGCAATCCGACTGGAAGTGCGCCAAACCCGAATATTAATTATTACCTAATAATTACAATTTTCACTTGATAATTACAATTTTTACATGATCGTGTTTTATTCTGGCTTAGGCGGCTTACTAGCACCAAACGTGCATTTACAGGTATCAGTAATAATGGTAATTAACAAGTGTTCTATGTAATTCACATATATGATGGCCTACTAGAGCCAAAACCTGATATTTACAAATATGGGATAATTACAAATATCAACGACGTATTTAAAATTAACACGTACAAATTTTAATTGTCAAGAGCTAGAGAAAATTAAATTTTCGGTTTTGGCGAATTTTCAGACAGATTGCTACAGCCAAAACTAAAAAAAATTAAACATGATCTCACGCGAAGATATTTGTAATGTAATTATCACATGATATTTGTAATTATCAGGGTTGGGCCCTAGAAAGGCATGACAAATACTAATTATTAATTAATACTATGGATTACTTGTATCTCTATAAATTAAACAGAACACCTGTTAATTTCAATTATCTCGTGATACTGGTAACTCTCGGTTTTGGCGCTAGTAGGCTGTCATAGTAGCACCTCATCTCCATGCTTTGTTTCTTTGTAGGTCTGCTGTGAGAGTAAATCGATGACAAGGGAGCGCAGCAGTCTTGATGATAATAACAATAACAACGATAATCATTTATATAGTGTCATTGTCCGTTAAACGATATGAATGAAATACATTGATGGTGGTTGAATTACCCGCCATTACACTCTGAAAGTAGTCTCATCATCATACATATACGAGAGAGAGAGAGAGAGAGAGAGAGAGAGAGAGAGAGAGAGAGAGACAGAGACAGAGACAGAGACAGAGAGAGAGAGAGAGAGAGAGAGAGAGAGAGAGAGAGAGAGAGAGAGAGAGAGAGAGAGAGAGAGAGAAGAAACTCAACAACAGCAGGATTAGGCCATTTCTCTCCGTTGACCTTATTTGAAATGCAATTGACCTCTGGAATTTGCCTTCAAATTGCTTCATCGACAAAAACGTCAGTCCGTATTTAAATCAATAATGCACGCAACTATATATAAACGATGCAAACACACACACACACACATACACAACACACACACACACACATGAAGTATCATCATGACCACCAGCACCACAACCACCATATTATCAAGATAATGTTCTCAAGTCTCCTAAACAATGCTTTTGGTAACGACTGTTCAGCGATAGTTTTGTTTGTTTGTTTTAATCAGTTTATAGTCCCCTCTCTTCCCGATAAGGATTTTCAGAGAGGAGACTCTTCAGCGATAGTGTATTTCAGCGATAGTGTATTTCTCCCATGGTTATATAGTTGTGCGTGTGCTGTGCGAGGTGTTCGTGTCAACCCGTGAGTGAAACCTGCCAGCCAATCAACACTCGAGGTGAAGGTCGCTATAGGAGATGACGAGCCGGAGAGCGGGGAGTGGGGCCTGGTAGCTCAGTTGGTAAGAGCGTCTTGCTAGTAACCGAAAGGTCGCTGGTTCGAATCCCGGATTGGTCAACGAGTGATAATATTATTTTCCCCTTTACCAACAACTGGCCCGCTGGTGTCAGTATAAATCGGTCCAGTAGTCACCTATATGCGAAAGTGTCGTGTGACTATAATCTACAAACAACAACAACAACAACAACAGAGCGGCAGTGTAACGGGTATTCAAGCTTACGTTTATAGCAGTTGACCCGATATATGCAAACAATATCAGAAACTTAATGTGAATAACGATTCGTTAAAATGATGAAAATTCCGCATTTTTACTCAACGAAGTTTTCTGCTTAATGCAGATGAGGAGGTCGTGACCTTCCGGAAGCGCAAAAAGTTATGACGTAGACTGGGTGTTTTCCTATGAAAAAGAACTACGAACCAAGATTCTGTGCTTCCTAAAGCTCTCTATTGTATCAGACAATGGGTCCCGACAGGAAGTCCTCTTCAGGATCGCACGAACAACTGCTGCCAAGATAAGGTTGAAGCCCATTTGTAAAAGACAGGACCATCAGTCTGCAATCCAAGGTAAGGCTGCTGCGCTCACTTGTCATCTCCATCTTCCTATACGCTTGCGAAACATGGACCCTCATTGCAGATCTACAACGAGGAATATAAAACAGGGAGATGAGGTGCTACGAAACACTTATTTGCATTTTCTATACCCAGCACATCACCAACGACGAAGTCAGACCAACGATCACACAAGCCATTGGACAAACACGATGACAGGCTCACAGTGGTGAAGAAACGGAAACTCCGATGGTATGGCCACATCACCAGATGTTACATTTGTGAATCGCGCGCGATAGATCTGATCGTTTTATTTTGCAAAGCATGCAATAATAGAGTGTATTTACCTTTGATTTGATTTTTGCGTTTGTGATGATATTCTGGGGAAGATACGTTTATCTTACTAGGGGGTAAGACTTATTGATAGATGGGCGATGCGCTACCACTACCGATCGTTCTTTTACCAGAAGTCCTAAAGTGGTGTCAGAGACAGATCACGGTACTTTGGTCACATAAAATTTATATTTGTTCTCGGGAATTTTATTATCATTTGGCTCAACTTGAGAACCGTTAATTACTAATCAAAAGACTAGATTATTATGTCTCGAGAGAAGAAAACTAATAGCTACACAACAATACAAATAGAATGACACCAGTCGTATGTATGTAATTTCACTTTTTATATATTCAACACAAACTTTAACATTTCGGCATTAATCGGTAAATTAATAAGTAATATAGTTCCAAGTGCTGGGAAAATGTCTTAACAGGTTTCTCTCGTCATTTGCTACCTGCGGTTACGATTTTCACTCTTCGTAAGTTTCAAGGGTTCTAGTTTCTCGTGGGTATGACTCAGTTCTTGTGGGGGACTTAGCTAAGGTAAGTCGGGTCGCTCTTGAAGCTGTGGGGTTTGGACGTGGTCAGGTAGAATCGTGGTAGTTCTCCTTGGTTCCACGGGAGCGACGGTCAGGCGTTCGTCTCCACAAACGTGATGATCCCAGGCCCGACCTGTAAAAGTCGGAGCTCTGGCTACAGTATTCTCGTTAGCTATAAGGGTGCGGTCTCCTCTGCAAAGTGTCTATAGCATCAGACACCTGCAGGGTTCCCATATGCACAATTCAATTCGAATCTTAAGGCTAAGGTACATCAAACCACATGCATACTGTCTCAGAAACAATAATCTGTTTCTGCCACTATATATATCAAGAACATATTATTTATACATGGCAATCAATATACACTAAACATACACATATCAAAACTATTAGTGTTATCTTACTTGTAGACTCTGGGACTCGTGAAATCGTCTTTTATGTCTCTAGCACCCTCTTGATGAGATGGAGATAGACGAACACTGCAGTTTGTTCCTTTGGTCGACCCTCACAGCTTAACAGTTCTTTTGCGACTGATCAGTTGAGATTTGGTCCCCAAAGGTATGCAAAAGTTCCCAATAGTCTTCTGACCAATCGTTTTTAGCTCTCTTTTTCGTTAATCTCGCATCTACAGAATTATGGTTCTAATTTGAATAGTTCCTCCCCTTCTCTCTTGTCACTGGGCACGCATAATCACTTTTCAAGTGGAGTATCAGGGATAGAGTGAAGAACAGATGCCATAACGATAAGCGGTGTCTGCCCAATACGGGTGACATCATCTTGGTAACTTTTGGCTGGAGTGAGCTACTTAGTGTCTCATGGTGCAGTAAGTTAGTTAATCGAAGACAACGCTATGGTTAGTTTTTGACTAAAGTATGCTATTTAACATTCTTGGTCGCTAAGTCTGTTGATGGTATCGGTAGCTATCGGCGGTGTGCCTGTTTCAAGGAAGTTAATTTGCCATGTGTGTGCTGCTTGTTAGCTAACTGTTGTATTACCGTCCAGTTTCGTTCGATGGTATCTCTGTTTCGCTAAGCTAATTTCCCACATGTTTGTCGTCAATATTTCTGCTGTTACAGCGTTGTTGTTAGAAGAAGCTTTGTATAACGTTGGTAATTTTAGTTGGTCGATATTATTTCAGAATTTTCTAGAGTTGGTTGTTTACTATCGATCGAAGTTTCGCGATGGGTGTAGTAATAATAATAATAATAATAATACCGGATGCTAATACGCGCTTTACTTCGAATGATTTCAAACTCAAAGCGCGGCGCAGTAACAGCTGAGAGATTCTTTTAGCCTAAATTTGGTTGTATGACGTAAGATAGTAATGACGAATTTTATTCTGATTGGTTATAATTGTGTCTTGCCCGAATGTTTTTTCTTTCTCTGGAGTATAGAGAGACTATATAAGTGTCGCACTGTTTCAAAAGTAAAAAGTTGTAGAGTGAAAGTTGGAAAGTGGAAAAAGCGATTGTATGCAGTTGTTGGTGTTCGCTGAATAAAGTTAGAAAACTTCATACGACGACTTTTGTCTTGTTTCTGAGTGAACAGGTTGCGTGCATAAACGAATCTGAGTTACACCTATCAGAATTCAAGCATCGGGGCTGAATCAACTACTGATTAAAAAAAAAAAAACGAGTGTAACAAGAGTGCATCCTGCAAGGCACAGAGCAAGGAGGCTGAAAAAGAGAGAGACAAAATGAGATGGGAGGACAACATTCGAAAATGTACTGGCTTGATACTGAGTGAAGCCAAGAGGGTTGCTGAGGACAGAGAAAAATGGAGTACGCTGGTTAAACGATCATCTGTGGTGCCCCAACGACTTTCGAGTTACGGGATAAGATAGGATAGGAAAGTATGATGACATCACCTAACAATCATAATTTGTTTTTGGCATTTCGTAGGGTTTACTATTTCCTAACTAAATACCAATTTTCAATGAAATCCGTCCATTGGTTTCAGGGGAAAGTGCCCAAATGTCACCTCGGACGGATGGATGCCGGACGACCCAAAGCCAAAGACAGTAGTTTCCGAGCTGAGTATATATAGCTCGGAAAATAATATACTTCTAAACCGGAAAGGAAGAAGTAAGGGAAAGAGAAAGGAGGAAGGAAGACGGAAATGAAGAACGGACAATAACTGACTGACAGCTGACAAACAACAGGCGAAGTCAGAAGTGTTCTGCTTATACAGCAGCGCAGTAGGTCAGTGCAATTCGACGAAGGACAGCGCAGTAGCCAGAAAATAGTCGATGTCCAGCCGACTTTGTTGATTTACTCAAATGACAGCTTTGGTCGCAGACTTAGCAATAAGGCAAGAAGAAGAAGAAGAAGAAGAAGAAGAAGAAGAGCAACACCTGATGAACAAATTATAACGGCTTGACGGGAGAAAACATACACTAGACAAATCTATTCAGTGCAGTGCCATTGGATTAAAGGAACGTGATGGCTAGGGGATTGTCGATGTCCAGCCGCCTGTTGTTTGATCCATTAAGTGACAGCTTTGGTCGCAGACTTAGCAGTAAGGCTTTCAGGAAGAAGCCAAACTGAAGAAAGGAAAGAAAGAGGAAACCCCAGTTGATGAAGGGATTACGATGGATTGACACGACGATACAAGCGCCTGTGGACACGACCAAACAAACACTGGACGATATAGCGTGGCTGAGACTAGATGAATCCTTCAATATCCCACTCTAGACCTCAGCTATGCCGTTTGTTGCTATAGAAAAGATTGTGTGAGAAATATAATAATAGCCATGACTGCTTACTCTGAAGGTCAGTGCTAATCGATCGCGGGAAACTTAAGAGGTCATGCAGCGAATTGCATCCAGGGCTGATTGATCCACTGACAGCTTTTGCCGAAAATCTACTAAGGCAGACAGAAAAGTAGGGGGGGGGGCGGGGGGAAGAAAAAGATTTGATGAACGAATAACAACGCCCTAGGACGGCTAATGGCAAACGAAAGTAGGAAGTTAGTAGTTGCGCGATAAAATCGAGGAAGACAAGACACGCATTGGAGGAACAAATAACAAACTGAAAAAAGAAAAAGATACGAGATGTCGACTCGGTACTTTCTTTATAAAACAAAAATGAGAGACAGAGACAGGGAGAGAGAGACAGAGACAGAGAGAGACAGAGACAGAGAGAAAAACAGAGAGAGAGAGAGAAAGAGAGAGAGAGAGGGACAGAGACAGACAGAGAGAGAGACAGAGAGAGAGACAGAGAGAGAATGATTATATATACAATACCTCTGTGGTCCGATTCGATCGTGGAAACCGTGGTGGCCTGGAAATTGGTCTAGGTGACCGCCGATTGTGTTGATTGACTGGGCGACTGCTACGATCGCTAATCTTGTTAAGAAAGATAGGAAGGTATGAAGAAAATAGTGAGAGAAACACACTGACTGTTACACGGTTGTTAGTCAATAGTTGATTCAGTCTCGATGCTTGAATCTGACATGTGTAACTCGAATTCGTTTATCTACGCAGCCTGTTCACTCAGCAACAAGGCAGGAGTCGTCGTATAAGGTTTTCCAACTTTATTCAGCAAACATCAACAACCGCATACAAGATCGCTTTCCGAAAACCACTTCAGTAATCATCCCTATAAGCAGACAGTGCATTACTTATATAGCCTCTCTGCAATCGAGAAAAATTCGAACATTCCTTTTGGAAATAGTTTTATTAACATCTGAAATATGTTTCACCCAGGACAAATTATTGTCTAAAGTTACACCAAGAAGTGTATGACATTGCACTTCATGGATTATTGTATTGCAGATTTTTAATGGAGGAAGTATTATAGATACATTTTGTCTTTTCTGTCTTGTAAGAGAGAGAGAGAGAGAGAGAGAGAGAGAGAGAGAGAGAGAGAGAGAGGAAGAGAGAGGAAGAGAGAGAGAGAGGGAGATAGGGGATGATGATGGGGAGAGGTGGGCCGATCAGACTCCAGAGCCATCGAGAGAAATGTTTGAGGTTGGGAACGGGGTGGGGGTTGATTTCGGGTTGTGGACCGTTGTACGGCGATTGTGATCGCGCCAGAGGGATTTTGTGGTCAATCAATGAATGGTCAGTTGTGCTCAGTGACCGCCACAGCAGCGTGGATCGTGATTGATAGCGCAGGGTTTCCTGGTCACACAAACAGACCATTAGTCACGGAGTCCACGTCGTCTTACTGTCCGGTCAGCCTCAGTATCCCGACACGGAGGGGCTGTTATGCTAGACATTCAGCTTAGCGTTACACTGTCTACACCTCAGATCTATCCTGCAGCTTGGTCTATTGCGCTTGGCTACGCTGCAAAACCTAGGTATTGGAGCACAGGCGTCCGTCTCTGGATCGCATGGTACAGTGGGTTAAAGTCGTACCGGTATTACCGCGGTATTTTTTAGGTCGTATCGGTATTTCGTACCGGTATACCGCGATTTTAAGTGTTGCAATCAAATGGGATATGGCACTGACAGTAGTGACCGACGCAAAATAAAGATTGTCATACACTTCAAAACAGTTTCGAAGAACCACATTTCCATAGAAACTGAAGCTTTATTTTTGTTTGAACGCCTTCGAAACAAATTATGAAAAATCGCTGTTTAGAACATCAGCAAACTTTAAACCACCAAATCAAATTTAAACAAAAAAATTCAACGGAAAAGGTCTTTAAGAACTTTAAGAGTTCAAAAGGATTGGTGACTGGTACCATGCTCAAACACCTGGATAAGCTGCTGTTTTTATAAGTTCTTCTTCTAGAACAACATGCCTATCCACGTGTTTGGGCTTTATGCTCGCTCTCTGGGCGGACAAGATGTCGCCCACTGTCGCGTTATGTGTTGTCGAGATTTCCCAGTAAACCGGACCTTGGACACCCGCACCGGTATACCGTACCGTCGCGTTTCCGAACCTGAATACAGTTACGTAACGGTAAAACCGTCCAGTCCTACTGTAGGATAGGTGTCCCCAATAAGCTAAGTATTGTTGGCAGTTTGTTGACCTCATAGTTTCAGTCGCAACGCTACTTGCTCGCAATTGAACACACCACTGATAATTTTGCTTCTTGACAACAATGGACTGCGTGGACAGTTTGATTAGATCCGTTTTGTTGACACGGAGGGATGGACGGGGAAGGGGGGGGGGTGGCGATCTTGTGTTGTTTTTTTTCCACACTAGTTCCACTCATTCGCCGAAAAAGGCAATTACCGAAGTCGAACGAAGCTCTCCAAGTCGAGCTAAACTATCCCTAAACTATCCGATGTTTTACGAATAAATGCTTGCAGGACTACGTGATATGGGGCGCCATGTGTCCATTTATTCTATGTGACCATTCTATACATAGAATAAATTCTATGCACATAGAAAGCATTCTATACACACAAAAAGCATTCATTAGTTGAAATTCCATTTATAAAAAAGAAACCAATATTGTAAGTCATAGAATAAAATTCTTTGTATAGAATAACATTCTATAATATAGTGTAAAATTCTATGTCCATAATACAATTCTATGTATAGAATAACATTTTATAATAGAGAATAATATTCTACGTATGTAATACAATTCTATATTATAGAATGCACTTGTATGCATAGAATTATATTCTATAACATAGAATGAATTCTATTACAAAGAATGAATTCTATAACATAGAATGAATTCTTTAAAATAAAATAAATTGCATGACATAGAATTATTTCTATACGCATAGAATTCATTCTATAACAGAATGAATTCTTTAACATAAAATAAATTATATGACATAAAATGAATTCTATGTGCATAGAATAAATTGTATAACATAGAATGAATTCTATAATAAAGAATGAATACTATATGCATAGAATGAATTTTATAGCATAGAATGAATTCTATGACATAGAATTCATTCTATGATATAGAATGAATTCTATAGGCATAGAATGAATAGTATAACATAGAATGAATAAGATGACATAGAATGAATTCTATGACATAGAATGAATTCTATGACATAGAATGAATTCTATAACATAGAATGAATTCTATAGCATAGAATGAATTCTATGACATAGAATTTATTCTATAGCATAGAATGAATTCAATGTTACAGAATGAATTCTATGTCATAGAATTCATTCTATGCTATATAATTCATTCTATGTTATAGAATTCATTCTATGCTATAGAATAAATTCTATCTCATAGAATTCATTCTATGTCAGAGAATTCATTCTATATTATAGAATTCATTCTATGTCATAGAAATCATTCTATGTCATCTTATTCATTCTATGTTATACTATTCATTCTATGCTATAGAATTCATTCTATGTCATAGAATTCATTCTATGTCATAGAATTCATTCTATGTTATAGAATGAAATCAATATAAAAACTTTTTTAAAATAGTAAAAACTGGGGCACTGTCAAGGTATAGAGAACATTTTGGGATATTGTGATGTTTTGAACATAGCACACTCATGCAATAATGATTACAGAGCGATTTGTCACTGACATTCAGTTTAGAGTTGACGACATGCAGTGCTTCATCATTTGCGCTCGAAGTGGAAATCGATAAAAGGAAATGTTCTTTTCTTTGCAGAAAGGTTTTACGTCGGAGTTAGAGCATCCAAACGCAGCACAGTACTTCACCATTTTCAAACTCGATCACGCTGTGTTATTCCCGCAGCACGTGGCCGCCACGCCTTTGTGCATAGCGCCCTGCGGGGCCGCTTGGGGTGAAATAGATTTTTTGCAATATTCAGCTTTATGAACCTTTCATTTATTATGTCTCAGAGTTGTATAGCAATATTCGACCTTTAAATATATTAATTATTGCTTTTTATGAGTGTACAGTACGGTTATTTCTTCGGTATTGAGCGAAAAGAACTGATTATTTAATTAGATTTTGTCACTATAAACCCTTACAGAACCTCAGCACATTGTAATGAAAAAAGCAAGCACGCAGGGGCGGAGGGGGAGGGGGGAGGGTGTGACGTCAATTATTTTTATTGCTAAGCGATGTACTCACACTAATTATACCGTCGAAGTCGTCCGCATCAAGAAACCTAAATGCTTGTTCACGAAATTATGATGTCTGATAAAGCCGCAGAGCGCTTGGTACGTCAGCCATTTCTTCAGTTCTCGCGCGCGTGCAAGGCTCCACGTGTCCCTTTATACGTCACAGCCTCGCTTCACATAGAATGACCTAGTTGCGCATAGAATGAGCATTCTATGTTATAGAATGAACATTCTATGTTATAGAATGGATTCTATGTTATAGAATGAACATTCTAAGTTATACAATGGATTCTATGTTATAGAATGAACATTCTATGTTATAGAATGAATTCTATGTTATAGAATGACCATTCTATGTTATAGAATGAACATTCTATGTTATAGAATGGATCCTATGTTATAGAATGAACATTCTATGTTATAGAATGAACATTCTATGTTATAGAATGAACATTCTATAACATAGAATGCATTCTATGTGCACCAAATGTTAAAAAACAATTCTATGAAAATAGAATGTATTCAGTGTTGCGAATAAAATCCATTTTATGTTAAAAAAATGAATTTTATGTCATACAATTCTTGCTGTGTTATACAATTAATTCTATATACATATAATTCATTTCATTCACATAAAATTAAAAAACACAACTAATAAATTGTAACAAAATTTAGAATTTAAAAAAAAGATATTGTATGACACATCACCAAATTGATCACATCATCACATCACATCACTGCATCACATTGCTTCATCACCATCATCGTGAAAACGCACCACCACATAAAATCACATCATATCAACAAATCATCACATCACATCAGCCGACATCACAGCAGCAGCACATCTTCACATTGCAGCAGACAGCACATATCATGGCATCAGTGAATCACATCACATAATCTAATCACCCCACCCCTCCCACCCATCACATTTGTGGTGCAGTGTGGTGTGATTTAGAGTGATGTAGTGTGGTGATGTGATGTGGTAATGTGTATGTATGTATCTGCAATACAGTTCTATTATGCCTTAAAAGCAGTGAATCAGACCACATCGTCACCTAACCTAATCACTCCACCACACCTACCCATCACATTTGTGGTGCAGTGTGATGTAGAGTGATGTGGTGTGGTGATGGGATGTGGCAATGTGTATATCTCTCTGCAATACAGTCCCATGCCATAAAAAAATGTTCTCTATACCTTGACAGTGCCCCAGTTTTTACTATTTAAAAAAAAGTGTATATATTGATTTCATTCTATAACATAGAATGAAGTCTATGACATAGAATGAATTCTATGACATAGAATGAATTCTATCACATAGAATGAATTCGATGACATAGAATGAATTCTATAGCATAGAATGAATAGTATAACATAGAATGAATAAGATGACATAGAATGAATTCTATAGCATAGAATGAATTCTATGACATAGGATTCATTCTGTAACATAGAATTCATTCTATGCTATAGAATAAATTCTATGTCATAGAATTCATTCTATGCTATAGAATTCATTCTATGTTATAGAATTCATTCTATGCTATAGAATAAATTCTATGTCATAGAATTCATTCTATGCTATAGAATTCATTCTATGTTATAGAATTCATTCTATGTCATAGAATTCATTCTATGTCATAGAATTCATTCTATGTTATACTATTCATTCTATGCCTATAGAATTCATTCTATGTCATAGAATGAATTCTATGTCATAGAATTCATTCTATGCTATACAATTCATTCTATGCATATAGAATTCATTCTTTATTATAGAATTCATTCTATGTTATACAATTTATTCTATGCACATAGAATTCATTTTTTGTCATATAATTTATTTTATGTTAAAGAATTCATTTTATGTTATAGAATGAATTGTATGCACATAGAATAAATTCTATGTTATAGCATTCATTCTTTGTAATAGAATTCATTCTATGTTATAGAATACAATTCTATGCATACAAGTGCATTCTATAATATAGAATTGTATTACATACATAGATACTTATTCTCTATTATAAAATGTTATTCTATACATAGAATTGTATTATGGACATAGAATTTTACACTATATTATAGAATGTTATTCTATACAAAGAATTTTATTCTATGACTTACAATATTGGTTTCTTTTTTATAAATGGAATTTCAACTAATGAATGCTTTTTGTGTGCATAGAATGCTTTCTATGTGCATAGAATTTATTCTATGTATAGAATAGTCACATAGAATAAATGGACACATGGCGCCCCATACGTGAAACCGCGGGCTGGGAAGTCTCGTCTTTCGTAGGCCTCAATTACATACTACTGTATACATGTATGTAGGCTACTACGTACGTATGTAGGAGGCCCACGAGTTTACAAAGACGAAAGAAAAGACTTCAGAGCCTGTGGTGAAACATCCTTGCATAAAAATAGCCGCTGTTGCTTCTAGATCTAATTCTGTTTCGATCTGCACAGCTTCAAGCTGTAAGTCAAGTCAAGATTCGCATTTTGAAGCAGTTAGTATTATTATTAGTTTATGATGAATAATATACTGACACAATTAGTAATAAAGAGTAAAAATAATTCAAAACACATAATGCACACATACAACGATATTTCACATCTATATCAACAATAAAACCGTGACAAAATTTCAAAGCGCTATGGATACGTTGATATCCCTTCAGCACAACAAGGCAAAGCAAGTTTATAATGGTCTAAAAAAACAGTGACATTTTTATTGCAAGCACCAAAGCAATTATTTATTTAACTAATATTATTATTTTTAACTGATACAGTACATTTGTTATATGTATTTTAATGATATGTATTTTAATGAGAAATGCGTATAAAAAAATGTTGCGTGGCAGGCGGAAATTTCCATAAATCATCTGAAAACTTTGGTAAATCGATAAGAAAAAATAACCAATAATACCATCTCAATATTTCGGGCTACACCCAACTTCAGCTAAAACAAACAATACCTCACTGACCAAATTTACACCATTGAGCACGCACAGCAGCACACTATTCTTTAAAAAAAAAAAAAAAGTATGTAGTAATAATAATAATAATAATAATAATAATAATAATAATAATAATAATAATAATAATAATAAACAAATAATAATAATAATAATAATAATAATAATAATAATAATAATAATTATTATTATTATTATAAACAAAACAAAATAAATAAATTAAAGATTTTATTAAATAACTATACTACTACTACTAATACTAATACTACCACTACTACTACTACTACTACTACTACTACTACTACTACTACTACTACTACTACTAGTACTACTACTACTACTACTACTACTACTACTACTACTACTACTACTACTACTACTAGCGAAGTTGGGGTCTTGATTTTGTGGTCCTGATTCGGCTCTTTGCAGTCCGCTGGACCCTGTAAGCAATGAACAACTAACTATTAATTTAACTCTGATCTCGAGTTGTCTTGATTTTGTGGTCCTGATTCGGCTCTTTGCATTCCGCTGGACCCTGTAAGCAATGAATAACTAACTAACTATTAACATAACTCTGATCTCGAGTTAGAAAAAAAAAGAGAAAAGATTTCGCTTAGCCTACTCGTCCTTCTCCGGAAATTTAAAGATTCGAATATTATAAAGTATAGGCCTAAATATTATTAATTAGAATAGAATAGTTTATACATTTATTTACGTATAAAACAAACAATACAGGCCTAATGATTATATTCAGCTAGTGACGCTTCTTCGCTGCGCAGAGACTGACTTCTAATATACAATGTAGATTAGGCCTATGTATATTACAGTGTCTACTTGGTTGTAGGCAGGAAATGGGAAAGGCTATTATTAGCCTACTGCTGAGAACTAACAAAATGCAAATCGAGGAACGCAACTATTAAATATGGTCGATAATAATTATGCTCATCTTAACAAAGTATATCGTTGCGAAATGTTAATCTGTATAACTGTAACAGAATTAGATGCAACAGCGATCATTTTTAATGTCAACTAGTCGTAGTCATGCAAGCATCATTTCGTAACACATCGGAGAGCTTCGTTCGACTTCGGTGATTGCCTTTTTCGGCGAATGACTGGAACTAGTTTGGAGAAAACAAGTTTGCGGACGGGTGAGGTTGATGTGTGTGTTGGGGGATGGGGTGTGGGGGGGGTGCGTGTGTGTGTGTGTGTGTGTGTGTGTGTTTAAGGTGGGGAGAGCTGGCACAAATGACGAACCGTGCTGATTCTCATTAGGCATTGCTATTGCTAACGTGCTTGGTTTCCACTTCATTATCGATGTGTGTGTATGCGTGCGTGCGCGTTCGTGCGTGTGTGTGTATGTGTGTGTGTGTGTGTGTGAGGGAAGTATTGACGGTTCGCTATATTATATCATACGGACTGGGAACTGCGCTGGTTTTGATTACAACTTGGTTATTTAGAATGGCTGTCATAAAGTTATTGACGTGTGCATGTGTGTGTCTATGTAATTTGGAGAGAGAGAGAGCGAGTGCAGAGAGAGAGAGAGAGAGAGAGAGAGGGTGAGAGAAAGAGATTGTAAGGGTGTTTATATATATCGAGAGAGAGAGAGAGAGAGAGAGAGAGAGCAATTTCCTAATAGTAATTAGTTAACTTGCTTTTTTGTCTGGTATGAGGTGCACACCATTATGCTGTTTTGCACTTAAAGATACTAAACATAGTTGTCTCTTTATAACATTTAAATTACCTTCTCCAATTCGTCCTAGTGAATCTCTCGCTATTATTTTGTTATTATTTTATCATTTTTTCCCACTTGTTTCTGTATTTATTTGTTATTACACTTGTGTGTATCTTTTGTAACTCACTTGTGTGTTGTCTTTGATAATGCTTTCGTTTTTCAAAGTAAGACTGCTGCGCTCCCTTGCCACCTCCATCTTCCTATATGCTTGCGAAGCATGGACCCTCACAGCAGATCTACAACGAAGAATACAAAGCATGGAGATGAGGTGCTACAGAAGACTTCTGGGCATTTCCTATACCCAGAATATCACCAACGACGAAGTCCGACAGACCATCACACAAGTCATTGGACAACACGATGACCTGCTCACCGTGGTGAAGAAACGGAAACTCCGATGGTATGGCCACGTCACCAGATCATCAGGCCTTGCTAAGACTATTCTGCAAGGCACAGTGCAAGGAGGTAGAAGAAGAGGGAGACCAAAAAAGAGGTGGGAGGACAACATTCGAGAATGGACTGGTTTGACACTGAGCGAAGCCATCAAGGCTGCTGAGGACAGAGAAAGATGGAGTATGCTGGTTAAACGATCATCTGTGGTGCTCCTACGACCTCCGAGTTACGGGAGAGGATGGGATAGGATATGATATATAGAGATAAATAGATATGGGGAGGAATGAGGTTGGAGTTTGTGGGGTGTTAGAGAAAAGGGATGGAACGGTTATCCAAATATAATGAGGATAATTGCCGCAGTGTTAGCGAGTATTGATCGTGTTTGTTATCACCACTCCTACGCTCTGCTCGCCGTGTTAACCCATTCTCCGCTGCTGTTTTCGCCTGTCGCTGATGGCGATGCTGACGATGCTGCTGCTGTTGCTGCTACCGCTGTCTTGACGCTCGTTTCACTTCTCTAACGTCTCGTGATAACGTTAGACGTGAAGATAAACAGCGCAGGTGTAATCTGTCACGTGTTAACAAAGGATACATGCACGCAGCACTTGCTATATATAGTATGATAACTGTGTTCTGACAATCTTGTTCGCCATAGGAATGGAGCAATAACATACGACGAGTAGAGAAGAGAAGAGGCGGGGAGAGAGGATAAGAGAGGATGAGGATGTCTGTCCTATATATTATCTCAAATCGCCGGAAATTCAGATGTGGTGCGCGGCACACGAGCCAGTCAACACGTGCCACAAAATATACATTTAAATCATTGACACGTGCATGCGAGGCCTATAAGAGGCATTTAGATGGCTTCCCCCCCCCTTCCTCCTCCACTTCCCACAGATCCTTTTAGCATTCACAGTGAGTGTTGTTCGCACTAAAAAAAAGTAAGCTGACAAAAACTTTCGAAAATATAGCTCTTTTTTGTTAAATTTGTATAAAGCAATAAATTTCGTAGTTTGTGTGTGTGTGGGTGAGTGTGTACCTATAAAAACGCACAAATGGGTTTCAGACCTTGTCTTTTCTAGTAACAAATGGGTTTATTTGCTTGGAACCCACTTTTTTCCAAGACCCCACTTTTTCTAAGTGCGCGGGAGTGCTCTTTTAGTGCATGGGAGTGCAGTTGTAGTGCATGAGAGTGTTTTAAGTACACAGGAGTGCTCTATCCGGGACGGAGAAAATACAGTCTATTTTCGGAGAAATTTTGAAGAAACTTCGACCTATTTCGTCGCCTATAGGAGACGAACTAGGTAAACTTTTTAGCAAAGGGTTAGGGTAAGGGCTAGTTGCAGCGCTGCAACTAACCCTTGCCCTAACCCTTTTCCATCAAAAAATGACTTTCCGATTGCTACATTCTTAAATGAGCCCATTTGTGATGTATTGCAAATGTGTGTGTGGGTGGTTGGGCGTGTGTGTGTGTGTGTGTGTGCCTATTAACAACCCCTAGCCCATTTTACCCATCTCCACCCTCTCTATGTTTTACAAATAGAAATTTCCAACTTTAGCATGTGGTTTGAAGAAGGAAAGGCCCCGTGGTCTTTGCAGTCCGTTGGACCCTCTAAATAATCAACAAACTAAGGAAAACCTATTTTATCAGTGCTTTAATGTAACAACTGCTCAATTATAGGAAAACCCCGTTTGGGGCTAAAGTAGACAAAGGCTTCGAACTGGGGTCCCTTTAACCCAATCACTTGGTATTCCAGTTACGTTTCTCCAATCTCTTATCCCGGGTTCTGGTTGCCGTAACAAGTTGTGCAGCAAATCGGGCGTTAACAAGTGCTCTATTACGTCCCCTTAACACCACTTTCTACACAGAGACCGCTCTCTATTATTTTAACAGCAGCAACAGCTTTTCCATGGGCAGGGGTGGGGTGGGCTTCAGGAGAATGGGGGGAGGGAGGGAGGGAGGGAGTGGTCATGGGGGTAAGAAAAGGGTGGAGGGTGGGGGTGGGGGTTAGAGGCGATAATCGTGACCTTTCTCTGGCCTTGCGTGCAAATACATCGTAAGTCAGGTGTCGCTGTTCTCAGTTTGTAGCCGCTTGCATAAGCCCTTTCCTGTGATAAACGTTCAAGTCCTTTTATGTAATGTAGGGAGAAGAGGAGAAAGAGGAGGAAGAGGAGGAAGAAGAGGACGGAGGAGGGAAGAAAGTAATACACAGAATATCGTTCCTGTGACAAAACTAATATCTATCTATCTATCTATCTATCTATCTATCTATCTATCTATCTATCTATCTATCTATCTATCTATCTATCTATCTATCTATCTATCTATCTATCTATCTATCTATCTATCTATCTATCTATCTATCTATCTATCTATCTATCTATCTATCTATCTATCTATCTATCTATCTATCTATCTATCTATCTATCTATCTATCTATCTATCTATCTATCTATCTATCTATCTATCTATCTATCTATCTATCTATCTACACACACATATATTAAGCTTACTCTTGTTCTCCAACAATCGATGAAGGGCAGATGAGGTAGAGATAGAGCGAAGAAGGACAACGACAAAAGAAAAAAAGGAGGAAGAGAAAGAAGAAAAATGCAGAGGAGGAAAGGAAGTAACAAGTAGAGATATCCTTCCTGTGACAAAAGTTCGAACCTTTTTTTTTTGTTCAACATCTGTGGATGAAGTGTAGCAAAGTGCAGATAAGGCGAAGACGAATAACAATTTTTTTTAAAAAGTAAAAATAAAAGTAAAAAAGGAAAAATAAAAAGAAATAGAGGAAGAGGAAGAAAAAGTAGTAGAAGAGGAAGAAGAACAAAGAGGAGGAGGCGGATGAAAAAGAGGAGAAGAAAGGAGGATACAGAGAAGTGGCCTACAGGACTTCATGTAACCCAAGTTCAAGATGTTCTGTGCATCATCGTCCTCTGAGCTGTACAGAACAAGTAGGAGCAGGGGGCGGAGGATGTGATTGCAATATTAGCTGGAATTCTGATATCAAACAAAAAGGACACAGTTTCAAAAGTTCGAAAACGTAATGTAAACGATGTTTTATTCTCCTTCTTGAAGATTTAGTGGCAGACTAGCTTTTGCATCTTAAAACAGGTGACAGTTTAAACAGTTTTGGAGATTTGCTGATTGTGGCGCGGTTGGCACAGTAAGATAAATGTTAACTGCGGGCCCTTAAGACCGATCAGTGAAAGGTAAAAAATGGTCTACGAATCTCTCAGTTAGCATAGTGAAATTAAACTCCTCTGCAGGATTTAACAACAGGTGACAGTTTGAAAAGGTACAAAACGGTCTGTGTTTGTGTGTGTAGGGTAGCAGAGAAGATCTTCCAGCTGGATTAGTAAATACAATGGTCTACACGACCTGTAAAGCAGAGAAAAGATAAAAGGTTATTTTAAAATAACTTAAATGGGCACAGTACGCTTTTTTAAAAAATATCATGGTTAGTACGGTAACAGTCTTGTAGACCTAATAGCTCTTCATATGATGAAATTCGTTAGGTTAACTAACAATAACCCTAAACCTCTAGCTCAAATCTAATCTGAGCCCTACTAAAGCATCTTCTTACGTTTTGTACTTGCTAATAAATGAGTGTATAGTATTATTCTATCGTAACATCGTTTGAGGATGACGAAGAACTATTTATACGATTTGTGAGAGGAGGTCATCCATTATGTCTTTGGAAGGGAGTTATACTGGGCCCTTCCCACTTGTTTCGTTGTGAAATAAAACATCAGTTCTAGCATGTCCCCAGAACAAAGAAGAAGGAGAAACCCTCACAGTTCTCCGAGAAAATGTTGAGGCAGCAGTGAATCGCTGAAGAAGGGGAAGTCAGCGGGAGTGGACAACATACCCGCAGTATTGCTTCAAGCAGGAGGAGAAGCGATGATTGACGCCCTCACCATTATCTGTAATGAAATCTGGCAGCGTGGGGAGTGGCTACACCGCGGACCTAGTCGCTTGTCATCACTTTTCCTCAAATGGGTAACCTTTAGGAATGTGAAAATTACCGCACCATTAGCCTCATCCCTGAAAATAATACTCAACAGGTTGAAACCCCAAACTGAACAAATGATAGTTGAAGAACAACCAGGTTTCATGGTTGGGCGAAGTACATCTGAGCAGATTTTTAACCTCAGAATGATCTGCGAGAAATACCTCCAGCACCAACAACATCTACATCAAGTGTTTGTAGACTTCTAGAAAGCGTTTGACCGAGTCTGGCATGCAGCTCTGTGGGCAACCGTAATATAATTGAAGTTATCAAAAGCCTGTATGACAAGGCTACCTGTGCAGTCCTCCACAACAGCACCATCGGGAAATGGTTCAGAACAATAATCGGCGTTTGTCAAAGATGCCTATTCTCTCCAACACTCTTCAACATCTTTCTTGAGCGCATCATGTCGGATGCCATTGCAGATCACGAAGGCACAATCAGCTTAGGGGGGTAGAGCAATCTCCAACCTCCGTTTTGCGGATGACATTGACATATTGGATGGAGAAGAACAAGAATTTGAACAGCTGGTACAGAGGTTTGACACCACTTCCAGAGTCTTTGGAATGGAAATAAGTGCAGAGAAGACCAAATTGATGACCAACAACACCAATGGCATCAACATGGACATCAAAGTCGAAGGCCAATCCTTCCACACGGTGCATAGCTTCAAATATTTAGACGCCATTGTATCAGACAATGGGTCCTGACAGGATGTCCTCTCCAAGATCGCACAAACAACTGCTGCCCTGACAAGGTTGAAGCCCATTTGGAAAGACAGGACCATCAGTCTACACTCCAAGGTAAGGCTGTTGCGCTCCGTTGTCAATTCCATCTTCCTATACGCTTGCGAAACATGGACCCTCACAGCAGACCTACAACGAAGTATACAAAGCATGGAGATGAGGTGCTACAGAAGACTTCTGGGCATTTCCTGTACCCAGCACATCACCAACGACGAAGTCCGACAGACCATCACACCAGCCATTGGACAACACGATGACATGTTCACAGTGGTGAAGAAACGGAAACTCTGATGGCATGGCCACGTCACCAGATCATCAGGCCTTGCAAAGACCATTTTATAAGGCACGGTGCAAGGAGGCAGAAAAAAACGGAGACCGAAAAAGAGGTGGGAGGACAACATTTGAGAATGAACTGGCTTGACACTAAATCATGAGGGTTGCTGAAGAAAGAGAAAGATGGAGTACGGTGATTAAACGATCTTCTGTGGTGCCCCGACTACTTTCGAGTTACAGGATAGGATTGGATAGGAAATAAAACCTGGCCCATGCTATCTATCGATTTTCGGAACGGTCCTGTTGCTGTCCAATCTGCGTATTTGTGTGTGTATGTGTGTGTGTGTGTTACGATTGAGACGCTCACTTTGATTTCAAGTGAATATTGTATTCAGGCACGAGGCGTGTGATATTAGTGTTTACTTTCTTTTTAATCTTTGCCTTTGCTGGAGGGCCCTTATGTAATGTCTATTTTGTTTTCGTCGTTCAAAATGTGGTGAATATTTGATCGAATCATCGAGATGATTATAGAAAGTACTATGACGTAAGAGAGTTCGTAACTCCGGTGACGAGTTTTGTTTTATTTTGATAGGCTGATTGTGTAATTCTGGAGGGTTCCGCTGTTTTCTTGTTTGTTGATAAGGCTCTATACAAGCCCCGCGCTGTCTGCTTGTGAGAGGTATTCTGGCAAGAGCTTGCATATGTGCAGTTGTTGATGCTGGTTGATGAATAAAGTTGGAAAGCCTCATAACAACGATTACTGCCTTGTTGCTGAGTGCACGGCGTGAATAAGGAATTCGAGTTACCCAAGATTCAAGCATCGAAGCTGAATCGACCATTGCAGTGTGTGTACGTGTGTGCGTGGGTGTTTGTGTGTGCGTGAGCGCGTGAGCATGTTCGCATTCCAGTTTATGAAGAAAATATCAATCGTATTCGGCTGCTGTGCATAATTTTCTCTGCCAGAATGACAAGTGTTTTATTTCCTTTCATTCTTTTAAAAAAAATGGCGGCAGTATTTCAAATATTGTCTTGTAGAGTTCTACTTCATTTCTCGACGATTGGCACTTGACATTGCCCCAGTTTTCAATTATGCTTGTCTGATGGACAGAGAGGAGAGAGGTGGAGGGGTGATGTGTGGAGTGAAAGGCTTGGGGGTGATGGGGTAGGGGAATGGGGTGGTGCGGGTAGCAGTGCCGGGTAAGAAAGACAAATATTTTGACAAGGAGGGCACAGGGACACCGAGTTGTCGGTCGGTTGGAACCGTTTTATGATGACGTCTTTGTTAGGCTCTTGTTCTATTGTTGGATATGTGCATCCATTTTGGTTGCAATACGACAGCTGAGGCACGGCGCCACCCACAACGAGAAAGAATATGTAGTAGTAGTAGTAGTAGTAGTAGTAGTAGTAGTAGTAGTAGTAGTAGTAGTAGTAGTAGTAGTAGTAGTAGTAGTAGTAGTAGTAGTAGTTTAAGAACGAAAGATGCCATGGCATTTTATATGTATGTGTTTTGTTGATATTTTATAATGATGTTTGTATTCTATTTTGTTGTTGTAAACTGGGGTTCGATAAATTAGAGTATAGCCTCAGCGTCCCCTGCGTGGGATGGCTTAATTGTAAAGTGACCGGCTGGTAGATTGCCTTCAGTGTTACCACTAGAGTTGTTTCGGCAGATCTTTTATGCGGATCAGGGGTGAGTCCTCTTTCACTTCTCTGGTCCTGATTTGGCTCGGAAGAGTCCGCTGGACCTAAAGCAATAACCATGTAATGTAATGTAAGATGCCGTAAAGCCTTTATGTACATCTACACATTGCTTGGGTCTATATGCATGCACTATGCCTATTTTGTATTTTCTACTTGTCAAAGCAATAGAATAAATCTCTGAATTTTGGTATTGCGTCGCACTTGTTTTTAAAACAATTAATATTCTGTGCAGTTTCAATACTTTAGTGGTGAACTTTTTCAGTGTGAAGAAACTATTCGTGAAGAAACTTGTTCTGACGTTAGTATTAGAATGCTGTTTATAAATCTTAGCTTCTGGGTCCCCTAGTTTTGCTAGGGTGAGGTGTTCAAAAGAAAAACATCTGATCGTTCTAAATAATGAATAGGAAACGATATCTCGGAGCTTAGGTGATGATTGTCTTTGAAACAATGTGTTTCCCATTCTGTATCGGAGAACAATTGATTGTTAGGGACTTGGAAACATTTATGCTTGCTAATATTCAAATGCCGCTTATTTTCACTTTTCCCCCCATGGTCTTAAGCTATTCAAATAGATCGCATACATTCAATAACCGGACAATTGTATTCAAAGTTGAAGACCCCCGTTGGGGTGCCGGGGGTTTCAGTATAAATAGTATCCCCACTTTCTGGAAATTTAGTGCTTTAAATTCTCACTGTCGCTGTCTTTCTCATTTGCTCTTTCTCATTCCTGCTCTGTTCTATCCATCTGCTATACTATCTTCTTCTTCGCTAGACCAGTCACCTACGTTTTTTCTTGAAAACTCTTCCGGAACAAGACTCCTTATTTGTGTGTGAGGTCTGTTGGATCAGCTAGGGAATATTGGACGCTTTCTGCCAGGTGGTCACTAGGGCTTCCTATGATGTTATTATTTAGCAATGTAGGCATTTTATATGTATATGTTTTGCTCATAATTTATAATGATGTTTATATTCTATTTTGTTTTGTAAAAGGGGGTTCGATAAATTAAGAGTATAGCCTCAGCGTCCACTGCGTGGGATGTCTTTATTGTAAAGTGACTGGCTGGTGGAGAGTATTAAGTTTTACCACTAGGGTTGTTTCATCAGATCCTTTATGCGGATCAGGGTTTGTCCGGTCCTGATTTGGCTCGGAAGAGTTTGCTGGACCTAAAGCAATAATCATGTAATGTAATGTAATTCAAAATTGAAATATCTTTGATGTCTTTTTTATGTAACTTTATTGTAAATCAATTTAGTATTGGTCAGAAAAAGCCTATCTGAATTTCTCTGTGTTGAGATAAAGAAATTATTATTGAATCTCAATCTTTGAGTTTCAGGCTTTCACTGATGGAAAAAAGCAACCCTCCATCCTTCGCGGCGTTTTGAATGTAAACGAACTTGAAACTTTTACTGTCGAAGTAACCTTGGACGTTCCCTCCCGGGTTTAGTAAAGGCTGCAATAAGTGACAAGTGTTGCGCAGGGGGGACGCGTTAGTACTAGCAATAAAACAAGTCCCCTACGCCGTTTCCACGGCAACCTCTGCTGTACTGCCATTGATGTCGTGGCATCTGCCGTAGGTCGTTAGTCTTCTTAAATAGCTCAGGATAGCAATTGCAGGTCAAGTATTGTAGTACATGTACAGTCTGCAGACTTCATTACTATGAAGTGGATGTGAGCTAGTAGTGTATTGATGTCTTCCAGTCGGGTCTGCTCATTAAAGTTATGTTGCTGAAGTCTGTACGGTAATGCGTTGACATCCGCTGTATAGGCCTCGTGGCGCAGTGGATAAGTCGCCGGATTCCTATGCCGAAGGTCGCGGGTTCGATTCCCGCAAGGGGCGAACGTATGTGACTTAGGTACGAGACTATTGAGGTCACCGAGGGTTTTCTCCGGTTTCCTCCCTCCCTTCAATAATGGTACAGGATGCAGTCAATACACAATTTTCAAAAATAAAAATTCGATTTTCTTTCCGTTTTCAAATAGCTTCCTGTATTATTATTATTATTATTATTATTATTATTATATTATTATTATTAGGTCTAGTGCTAGTCTTTAGTTGTATAGGTCTAGCACTTGTCTTTGGCTGTATAGTCCTAGTACTAGTCTTTGGTTGTATAGCCTAGTACTAGTCTTGAGTTGTATAGGCCTAGTGCTAGTCTTTGGTTGTTTAGGCCTAGCACTAGTCTTTGGCTGTATAGGCCTATTACTAACTAGGCTTTGGTTGTATAGTCCTAGTACTAGTCCTTGTCTGTATAGGCCTAGTACTAGTCTTTGGCTGTATAGGCCTAGTACTAGTCTTTTGATGATACAGGGCAGTGCAATCATCGCGTTTTACATTTAGTAGATAACAGTCTGCAGTCCCTGTGGTCGACTTAGATTTGCAGTTACCCCAAACACATTGTTGTCAAACTTTCACAGGATTGTATCGTTCGTTCAAATGTCGCTACATTGTTGGTCGACTTACCTTGCAGTTATGTGCTTTGTGCTTTATGTCTTTCTGTCTGTCTGTCTGTCTGTCTCTCTCTCTCTCTCTCTCTCTCTCTCTCACACACACATACACTGCCACATTATCAGTGTCAAACTTTTAGAATAAAGTAGATATATAGGTCTACGTTTGTAAAGATCTTTTCTGTCCTTTGTTTTAAGTTAGGGGGGAGGGGTGGTATTTAATTTTGTTTCGTGCTGCAAGAGTTAACTCTAGTCCCCTTACCCTGTAGTATTGCTGACGATTGTGTAGTGACGTTTGTGGATTGACGTTTTGGCACACGACGTAAGCTCCTAGTCTACACAGCGCCGTATAATCACCACACGTCATAGTTGACACTTATACTGGCTGCAGACCCCATAACAGGAAAGTAGACAAACTGCGTTGATTTCTGTAGATGCAAACCCTAGTCTGGGGTGGTCATAACAGTACATATGACATCAACCATTGGCTTAATTGTTTTTAAAAATATGTAATCGAAATCATATAGCTTTCCTGCTCAAGAGCTGTTCCAGGCGCTGGTCGTTACATACCATTGAGCACAGCCAGTGTGGGAGAAGGGATTTAGCGCTTGATGGGTGTATTTGTGTAGCCGGCACTCCCCGATATAGGACATGAGCGTCAGGATCTTTAAAGTCCTTGCGATGGACGCAGTGTCTCAGGGTCGCAGATTCGTTATTATAGAGAAATATAGATCGCATTTCGTTGGAGTTTCGCTTCGTTAACCTTTCGTTGCACTGAAGGATGCGCGCGCTGCCGTTCCAACTCGGCCATTTTCGTATAACTTTAGCAGCATAGAATAACTGGTCAGCGAACATTTCGTCGCTGAAATAAGGGAGGCAACCTTTTGTTTATGGATTCCCTTGGAGTAAATCTCGTGTGGTGGTGAAACAAGAAAAATCGTGTTTCCAAGGGACAGTACTCGTACTCTGCCAAACAGTATCCTACAACCAGGCCTACAATACTGATGCTGTAGAACTTGAAACGCCTAATTTACCCCTTTTAAAAATAGTATATAGATACATAAATCGTCCCATTGATAAAAACAACAATAAGTTACATGTAAAAGCAACTTAGACGTACATGTTATGTCACCTTGAAGCAAACAAGCCGGATTCAAATAACAATCAATGGGGTTCCTCTAGTCGCCATTTTGGATCATTCAATTGCAAGGCTTTCGACACATGCATCACTCAACAAACGCCTACAATCTCATAACAGCATTTTGAATGGCCTAAGACGCGCAAATCAACATTCCGAATATCAATCTAAGTATTTCTTAGAACAAGATGCCGTTAATTGACCAAGATCACATTAACAAATAATGACGAAATGGTGTTTGTGTAATCTTGGATTTTCACGAAAATAGCTTCGCATGTTAAAACGAAAGTTGTATCGCGTGTAGGATGAAGTCACGTGACGTTCAAAACTGTGTGATGTAATACAACCGAAACTCCCAGCGAAAGTGATTTCGTTGCAGCATCTATGTATCTCTTATGTTAGATGATGGCTTTAGGACGTTTACCTGTCGGTGGTATTATACCTGCACTTTTGTGTATAAAATCGGTTTAAGCAGTACTCGTACGGTTTCAAAAGTTTCCAGGAAAAAAAGTGTAGAACTAGCAGAAGATGATGGACGTAAGCATTTAGCTTTATGCCTGACAACAGCTGAATATCTCTATAGATGCCAACTGTATGATGCTGAAGGTCATCTATAGAAGAATCAAAGTGTGTTTGCCTTGGCAGTTTAAATGTTTAAAGGGCTGCAGCTGCAGTCGTTGTTGGACCGCACAACATTAACTCTTTGACGCTTCCAATGCATGCGGTAGACAAGAAGTGCGTGTAGCACACCGGCAGTAACGGTCTCGCCTAGAGAAATGAGACTGGGGTTGTCAGATGGCCATGTCGCTTTGTCCTCAACCCGTCAGTGTATCAGCTGGCCTTTGCTGAAAATTCAAGTGACTGATTTTCCAAAACCATAACAAGACGTCTGAATTTCTAAACCAAACCACAGTAAAATGCATTGGTTAGGAGATTAGTATCCAAAGGTTGCAGGTGGGCGCCTCGGGCGGCTTGAGTCAGGTCCTGTATCGATCAGCGCCCTGCGCAGCTCTTGAGCTGGAAAAAGCGCTATATAAGATTCATGAAATAAATAAAATAAAATGACATAAATAAATATTTATAGGATTGTTGATTATTTTATGTGTGATAATGCGCCTTGAATCATTTTTTGTGGGAGATATGTGCCCATGTAAATCGATGTATTGTTGTTGTTGTTGTTGTTGTTGTTGTTGTTATTATTATTATTATTATTATTATTATTATTATTATTATTATTATTATTATTATTATTATTATTAACCCCCGTTGGGGTGCCGGGGTTTAAGTATACATAAATAGTATCCCCACTTTCTGGAAATTTAGTGCTTTAAATTCCCACTGTCGCTGTCTTTCTCATTTGCTCTTTCTCATTCCTGCTCTGTTTTATCAATCTGCTATACTATCTTCTTCTTCGCTAGACCAGTCACCTACACTTTTTCTTGAAAACTCTTCCGGGACAAGACTCCTTATTTGTGTGTGAGGTCTGTTGGATCAGCTTGGGAATATTGGACGCTTTCTGCCAGGTGGTCACTAGGGCTTCCTATGATGTTATTATTTAGCAATGTAGGCATTATATATATATATATATATATGTTTTGTTGATAATTTATAATGATGTTTGTGTTCTATTTTGTTTTTGTAAACGGGGGTTCGATAAATTAGAGTACAGCCTCAGCGTCCCCTGCGTGGGATGTCTTTATTGTAAAGTGACTGGCTGTTGGAGAGCTTTCAGTTTTACCACTAGGGTTGTTTCAGCAGGTCATTTATGCGGATCGGGGGTTGTCCGGTCCTGATTTGGCTCGGAAGAGTCCGCTGGACATAAAGCAATAATCATGTTATGTAATGTATTATTATTAAAATCCCAAGACTGACGATTTAACAAAAAAATAACAAGAACAAAGAAAGAAAGAAAAACAGTTGTTATTTATTCCCACGTCCTACCCCCTCCCCGCTCTACCTTTGTCGAAGCGTGAGAATGAGAGTGAAGTTAGGCAATGAAATCTTTGATGAGAGGTTGGTCCTCATACATGTACTGTCAAATACACGTCATATCAACAATTTAATTCCCCCGTCGGGGTGCGGGGTTTTCTGTATAAATAGTATCCCCCCTTTGTGGAAATTTTGTGCTTTAAATTACCGCTGTCGCTGCCTTTCTCATTTGTTCTTTTTTATTCTAACAATCCACAGGGTGGGCCAATAAAATGTTACCACTCTTTCATCGTAAATGAGTTTTTTCTTTTAATGAGAACGATTCCGAAAAATTTTATTTACAAAAATGTCCAAATTATTATTTGATACCAAACATAACCATAATCAATTCTTTCACTGGATTTCCTCAAAAAATTCTTTCCTGGAGATAGGCTTATCTCATGGCGCACAGACAACTCATGACCTGCCTACTCCCGAGATCTTTCTCCCACAGACTCCTTCCTATGGGGGAACATGAAGGAGAAAGTGTACTACAACAACCCACAGATCGACCATTGGGCCCTGAAGACCAACATCCGTCAGGAAATTCGGAGTATCTCACTTAAGATGTGTGGCAATGTCATCACAAACTTCAAAGTGCGTGTTGCAACTGTAATCCAGAGAAGAAGAGCGTGGATTGAGCATATCATCAATTATTAAACTGTGTACAGAACGAGGGAAAAAGTGATAAACCTTTGGTATCAAATGATAATTTGGTACTTCCGTGACATTTCTGTGAAGAAAATTTTCGAAAACGTTCTTATTGTAAATACTTATGTACAATTAAACAGTGGTAACATTTTATTGACCCAGCCAGTATCGTCACCTACATTTTTCTTGAAAACTCTCCCAAAACTCCTCGTCTGTGTATGAGGTCTGTTGGGTCATCATGGGGATATTGGACGCATTCTGCCAAATGGTCACTAAGGCTTTCTATGATATTATTATTTAGCAATTAATTAGGAATTTTATATGTATGTGTTTTGTTTATATTTTGTAATGATGTTTATTTTTGTATTTTGTTTTTATAAATGGGGGTTCGATAAATTCACAGTACATCCTCAGCGTCCCCTGCATGGAATACCTTTATTGTAAAGTGACCGGCTGGTGGAGTGCCTCCAATGTCACCATTAGGCTTGTTTCAGCTTGTTTTATGGTTCGGGGGTGAGTCCTCTTTCAACCAAGTTGCGGTCCTGATTCGGCTCTTTGCAGTCCGCTGGACCCCATAAAAAATGACTAACTAAATATCAACAATTTATTTGTTAGTCAGGTCACTATAACTTCTCTTAGAATCAAACAACTATAGTGTTTATTATAAAACCGTTTTATTTACAAACATGGATCTATTGTATAACAATGTCTCTGTTGTTGTTTATATATTATAGAGGAAAGGACAATACAAGAATACAAAACAACAATATCAAGTCATTCCGCCAGTTGTGGCGCGGGTCTAATGATGATTGTGTCGCCATCATGCACCTTTTTTCCCGCTACCGGCAAAAAATTGAACGAATCGCCAACGGCTCCCATTAAAATTTCATCGGAGGGTATTTTGGATTGACGGGGATGTTTTATAAACCTTCGCCTCCCAAGTTGTCCAAAAGCCTGTTCCGCCTGCAAAGAACCGGCTAATCAATCACATAGGCTGGGTATTGAGTGCGGAATCCCGCCTCTTTTTTTCTGTGCAGCTGCAGCAGTTACTGCAGAGAAAGGACAGCACAGCAGGTGGTTCAGTTGTTTTGTTTTGTTTTTTAGGAGGGGGGGGGGAGGGAGAGGAAGAGAATAATGAGTATTTCCATTTCCGTGCGGGAAAGGCTGTTTTGCAAACAACAGTAGTACGATGCGGCCGCGACGTCCGTGAGCACTGCCAAAACCTTGATTGGCCCGTGCAAAGGTGATGTCACACTGGCAACAATTCTGCTAAAACGTTTCGACACCCTTTTTAAAATTTCAAACGCGTTTTACCAACGCGTGTAAAGTAAATATCTGCAAGGTGTGCGCAACAACAACAATGCGCTCTCTTCATTCTTCCGAGAGCTGCGTTCTTTGCACGGTTATTTTGGTAGTACCAAAAAAAAAAAACACGGCCGATTCAACCGATAGCGAAGAAGAGATTACCGTAAAATGTTAGCTTGCTACAAAACAGAAAACGGAAGCAGAGACAGTATTGGGCGAAACCGTGGCTGTTCGATTGCGCACGGCGAAATGTATGCATTCCGATTGGCTACAACAATGTGGTTGTAACACAAATGTAGTGCAGGTTCTAAATCACACAAATGTTTTTTTTAAAACAGTTGCACAACACGTGTTTCACATAATGTCACACGAGGAACACAGTCAAAATAAGAAAATGGTCGTGTGTTTCGTATTGTTCGTGTGACTGCTCCAGCTGAAACCTATTTTCGTAAGAAATGTGATAGATTCCAACCGATATGACAGTTTTCGTAGAAATTAGGTAATTGCTTCAAGTTTGGATAAATATGTACTCGGTATATCTTTTTAAGGCACCCCCGTGGGGGTGCCAGTATAAATAGTATCCCCATTTTATGGAAATTTAGTGCTTTAAATTCCCACTCTCGCTGTCTTTCTCCTTCGTTCTTTCTCATTCCTATTCTGTTCTATCAGTCTACTATACTATCTTCTTCTTCGCTAGACCAGTCACCTACCTTTTTTCTTGAAAACTCTTCCGGGACAAAACTCCTCATTTGTGTGTGAGGTCTGTTAGATCAGCTTGGAACTATTTTGTACAGTTTTGTACACAAATCAGTACAAATTCTTAATAAGCGTTGACTGAATGAGTTGGGTGCGAGTGGTTTATGGGAGTACTAGAGATGAATTTTATAATATGCAGCAATTTTTCAACTATTCAGTATGTAAGTTAACTAATGCATAAGTTTTAAAATCTGTGATTGTCAGTGTTAGAATGATACGCAGAGTTTGATGATTGAATATTTTTTTAAGATGCTTTATAACATTTATAATTTTGGTGTGATATAATCTAATGTCTAACCCATGTGTGTGTGGATGTGTGTGTGTGGGTGTGTGTTTTTGTGGGTAGGTGTTTTATTTATTTATGTTGAAGTGCAATAAGGACATGTAGTGTGATATGTATTTTAAGTTTTACAATGTGTCGGAAATGTTCTTGTTAATATGTACATAAGCGTGAGTACACGTACATGTTTACATGTTTATAGTACTGTTACATTTTATTACCTTTTGCTGACAGCAAATCCATGTTAGAATTTCTCCTTGGAGATAATAAAGTTTTCTGAATCTGAATCTGAATCTATTGGACGCTTTCTAACAAAATATCACTGGGGCTTCCTATGATATTATTATTTAGCAATGTAGGCATTTTACATGTACGTGTTTTGTTGATATTTTATAATGTTTGTATTCTTTTTGGTTTTGTAAACGGGGGTTCGATAAATTAGAGTATAGCCTCAGCGTCCCCTGCGTGGGATGCCTTTATTGTAATGTGACCGGCTGGTGGAGTGCCTTCAATGTTACTTACTACCACTGGGGTTGTTTCGGCAGATCTTTTATGCGAATCAGGGTTGAGTCCTCCTTCAGCCAAGTTGTTGTCTTGATTTTGTGGTCCTGATTTGGCTCTTTGCAGTCCGCTGGACCCTGTAAGCAATGAATAATTAACTAATTCTTAAGGCACAACCACTTCATAGTCGAAAGATGGGATTGGCGAAACTCGGACTTTTCCACTCCTATGCCTCAATCTTGGCTATACTTGCAATCTGCACCCCTTGGCCCAGGCCAAGACACTCTGTATGTTGTGTAATCGCTATCGACCGCCAGCAGGTGTTGCAAGATTGATTATAGGAGGCCACACGACCTAGCTGCTATGGTGCTGAGTAAAAGTTCTGCTGAGCGTCTCTATTTCACAATCTAATCCACATATTCCCAATTTTCATTTAATCAGGGACAATTGATGTGTGTAGAAATATGAGGAATACAGGATTTCTCATCTGTAATGGCGGATGAAAAGCGACGTTAGGTGCAATTAAGCCGTTAGATCTCAAACTTGACAAATGTGCACGTCCGCTCAAGAGCTGCCGAAGACTAGCAAATACAGGATCTAAATCAAGAAGAAAGAGGAGGAGAAGGAGGGGGAGAAGAAGAAGATAAAAACTAAGAAGAAGGACAAGAAGAATGATAAGAAGAAGAAAAGAAGAAGAAGAAGAAGAAGAAGCAGAAGAAGAAGAAGAAGAAGAAGAAGAAGAAGAAGAAGGAGAAGAAGAAGAAGAAGGAGAAGAAAAAGAGGAGGAAGGGAGAAGGAGAAGAAGACGACGAAGAAGAAAAAGAAGAAGATAAAGAAGAAGGAGAAGAAGAAGAAGAAGAAGAAGAAGAAGAAGAAGAAGAAGAAGAAGAAGAAGAAGAAGAAGAAGAAGAAGAAGAAGAAGAAGAAGAAAAAAGAAGAAGGGAGAAGGAGAAGAAGGGAGAAGGAGAAGAAGATTAAGAAGAAAAAGAAGAAGATAAAGAAGAAGGAGAATGAGGAGGAGAAGAAGAAGGAGAAGGAAGAGGAGGATAAGGAGAAGGAGGAGAAGAAGAAGAAGAAGATGAAGATGAAGAAGAGGAAGAGGGAGAAGAAGAAGACGAAGAATAAGAAGAGGAAGAAGAGGAAGAGGAAGAAGAAGAAGAAGAAGAAGAAGAAGAAGAAGAAGAAGAAGAAGAAGAAGAAGAAGAAGAAGAAGAAGAAGAGGGAGAGGGAGAAGAGGAAGAAGAAGAAGAAGAAGAAGAAGAAGAAGAAGAAGAAGAAGAGGAAGAGGGAGAAGAGGAAGAAGAAGAGTTATATAACGTTAACGACTACACCCACCATTGGAGATACGGCAGGAAAGAGGTGCTAGGGACCTACATCAACATTGAACCACCAGACCAACCAGACTGCTAAGACGCAACAGTGAAAATGGCCATTTCTATCTTGTCCACCCCCGGGATCGATCCTAAGTCATTCGTGTGCCAAGCGAACGCTGTACGGCGGTGGGACACAACAGAAGTAGGAGGAGAAAACGACGACGACGACTACGACAACGACAACTAAGAAGAAGGATAAGAAGAAGAAGTTAGATTAGGTAATGCCGCTATCGACGCTTGTGCTGCCCTCTGTTCGCTAACATTGCTACTGCTGCTGCTGCTTATTATTATTAATGGCATATTTGGGCCTGGTTGAACAATCGGGTGTGCGTCAAGGATACCTACTATCTCCAACACTCTTCAACATCTTCCTCAGGTACAATACAATACAAGATTATTGCTTTAGGTCCAGCGGACTCTTCCGTGCCAAATCAGGACCAGAGAGACGTTATCTTAAAATATTATAAAATGTTTCAAATCGTAAAAAACAAGCCTGTTATACTTAGATACTCAAACAAACTTTCACATGACACCTCTTTAAAATTCTTCTTTAAAACTGATGTATTAAAAATACGTTATCTTTCTTCAATCAAATCACTAAATTCAGTACAATCAATAAAATCCAAACTAAACAATTCCTCAGGTCAGATGCTCTTGCAGATCACGAAGGCACAGTCAGCATAGGGGGTAAAGCAATCTCCAATCTTCGTTTTGCGGATGACATTGTGGATTGGCTGGTGAGGAACAAGAACTTGAACAGCTGGTACAGAGGCTTGACACCACCTCCAGAGCTTGTGGAATGGAAATAAGTGCAGAGAAGACCAAAATGATTACCAACAACACCAATGGACATCAAAGTCCAAGGCCAATCCCTCAACACAGTGCATAGCTTCAAATATTTAGGAGCCATTGTATCAGACAATGGGTCACGACAGGAAGTTCTCTCCAGGATCGCACAAACAACTGCTGCCCTGACAAGGTTGAAGCTCATTTGGAAAGACAGGACCATCAGTCTACATTCCAAAGTAAGACTGCTGCGCTCCCTTGTCATCTCCATCTTCCTATATGCATGAACCCTCACAGCAGATCTCCAACGAAGAATACAAAGCATGGAGATGAGGTGCTACAGAAGACTTCTGGGCATTTCCCATACCCAACACATCACGAACGACGAAGTCCGACAGACCATCACACAAGTCATTGGACAACACGATGACCTGCTCCCAGTGGTGAAGAAACGGAAACTCCGATGGTATGGCCACGTCACCAGATCATCAGGCCTTGCAAAGACCATTCTGCAAGGCACAGTGCAAGGAGGTAGAAGAAGAGGAAGACCGAAAAAGGGGTGGGAGGACAGCATTCGAGAATGGACTGGGTTTGACACTGAGCGAAGCCATCAGGGCTGCTGAGGACAGAGAAAGATGGAGTATACTAGTTAAACGATCATCTCATCTGTGGTGCCCCTATGACCTTCGGGTTACGGGACAGGATAGGATAGGCCCTGGTTGACCCATACACACGCAAGTTTGGACAGATCTTAGTAATGCTACGAACATGCCAAGCCACATCCACCATCACCGTAGAACCAAATCAAAAAGTAAGTAAATGCAAACATCGTAATTATCGTGCGTGGCCCAATCCTAACACTGTTGATGTTGTTTGTTTGTTTGTTTGTTTGTTGTTGTGTTCCTTTCTATTAGAATTTGTTTGTTTGTTTGTTTGTTTTTGTGTTCCTTTCTATTTTCTACCTCGCCTTGTTCATTTGGATGACAAGAAGGGTCCAGGATTGAAATTCGATTTGAATAGTGGAGACGCAAAAGGCGATTGGACTTGGCAATCTAGACAGGATGTCGTTAGGATTTGTTTTTAAGTCTTGGGGTTTCTTCTTCTTCTTCTTCTTCTTCTTCTTCTTCTTCTTCTTCTTCTTCTTCTTCTTCTTCTTCTTCTTCTTCTTCTTCTTCTTCTTCTTCTTTGTGTGTTTGATGAAGGGAGGAGGACAAAGGGTGGGAGGTGATGAAAAAGGAGAAAAAAAAATCTGCTTCTTCTTATCCTTCTTCAAGGCTTGGCAGGCTTGAGAATAACAGACATACAATTGAGGCTTACACGGTACGCCGATAGCTTCACATTGACCATCCCACTCCTCCTTTGTTGGTGAGGTGTAGGGTCCATTGAGGTAGACAAAATAGACAGCACTATAAAGAACACCCAAGGCACAATTAATGTGGGTGTACGTTGACCTTCGTCCTCCCTCCAGCTCATCATTGTCCTATTGTCGTCCTCTCCTCCACCCCCCCACCCCCCATCTTTTTATTTGGCCTTGACTGGCGTGTAGACAAATTAGACAGCTTTGCTAAGGGACGGAGACGGGATGGTGACAGACTCAAATTGTCCACGCCGCGCCATCATCATTCTCACCCTCCCCTCTTCTCCCTTCCCATCTCATTTAGCTAGCCTCCACTTTCTCTCACACCTCCTCCTCCTCCTCCTCATTCTCCTCCTCCCTTCAGTCTTCCTCTGTGTAGAGCACAAAATAGGACCTGCTTGAAAGGCGTAGAAAGAAGAAGACAGCACAATGCACAGAGACAGAGATTTTATTTTATTTCTCTTCCTATTCTTTTCTGGAACACTTTATTGGCCCTTTTTATCGGAAAGTTCTGGGCCGCCTCCCCTGGGGAAGTCGTAGTCGCAGCCTGTGGCGCGCCCAAACCCAACCTACGTAATTAGTTGTGTTTGTGAAATTTTGCTGGGGGACCAACCCGGAGGACCCGGAGAAAAACACCCGAGAGGTTGCCCGAGTCGAAAGTAAATAATAATCTGAGAAACGTAACGCCTAGAGGCAGGATCGCTGGCGCTCCCATGCCTATCATGCGCCATTGTTTTTTTTGGCCTGTGGACAAGGCAAGCTAGTCCCGTCTTAAACCCACTCGGCCACAATGCTCGAGATGGCGAGATTGGCCTTGTCCATCCACTAGCCCTACTTCCCCCCCCCTCCCTCTCATTGTATTCTTCCTCTTCAGGGCAGAACGTTGGGCCATGCGTCGAATGGCTTGTGCGTGGATGGTGTAGAAAAAAAAACAGACAGCGTTGCACAGGGACAAAAATGGCGATATTTACCAGGTCCATGCCTTCAATTCCCCTACCTCCATTCCCTTCACCTCACCGCTCCGCCCCATTTCTACCCCTCCTTACTTCCCCTCAATCTGTAGCGCAGAAGGTATGGTCAATCGTTGAATTGTCTATGCTGGATAGGTGTAGACACGATAGATAGCTAGCACGCAGACCAGATGGTGATAGTCATTCTTGTCCATGTCGCCGGGGTCTTCCTCTTTAGGGCAGAAGGTAGGTTCTAGCGTGGAATGGTCTTAGGCTTGGGTGGTGTAGACAAAACTAGACAACATTGGACACGAACAAAGACGGGATGGCGAGATTCATGCACCTTTTCTCCAACTTTCTTACTTTCTCTCCCCCCTCCCCCACTTTCGTTTTTTCTTCTTTATGGCAGAAAAGTAGGGTCTATCGTTGAGTGTTGTAGACACAGTAGACAGCATTACACAGGGCTGACAGACAGGATGGTGTTTGGTTGGTAGTGACCAGAGTAAGAGAGGTGTTTGGTATTGTATTGATTGTCGCCCATCACGAATGCGGCGTAACACCGAGGTCTGAATCTACTGGGATTTGCTGGGGATTCGGATAATTGGCTACCAATGTTTCTAGCGGGGAATTGTAGATGACGTATTATGCAGTGTGGGTTGCTTCGTTGTGTCGGTGAAAACAATCACTTATACATTTATTCGTGTACTGTACGCTGTGGCTGCCCGTGCACTGTAGAAAGCGGTTGAAGAGTAACTCTTTTATTAAACATTGCTTATAGCTGTTGTAAACCGTACTGCATTTGTATGAAACCAAACACATTGTGATGCATCCAGTGGTACAATAGTAGAATGTCATTGCTGATCTCGTGACTACAGCCGATATCATTTTTGAAGGGAAAGAGGAGAATGAAGTAGCCGGTGACCTCGGAGATCTATATTCGCACTCCCCAAAAGAATGGACACAACGCACGAAACTGTTTTCCATCAATTATAATCGTTGTAGCCCTTCCACCGGTTCCACGTCATCCAAAGTATGATTGTGCATGCAAGGGGAGGAAAGAGTACATGCAGAGTGTCTGAGGATGTGCAGTCTCGGGGGAAGGTGGAATGGAAGGGGGGGGGAGGGGAAGGCCGCACATTGAGGGGTAGACTTCATCGGGCTTTTAGGAGTACGCACGCGAAGTGTCCATCGAGCAGCTTGAAGCTTGCACTGGGCCCCACACACAGAGTCAGTCGCCCATTCGCCCACGACTCTCACGGGATTCGTGAAGCGAAAAGCACAAAATCCCCATTACCTTGATGACCGTTGCACTCCTCTCCCCTCCCCGCCCTCTGGGAATGATGGATATAGAGGAAGATGTGCTTGTGCGTGTGTGAGTGTGTGTGTGTGTGTGTGTGTGTGCGCGCGCTAGAGGTAGCTGGGGTTGGATTTTGTTGTTTAATTGGAGGGGTAGGGTTGGGACGGGGGTGGTAGCTATTGTGGAAGGGGGAGGAGGAAGTGGGGAGGAGGGGGAGGGCAGGAAAAAGGAGCGAGATGCACACAATCCCCATTTGCTTGATGGCCGTTGCACTCCTCTGGCACTCACCGGGTATATATTACGCATTCCCCTCACTACCACATGCCCAAGGAAGGAAGCGTGTGGTAGGAGAGGGAGTGCCAGGGGGATGGGAAAAGGCGGAGGGTTGGTGGGGTCGGGGAGGTGGGGGAAGGAAAAACGGGTTAAGAAGGGGTGTCGGTGCAGTGCAATCCTTGTTTGTAGTTGTATTTTTAGAGGCCATAGCGCGCGACCTGTACGAAAGCTTTGGAATCTCATTTGCTTGATGACTGGCACAATTCCTCCTCTTCATGGGGGGGGGGGGGGTAGGACAAAGCGGAAAAGGATGGGATGGAAAAAGGGAGGAGGGGGGAGGGGGAGGAGATGAGATGAGAGGAAGGGTAGAGGTAGCTCTACCGGCTAGGGCGTTGGTTGGGAGTTGTGTGCGTGCCCATTGTGGTGTTGCTTTATTTTGAATACACTAGGTGGAAAGAGATGCACTAAATCCTAATGTTTTGAGGATAATACAGACCGGGACTAATATATTTAAAGATTTGAAGAAGAATGGACAAGTCATTTGAAGAAGAATGAACAAGACGAAGGAAGAAGAAGAAGAAGAAGAAGAAGAAGAAGAAGAAGAAGAAGAAGAAGTAATGATGAGGATGAGGATGACAAAAGAGGAAGAAGAAGAACCATTCTGGTACACCATTTTCTCACTGTTAACAAGAGTATATATATTTTCTCACTGTTAACAAGAGTATATGTATATATATATATATATATATGCCTGGCACTGTGGCTGTCGTTCAAGACGCAGGCATTCTCTCAAGGCCACAGATGCTAGGATGGGAAAAAGCGAGACAGAGTAGGTGTGCAGACGCCCGTATCTGGATGCACCAAATTTGGCCGCCTGTGAGGGAGGAGGCGGGGTGGAGATGTGGAGGAGGGGGTGGGGGGAGAAATTGCACCCTATATCGTAATGCCAGAGAATTGTTACAGTCACACGACGCTCCTTTTTGTCTCTCAAAAAGTCGGGCCAGTCCTCAGAGGACTGGGTCATCAAATTACGGTCCCTGCTCGCAGAAAAGTGGACTGGGCAGAAAGGACTCGATGTCCGAACACCACCGATCATCCAGGACAGTAGTAGCAGAGAGCAGAGCAGTGCAGTCTAACTACCGAGATAGTCATAGTGAAAGGTCTAGTCACTGAGGGTAGACGGAGTACCTCTCTCCCCCCAAGCGAGGGGCGATCGTAAGCCTCAGCGAGTCTTATTGTGTGTTGGAGACTGATCCCCCGACAGAGCGTGTATGACGGCCTAGTAGCGCCAAAAACCGAGAGTTACCATTATCACGAGATAATTAAAATTATCACGTGTTCTGTGTAATTTACAGAGATATCGGTAATCCGCAGTGTTAATTAATAATTATCAGTATTTTCCATGCTTTCCTAGCGCCAAAACCTGATAATTACAAATATCATAAGATAATTACAATTATCAAGAGATAATTACAATTATCAAGCGATAATTACAATTATCAAGCGATAATTACAATTATCACTGAAAATTATAAATATCAAGATGAGCATGCGCGGCCCGATATGCGATGCGCATGCGCGGCAGAGGCACTGTTCCCAGTACGCCTGGGGTTTTGGCCCTAGTAAAGCGTGGCCAAAACTGAAAATTAGTAATTAACACTGTGAATTACCGGTATCTCTGTGAATTACACAGAACACGTGTTAATTACAATTATCACTGATACATGTAAGTTTTGCAGGTTTTGACGCTAGTAAGCCGCCTTTCCAGAATTAAGCATGATCACGTGAAAATTATAATCATCAAGTGAAAATTGTAATTATTATATGATAATTACAATTTTCAGTTTTGGCGCATTTCCAAGCGGATTGATAGAGCCAAAACAGAAAATTAAACATGATCACACGAACATATTTGTAATTTTCAATGTGAATTGTAATTATCTCTTGATAATTGTAATTATCCCATGATATTTGCAATGATCACATGATAATTGTAATTATCAGGTTTTGGCGCTAGTAGGCCGCCATAAGCCTGCTTCCTACAGTAAGCGGAGGAGGCAGTACACAGCGTAGCGAGAGGCGAACGCTGGCGTCCCCTAGTCTCAGCTATGCAGTGTTGAAGTCACATAGAAAATTGATTTATATGTTATGCGGATTAAGGATCGCCAGTTCGTGTTTGTTTGTTTGTTTTTACATAGACATTTGTTTTCGCTTGTACAGTTTGCAGAACAAGTATTCAATACATAACGGAAACGCATACATTCATTGGGTCGAGAAAGCAAATCGCTCCTGGTGGTTATTTTTAACGCTAGGTCCATGAAACAAGAAAACGTGCTTTCCGTGTATTTCTCTTTCTTTGGGTGCGAGTGTGCGTAAAAAGAAGCTCTTTCTCTGTGTATGTGTGTGTATTTATTTGTGTGTGTGTATTTATCTGTGTGTGTGCGTGTATGTGCGTGTGTGTGGTTTGTTTGTGGTGTGTGTGTGTATATATCGTGTGTGTGTGTGTATGTCGTGTGTGTGTGGTGTGTGTGTGTATGTGTGTAAGGTGATAGTGGATGGTGTGCGGGTTGTTTTCAGCGAGGGCTCAAAAATCGATGGAATGGTGCTAATTAGAGAGGACTGCTCGGTTCAGCTACCGTAGCCAAGCGCGTTTCCATTTTTAGGATGGCTTCGTGAGCGCTAATCAATGCATCCACCATCAGTAACACGTCTGAATTCAAGTTACCACCATCATCACCATGATCAACATAAGCAGCAATAGCATCATCATCATCATCATCATCATCATCATCATCATCATCATCATCATCATCATCATCATCATCCTCATGAGGATGTCTTATTGTACTTTAAAACAGTTATTAACTCCTCTGTTAAAAGAAATAAAAATAAGAGTAGCAACTCCTCGTATTGGAAATAATCAAACCTTTGACCTAGGTACAAATTTAAAAAAAGCATTTAGAGATGAACATGAAGAGAGCAAACGGACATAACATTGGGGATCAGATACTGTCAATTCCGTTTACTATAGGGCAACGTTTATATTCAACTACTAGCATGTTCCAGATTGTTGCGTTACCTTTGTTTAAAACGTCCTTAATGAATCGGTTGAAGACCAACTAGAAACAAGGGATTGTCAGACCTTGCACAAAGTTGTAAATCTTTAATAACTCCAAATTGGTTTACCAGTTAAATTAAATGCTTCCTAAAGTTAAGCCGGCCATGCGCACCTTAATATTATGGAGTTATTTCTTCCTCCCAGCCAGAGTATCCCGAGTATTCTGAAGAAGAAGGAGAAGGAAAAGTAGGAGAAGAAAAAGTAGAAGAGAGAAGAAGATAACAAATACTCAAAGATGAATGAACATAATTATAGTGCAATAGATCGGTCGATTCAACCAACCTGCTATAAATTATTATATGTAATACGTATGATCTATTTTCTGTATTATAGAGTTTTCCAATCATCATCATCATCATCATCATCATCATCATCATCATCATCATCATCATCATCATCATCATCATCATCATCATCATCATCATCATCATCATCATCATCATCATCATCATCATCATCATCATCATCATCATCGTTATCATCATCGTCATCGTAATCATCATCATCATCGTCATCATCATCATCGTCATCATCACCAGGCCCCCGTGGGGTGCCGGGGGTTTCAGTATAAATAGTATCCCCACTTTCTGGAAATTTAGTGCTTTAAATTACCACTGTCGCTGTCTTTCTCATTTGTTCTTTATCATTCCTGCTCTG
>CM072514.1:80808040-80855540 GCA_036898135.1 Oncomelania hupensis | reverse complement strand
TACTATTACAGAACTATTAGAGTTAGGCCTAATTTTCATACATACATTTCATATTCATTAAATCCACTGTCCATTAATCATTATTAATATTCTAGTATATGGGCCTCTAGTGTCTACCATTATGATAAAAGGTTACCATCTGCTTGGAACACATAGGAATTTATTTGAATTATTATAATATGGTATGATTTCTATAAATATAAATAATAAAGGTATCCAATGTGATTCTGGTACACGTTGTGCATTTTGTTTGATTGGCAAATTTAACATGTGAATGCATAATGTTTGTATTAGTGTGTGCTGGTATGCTATTATGATTATGTGTGCCACGAAAGAGCGCGTGCGTTTTGCCAATATATCAAAGCAAGTTCCTCGTGCAATATTTGTTATTATCAGCTGAATAAATTATTATTCTTGTTCTTAAGCGTGTATTTCAACTGAAATGTACACAAAAGCTTGCTGCAGATGAATAGTTTAATTTGTATAGAGTTAATAAAACACGTTAACAGCAATATGAAAGCTGGTAAAAGTAGGCGTATTTAAAAACAGGCATTGTTTTCTTTTTCAGCCAGAGTCCCCGACAGCAGTCTTCGATGGGTATTGGGTCCACAGTCACCTCCCACCCTCACAACTTGGTCACAGTTTGACAGCATGCTGTCACATTTCTCTGGGAGGGAAGTCGCAGACGACCCCAAGCTAAAGATACATGTTCTTATTGGAGGCTTGCAGGACTTGTGTTCCAATGAAAAGCTTGAAGAAACCGATGATGATGAAGGCTCGTCAATGAAAGAAAGGCTGCAGTTTTTAGTTGAGCAACTAAACCTGCTGTTTTCTGCAACGAAGAGATATTCATGTGAGACTCTGCTGTGGGCATTCCAAACCTTCGCATCTGCCCCTCAGACCTATTCTCTGCAAAGAAGTACTGTATTAACTCTTCCACACCCAACCTACCTCAAGAGAATTGCGTCAGTCTTTAACATCAACAGTGGTTTAAAAGAGCAAAGCGGCCATGAAGAGTACTTAAAACAGAAATGCCAAAATCTGAGTGAAGCAGAAAGAAATGTCATCTTGATGCTCGATGAAATTCATGTTGCAAATCACATGTCGTATAAGCAGGGCAGGCTCGTTGGTACAGCTTTCAACAGTGCGGTTGCTAGTGACGCCAGTACAGCCCAAGTCTTCATGATTTCCTCCCTGATGTGCAAAAGTAAAGATGTTGTGGCTATCATCCCAGTAAAGCAGTTAACTGCCTCTTTATTACAGGATTTGATTGTTAAGGTTCTTGAACTTCTCCACACCATAGGATACTCTGTCGTTTGTGTCATTTCTGATAATAACAGAATAAATCGAAGCGCCTTTACCCTAATTTGTGGGGGAAATCTTCAACTATTCATCCCCAACCCCTACAAATCCTCTGACAAGCTCTTCTTTCTTTTTGACACAGTGCATCTGCTCAAATGCATTCGCAACAACTGGCTGGCACAGAAAGATGAAGAAGCTACTCTACTTTTTCCATCAATGGAGAGCAGTGACTGTGTTATGAAAGCGTCCTTTGGTCATGTGCGAAAACTGTATTTTGAAGAAAAGACGTCACTCATGAAGCTTGCCCCTGCACTGAGTAACAAAGCCCTATTTCCAACGGCCACAGAAAAGCAAAATGTGAAGTTGATGCTCAAGGTATTTGACCAAAACAACGTTGTTGCTCTGGAACATTACGAGAAAATGTGGCATACTGACACTCTTGGCACCAGGCAATTTTTAACCATCATAGTGAAACTGTGGAACATCTTGAACGTGAAACACCCTACAAAGCACATCAGACTGAGGAATCCAGACTGTATGAGTGTGACATCGTCATCAGGTGAAAACATGCAGTTTATTGCTAGAGTCGTTAAATGGCTTCAAGACTGGAAAAAGCTCAATCAGAAACCAAGAGAAGGCACTCTGTCAAGAGACACAATGATTGCCCTAGAGCACACTCTCCTCGGCCTGACAGAACTAGCCAACTATCTTCTGGATAAAAAGCAGTTCAAGTACGTTCTTTTAGGCAGGTTTCAAACAGACAACTTGGAATTTAGATTTAGTCAGTATAGGCAACTCAGTGGCTCCAATTTTCATGTATCAGTTGAACAATTGTTGGAAGGGGAGAAAAAGTTAAAACTGATGAGTGTTCTGCAAATGATTTCATCGTCCAACGGCCAGATATCACTAAAAGACATCACAGATCCTTTGGCATATGTGAAAACAACACGCACAGCCACCTCAAATGAAGAGCACCGAGAGTTCTTACAGACTTTGAATGAGTGTGGAGAACTGGAGATAAATACACAACAGCTGAAGGCCTTAGTTTTTGTCTCGGGCTACACGGTGACAAAGGCCAGAACCGACTGTACGACTTGTACAAAACGCCTGATGATTGACAGAAAGCTGCAAGTGGAGGGCACTGAGGATTGTCACACGTATCTGTCTGCTCTCGACAGAGGGGGGCTTACTTGGCCATCAGACTTTGCTGTCAACATCGTCACTGAGGTGTTCCGGGTATTTCAGCATTTGATTGGCAGTCCAAAGAATGAGCAACAGTTCATTCAGTGCATAAATCAGAGAACAATTCTCATGAGCCTGGCTTTGCAGCGCCTATCAGACCTCGGACTTTCTCAAGGCCAGTGTGACGAATGTGGTGTTGACAATGAATACATGGTCAAGAAGTGCTGCAAGCCAGCAGTCAACATCTTTCTAAATAATTATTCTAAGAACTTTTCTGACAAGGCCTCATCGACCAGTGCCCGGAAAATCAAGACCTTCACAAAAAGGATATAGAGGTGAATCAAGGAGTGACTGAGCTATGTCATCATGCCTGGTATTTATGATTTTTGTTTATTTTGTGACAAATGATGATTTGCGCTACTGGTATATTTTTAATCTATTATTCCGTCCTTCCTTTTCCTCCCTGTTTGTCACTATATTATCTTTATTATTTGTATCTGTTTTTCTATATATTAACCTATTCAACTGTCATTAGTACTTTACAAATAAAACCTTCTCATTATTGATATTATACATTTCACTTAATATTATTATCAAACCGGAGTAGCTGTAACACAGGTCCCTCGGACCTAATGCTATTATCCTAATTCAATCCGACTTCTCTCCTTCCTCTGTTCTCTTTCTCTCTCCGACTTTATATTATATAGCTTCTCATCTGTCTATCTTTCTCGTACTTTTTAATTTTCATGGCATTTGCTCGACTAACATTTCATAATAATTAATATCCTTGTGATTGTTACATTTACGGTGCAAGTAATTATTTGAAAGCTATTTATTTTGCTCCAAACTACAAATGCATTAATGCATGTAATAATAATAATAATAATAATAATAATAATAATAATAATAATAATAATAATAATAATAATAATAATAATGATGTCTTATATAGAACTGAATCTCAGCCTATGGCTGGGCTCACTCCGCTTTACAAAAATACTACTAATTCAATGACACAAAGCAACGTCGAACTCAGTACTATACTACTTAATATTAAGAAAGATTTAAGTTACAAGACTTCAAATCACAGTCACTAAATCATATAAACAAACAGTTACTTTCAAAAAAATATCTTTGAACCCCTCTACTTGTTTGGAGTGTTGTGAATAAACTTTGTATATCCCCCCTCTCTCTCCCTCTCTATCATTACTCTTCTCCCTCACTCTCTCCTCATCCCCTCCTTTCTCTCTCCTCTCTCTCCCTCACTCCTCTATCTCCCTCACTCCTCTCTCTCCCTCACACCTCTCTCTCACACCTCTCTCCCTCCTCGCGAGCTTTTGGTGTGAATAAGCTCGCTCTCTGCGACCTTACAATCTACGGTGAAAGTAGGCACACGATCGCGCCTGCTGTGACGTCACGGACGTTAGTGTCTGGCCATCTATTACGAAGGCCACGCACTGATACACCATTGTTTGCTGCTGTCTTAAAGTGTAGCTGTTGGGTGCTGACCTACATTTCGTCAAATCACGAAATAGGACTTTCTAGTGACTTATAATGTACTATACTAACTAAAAAAACTACGAGGAGTTCGAAAATGTGCTTGGATTATTTTGCCGTTGCGTATATTGTTTGATATATACTCCCAAAAAATCGACTTCCAAAAAAAAAAATTCTTCGGCAAGTTTCGGAAAGTGACGTCACATAAGTGACCGGTTTGGTTGGTAGTGTCTAGTGTGTTATGTTGGTTTGAGATTTGGCGCAGTGCAATTTAGCGTATTTACTGATTAAATGTCGATTTTATTTATTATTATAGTTAATTTGTAAAGGATAGCATATGCAGTATTTAAAAAATGCCAGCTGAAATGTGTGTTGTTGGTGGGTGCATAAATAGATCATGCCAAGAAACATCGCTCCATCGTTACCCGAAAGATACTTCGTTATGAACTTATGTCCCGTTTTGTGTTAGTACGCGGAAAGATTTCTCCAAGGGAAATGCACACACTGTTGGTTGCTCCTCACACTTAAAAGAAGACAATTTTACCAATCTTCTTGAATTTCGAATGAAATTCGCGAAAATGCTCCTTCTCAAACCTGGATCCATATACCGACTATCAAGCCGGCAGTAGGCCTACTATCGGTACTCTCACTCTAGCAGTGATGCCACAACAACAAGAAAGAGAAAGAGAAGTCCCATTCTTCTTATGAAGCTAAACCTTGCGAGAGAGGTTAATAATAGCATCACACTCTAAATAGTTTAGATACACAACAGTGAAAATTGTGTGCGGGAGGTTTGGGGTGGTGGAGAGAGGGTAAATCAGAGATCACTCATCAGATAGCATTAGCAACGCCAGCTGTTTCCACAAGTACTTCAATCAGGCCTACGGCCGGCAGTACTAAGCTTACTAATAGTAGCACTATTGAGTAAATTACGGTAACTTTAAAAAAAAATACTTTTTACGTAGGACCTAAACCAAATTTTAAGTGCAGAGAATTGGTATTCACATTTCAGTCTTTGTTTTCTGTTTGTAATGTACGAGTGCATAATAATAATATCGAAACATTATTCTGCATTTAGTGGAAATACAGTTTTTCCTCTGCTTATCTTTGTTAAATCCATTAGGCATATCGTGTCCTATTGTACTGACCATGTTCAATTTAACAGATCTATCGAAAAATATGAAACTTGAAATGTACATCACCAAAACAATAACATTATTATTATTATTATTATTATTATTATTATTATTATTATTATTATTATTATTATTATTATTATTATTATTATTATTATATGCAAATGAAACATGATTAGCATCATACAAATAATAGTAATAAAATTTGAAGACATTTATTATGACTAAATAAATGTGGATGAAGAAAAATACAAGTTACAATTCCACAATAAGTTTGATGTCGCAGCTTTCCTCATTTTCTTGTTCAATTTTAACCAAAGCGGTTTATCGTTATCCCTCTTTGTTTTTTTCCTCTCCAACAGTACTCTATTCTCTAACATCATGCTCAGTTCTGAACCAAATAGGACATGGAGTAATCCCTTGCCACCAACTACTCAAACACCAAGCTCACACTCTTTAAACTCTTTGCTTGCTTTAGCTCTACTACTTTTGCTGGTCTGCGGAGATATAGAACTCAATCCAGGGCCTAACCCATATCATGAACTTAAAATTATTCATTTGAACTGTAGAAGTTTTTCACGACATAAAAGTTTAATTGAAGCTGAAAGTCACAAGTTTGACATCATTACTTGTTCTGAAACGTTGTTTAATCCTTCCCACACAAGTAATGAAACTGACCTCCAGAATTTCCATCCCCCAGTTAGATTAGACAGAGTCAACCAGGGTTGGGGTGGTGTTGCTATCTATGTTAAATGTCATCTCGTTTGTAAACCTAGACCAGATCTCCATGTACCCAACTTAGAAACAATATGGATAGAAACCCAGCTTAACAACGAACCATTACTAATAGGATCCTTTTACCGTCAACCTAGTCTGTCTGTTGAATACTGGAATTTAGTTCAAGAAAGCCTTCGGAAAGTCAACAACACGGGCTGCAAATTCATAATACTAGGTGACTTCAATGACGACTTCAATTCTCCCTCTAAACACTTGTTAGATACCCTCGATATGTTTAGTTTAAATCAGCTTACAAACTCAGACACAAGGATAACTGAAACTACTAGCACCTGTATTGACTTAGTAATGACACAGAGCACCAATTTAGTTAAAAACGTAGAAGTACTTCCTGAAATTTGCAGTGATCACTGTGTACCGTGCGTTACAGTTACCAACAGTATCAACACAAAATGTTCATATACAAGAACTATATATAATTATGATAAACTAGACTCTGACCAATTCTGTAATATGCTCTCAGAAATAAATTGGCACGAAAAGATCACAACAGGGAACATACACAAATGCGCCGAAGATTTCGCTGCGTCTTTCTTTGATATAGCCTGTACATGTATGCCTGTGAAAGTGGTCACTATACGTAGCCGAGATGCTGCCTGGTTAACTAATGAAATCCGCCACGCCCTTAAAAGAAGATATACATTATTTAAACATGCCAAACAAACCAATAAAACCAACGATTGGAAAGCATATCGACAATTTAGAAACCAGGTGACGCATAAGATTAAACAAAGAAAATTGGATTTTTTAAACGAATTAGACCAAAAGGCATCTGACCCTACACAGTTTGGAACCAAAGACTGGTGGAAATTAGTTAAAGCTTTTATGAACAAAAAGGGCATCTCCGATAGCATACCACCAATCCTATTCAACGGAAAACTATGCAATACCAATGAGGAAAAAGCAAATGCTTTTAATGAATATTTTATCCAACAATCAACCTTAGAAACACCTGATGACGACCCTCCTGAGCTGCCTTACCTAGAAAATGAACTTAATGAAATTGTAATTACCCCATCAGAAGTAGCCAAAGTTATAAAACATCTAGACCCAAATAAAGCTGTTGGCCCAGACAAAATTCATAATAAATTACTGATAGCAGCGGTTGATGTAATTTCTGAACCGTTAAGTCTACTTTTTAACCGCTGTTTGTCGGAAGGACTGTTCCCAGAAACTTGGAAAATAGCACATGTCACGCCAATTCACAAAAAAGGTCCTACTGAATTATGTACTAACTACCGTCCTATCTCACTTTTAAGCTGCATCGGAAAAATCCTTGAACGTTGTATCCATATCCATTTGTATTCATTTTTGAACAATAACAATATTCTAACTCAATCTCAGTCTGGATTTATACAGGGCGATTCTACTATTAACCAGCTAATTTTTATTTATAATGACATATGCCTGGCCTATAACCAAGGAACAACAAACCAATCTATCTATTTCGATATATCCAAAGCTTTTGATAGAGTATGGCACAAGGGATTATTAGCTAAACTAGCAGCTATAGGTATAAGAGGCAAACTTCTTCAGTTTTTTGTTGACTATCTTAAAAACCGTAGACAAGCCGTCGTCGTCAAAGGCAGTAAGTCAACCTACAAACCCATCTCCGCAGGCGTACCTCAGGGGTCTGTCTTGGGACCTTTATTATTTCTTGTATACATTAATGATATTGTTGTAAACATTGAATCCATCATCAAACTCTTTGCTGACGACACTAGCATATCTCTAGCCCTAAAAAATCCTGACATTCGAGCCGAAATTCTAAATTCAGACCTAGAGAAAATTAGTAATTGGGCAAAAAAATGGAAAGTAATTTTCAATGAACAAAAAACCGAACTCTTAACCTTTAAACGTGACACATTGCCAATCTATCCTCTAATATTTAATAGCACGACATTGTCTGAAATTGATCACCATAAACATCTAGGCCTGACATTGCAAAACAATTGTAAGTGGGATATACACATAAATAGCATAATTAAGACGGTAACTCTTCTACTGGCATGCTTACGGTCATACAAATACAAACTGTGCAGAAAAGCCCTCGAAGTCATGTATAAGTCCTTTGTTTTACCTCATTTTGATTATGGCGATGTAATATGGGACAATTGTACTGACGCTCAAGCTACTTCACTTGAAAAACTTCATCTTGAAGGGATTAGAATAATTGTAGGGGCAGTGAAGGGAACTAGCCATGAATCCTTGTACAGGGAATCCGGGCTCTGCCCATTGAAAGAAAGACGTAGGCGGCACAAACTACTTACCTTTCATAAAATGGTCAATGAGCGCTGTCCTGAGTATCTTTCCGACTTAGTCCCACCGCTTGTCTCGTCAGTTAATCCTTACCACCGTCGAAGGCCTTTCGAGCGTAGAGTCCCCGCACACAACATTGAAATCTACAAAAATTCCTTTGTCCCCTCTTCTACTATCATGTGGAATGAACTCCCTGAGGAAATTCAAGCCAATCCGTCAGTCAGCCTATTTAAACGACATCTCTCCAAAGACGACTCTGCAGTCCCGCCTTTTTATTATCATGGTGCACGACAACAACAAATTATCCATTGCAGGCTTCGGCTGGGTGTAAGCAACCTTAACTACGACATGTATCGTCGCCATTTGATAAACGACCCGATCTGCCGTTGCGGACACCCGGCCGAAACGTCTGAACATTTCCTGCTTTTTTGTCCTTTGTTTGACGATGCCCGTATTCAAACGATTGGTCTTCTAGATCCTATCCTAAGGGAAGTTAATACCTTACTCTTTGGAAATGCAGAATTGTCATTGCAAGAAAATGCCAAGACGTTTTCAACTGTTCACACATTTTTACTTTCATGTAACCGATTTTGACCGCATATTATATTATATTATATTATATTATATTATATTATATTATATTATATTATATTATATTATATTATATTATATTATATTATATTATATTTTCAAATGTTATTTTCAACGACTTTCCACATACTTCGCTTTCTAACTTTGATCTTTAACACACTCATTAGTTTCTTCCCACAAGTATAACTCTCTCACACCCGCCCCTCCCCCTCCACGCCCTACCCCTCTCCCCCACCACCATCATGCACCCCTCCCCTATTTTTTTTTTTTTTTTTTTGGTCTTACCCTTCACTTGGAAATCTTTTTTTGTCTATAATTTCCTTTTCTTTTTATAAAAATTTCTTTTTTTTTTTTTATTTCTTGTATTTCTATCAATGTTCTGTTGTTGTTTCCTGTCGTCCGCCAGTGATATTTTGACACATTATTATGATTTGGGTAGTACTTATTTAAGCCTTGTGCTTTTGTGCGCCCTGATGTTTTGCCTTGTAATAATATCTGGTTTGTTTGTTGAATAAATTTATGTTAAAACAAGTTACAATTACTGAATTAGGCTTGAGCTCAACACAAACTGAGAGATTGGTCCTTTTTGTGACGTCACTTACGTCGAGCGGGGAAAAGCGAAAAGTTTCCGGTAATCTCCGGAATTACCCGTGAGTCATCACTACCCAACAGCTACACTTTAATGCCGAATGTGCTCAAACCTTCAGCGACGGAAGCGAAGGCGTTACGTACTTTGACTTCTAGAAATAAGAGATTTTGCTGGGATGCGGCGGTTAGGTTTGCAGTGGCGGGGGAGGGGAGAGGGAGAGGATCCTGGGGAAGGGGGAACGGTCGGAGAGAGAGAGAGAGAGAGAGAGAGAGAGAGAGAGAGAGAGAGAGGGAGTTTGTTAGTTAGTTATTCATGGCTTACAGGGTCCAGTGCAGTGGACCACAAAATCAAGACCACAACTTGGTCGAGAGAGGATTCACCCTTGATCCGCATAAAAGATCTGCTGAAACAACCCCAGTGGTAACACTAAAGGCATTCCACCAGCCCATCACTGTACAATAAAGGCATCATATGCAAGGGACGCTGAGGCTATACTCTAATTTATCGAACCACCGTTAACAAAAATAAAATAGAATACAAACATAAGTGTATAAAATCAACAAAACACACACACATTAAATGTCTACATTGCTAAATAATAATATCATAGGAAGCCCCAGTGACCATTTGCCAGAAAGCGTCCAATATTCCCAAGCTGACCCAATAAACCTCATACACAAATGAGGAGTTTCGTCACGGAAGAGTTTTAAAGAAAAAAAAGATAGGTGACGGGTCTAGCAAAAAAGAAGATAATATAGTAGATTGATATAACAGAGTAGGAATGAGAAAGAACAAAGGAGAGACAGCGACAGTAGGAATTGAAAGCACAAAATTTTCTGAAAGTGGGGGTACTATTTATACAGAAACCCCCGGTAAACCCACGCGGGAGGGGGGGGGGGGAGAGAGAGAGGGAGAGAGAAAAAGAGAGAGAGCTAAAAACAAACAAAAATAACTTCCATGCCTGTCACCCTAGATTTAGGCACCTTATATCTCAAATATCTCCTCGCTTGGCAAACACTCAAACAATCAAACAACAACAGCAAACAACGATTATTCAGCTAAAGACGCCCAAGGGATATTTAAAAACAACAAAACCTTCAAAAGCCCCACTGTGCATGCTATCTAAGGTCGAGCGTGGGTGTAAATCATCATTTGAAGTCTCCGATAATTCTCTGTGCTCTGGAGCTAAGCTCGGCTGGCCTGAGATCTTCCTACTCCTGGGAAATACAAATGTTCTGCGCTTTTTAGGAATCTGGGCATTTTGGGAATTAGTAGTATTATAGAAGGGGCTGCCCATTGTTTTAATGAAAACATTGGCCGCCAGGGTTAGGGTTAAGGTTAAAGTTAGGGAAAGGGTTAGGGACCTAACCCCTAACCTTTCCGTAACCCTAACCCAAATCCTAACCCTAACCCTAACCCGAACCCGAACCCTAACCAATGTTGGAATTCCAAAAATGGGCAGGCCAATTCTAGAATTGCGCAGGCCAATTCTAGAATTGCGCAGGCCAATTCTAGAATTGCGCAGGCCAATTCTAGAATTGCCCAGATTCCAAAAAAGCGCGGAACACAAATACATGTGCGTGTCTCGTGAACTCACGCAGCGTAGTGAGGCTGACTAAGCAGAAACTGCTACACGAGATAGGTCATGCAGCGTGGCAGAGACTATGTCCGAGACCTGCTTGCTCCCGAGAGAGAGAGAGAGAGAGAGAGAGAGAGAGAGAGAGAGAGAGAGAGAGAGAGAGAGAGAGAACCTCGAGTTAGTCTCAGCCGTGCGGAGACTGGATTTTCGCGTCCCCTATTGCTGGGCGACGTTAAAAGGACCCGGGTGTTTGTGTGGGTGTCGATCCCACTGAACGTATTGGGCTAGACGCCAAATAGTGTGGCGTAAGAGTCTCAGCCACGCTGTACAGAGATGAAGTAGTAAGCCTCGAGTCTCGGCTACGTTGTGTTGCATCGGCTGGATGGCTTGTCACTGTCACTGTCACTGGCAACCCACCTCGGGACTGATGGGATCTATAGTGGACCACGGTGCAGAGAGAGTGTCGGCCACATTGGCACTTTCCAGGATCCAGGGTTTCCACGGACATCTCAAAGATGGTGCAGTGCGCCTATGAGATATATCAGCGCTATGTAAATTGTTAGTTTCCGTAGTAAGCTCGGGAACTATTGTTTTGGCTGTGTCCGCCCGTCGTCCGTCCGGAGGTGGCATTTGCCCACTTTTCTCTGAAACTAATGCAAGGATTTCTTTGATTTTTTGTGTTTATTTAGAAAATAGTGATCCCTACCAGGTGACATAAAGTTATTACTATCGGGTGAGGACATTATGGGGACGTCATAAAAGTTTTTTTTTTCTACTTACATAATTATTATTATTATTATTATTATTATTATTATTATTATTATTATTATTATTATTATTATTATCATCATTATCATTATCATTAGGTAAAGGTAGTCCCATAGCCTTGTGGCCGTAGGGGAGCGTGATGTTGGAGATCACACTTATCTTGGGCCAGCGTAATGAGGGTGTGCCCATCTCTCTCCCTCGCTGCTTTACCTTCCCCACCCTTAAGAGAGTAGGTACTCAGTCACAGTTGAGTCAACTGGGGGCGTTGTTATTTGTCGCTTCACGTTTTGCGGTCACCCATCCAGGTGCTAACCGCACAGGACGGTGCTTAACTTGCGACACAGTAGCGAGTGCTCCAACCACTGCGCTATCCGACACCCGCATTATTATTATTATTATTATTATTATTATTATTATTATTATTATTATTATTATTATTATTATTATTATTATTATGTGATGCAGTGGCATAGGCGATATCGTGCATGTGGAAGTATGTTTTTCTCTGTTTCCTGCTGGAAGGCTTGAAATGTTGAAGTAAAACGCTTTTTATCCTATAGATAAAAATAACAGCGTATTGATATGCAGGAAGAAGACTCGATTAAAAAAAACTGTTTCTTAATTTGCAACGATTTGCTTCGATTATACTTATAACTGATAAGAAGCAAGAGGTGATCCATAGTCCAATCCTTTTCGAGCCTCGGACTCGGATCATCTCTTGCCGACAAAGCCACATGCTATCAAACGGTTGTGTTAAAGTGGATCTCACCTATACTTTTGAGGCAAATTGATCCGTAGTGACGTTTGTGGTGCCTTTTAATAAATGTAGATTGCCGATGAGGACGGCCGACAACCGTCTCTATAACGCCGTTTAGCGAGAGCCAAATGTAGACGCCTGCGGTGAAAGGCTCAATCTGAACTCTGTTAAGTGTTAAACCAATATAAGTCCTGTTCTTTTGTTTGGCGTTTTGAATTCCTATTTCGCATGTAACCTATTCATGGACCATCTTTAAATGGTTCAGATCGCCAGAAATCGTTCAGCATGAAGAGTTGGCCAGCGACTGTTTTCCGCGCATCAATTATGGATGTCGTATAAAGGGGCAGCTCAGGACATTCTATATCTGACAGCAGTAAGAGATACGGAATTGGCGTAGGTGTAGGCAGAACAGCAGTCAGATACGGAATTGGCGTAGGTGTAGTCAGAACAGCAGTCAGATACGGAATTGGCGTAGGTGTAGGCAGAACAGCAGTCAGATACGGAATTGGCGTACGTGTAGTCAGAACAGCAGTCAGAGATACGGAACTGGCGTACGACCAGAGCCTGGAAACTAACCTAGCTGTAGTATGCAATCCCTAGTGTTCATTGGCCATCTTACCCCAGTTACCCTATTCCGTGAGTGACCATGAAGTGTTTTAGAACTCAACATTCACGTCTTTGTTTGAATACATTCAATACTCTGCAACAAGAATACGAAACTCACAAAAACATAACATTAGGGTTTCAGACACGCCGGTGTTTGTGCAGAAAACTGTAAAAGAAAATAACGGTAATGTTTCTGAAACGCTGGTGTTTGTCCAATGCTGGTGGTTGTACCATGCTGGTGTTTGTACAATGCTGGTGTTCCAAAAACTCTAAATTCTTACCTGTTGTATGGCCTGATTGGTGTTTTATTTCTTGACCAAAGTTAATATGATGAAATAATGAAAGTAGAGATAAATAAATCCAACACAATTCACCGAATGCAACACAGACATATATAAATTGATACATAGGATTATGAAACTCAAACGCCCAAATCCTCGCGTGCATCACAAATGCATATACATAGGTGAGTAATAAAACATTTTAAGCTTCTGGCTTTCCTGGCAATATGGGGCGTGGGTTACAAGATTATATATGATCCGGATGAGGAACAAATTTATCTTGCGAGGCGGAGGAAGCTGTATAGGGTTTATCCTATCCTATCCTATCCTATCCTATCCTATCCTATCCCGTAACTCGAAAGTCGTTGGGGCACCACAGATGATCGTTTAACCAGCATACTCCATCTTTCCCTGTCCTCAGCAACCCTGATTACTTCGCTCAGTGTCAAACCAGTCCATTCTCGAATGTTGTCCTCCCACCTCTTTTTCGGTCTCCCTCTTCTTCTACGTCCTTGCACTGGGCCTTGCAGGATGGTCTTTGCAAGACCTGATGATCTGGTGACGTGGCCGTTCCATCGGAGTTTCCGTTTTTTCACCACTGTGAGCAGGTCATCGTGTTGTCCAATGGCTTGTGTGATGGTCTGTCGGACTTCGTCGTTGGTGATGTGCTGGGTATAGGAAATGCCCAGCAGTCTTCTGTAGCACCTCATCTCCATGTTTTGTATTCTTCGTTGTATGTCTGCTGTGAGGGTCCATGTTTCGCAAGCATATAGGAAGATGGAGATGACAGGGAAGCGTAGCAGCCTTACCTTGGAATGTAGACTGATGATCCTGTCTTTTCAAATTGGCTTCAACCTCGCCAGGGCAGCAGTTGTTTGTGCGATCCTGGAGAGGACTTCCTGTTGGGACCCATTGTCTGATACAATGGTTCCGAAATATTTGAAGCTATGCACTGTGTTTAGGGATTGACCTTGGACTTTGATGTATGATTTGATGGGGTTTATATTTTGTAAGGTCATGCGTTGCCAACAGGGGCTTACAAAACAATAACTGCTTGTGTGGCTGTTGGTGTTCATTTAGGCTATAGATGGCCTTTTGATGAGTATTGCTGTATGCACCAACAATGTCACGATGCGCCTTAGCCGTGAATAAAACATGACCAGCGCTGCAACAGCTCTTCTCGCCTTGGCGGTGTCTTCCCGAGTCTGTATCTCTCTGGTCACACGCGGCAGATACTGTCATGGCCCAGTCGTTGGAGTCCCACAGACTCCGCTGTCTTTGTGCCGTTGCTACTAAAAAAAAAAGAGCAGTTCAAAGTGCGCTATTGAAGAACAGTTCCCTTTTTGAAACATACACATATTAGCGAACTTTGTTCTAGTTCCTGAGGTAGCAACAACACATGCCAAGAGTTGTCATCCGTGATGACGAATAGAGTTATCCCAAAGTGTGTCCACAGAACAGCAGTATGAAATTACGCGCTATTTCTAAGCGAAAACTTATCAGAAATAAATAATTTTAACCAATAATTATTCATGAAAGCCTGTAGCTTCGGGTTTTTGCAAAAGGAGACGTCCGCGTCCTGGTAGCTGAAATGGCAAGTGAAAAAGCGGGTTTTATCGTGATAATTGTTATTAAATAATAAGACCCCTCGCTAAAATTTGTGTACAGATAATTGAATGCACTATTTCCATGTCAAAGCAAAAAAAAAAATTGAAATTCGACAGTAAAATACTTGAAAAAGTGGTTTTTAGTTCCTGCACGTAGCATCAACACATGCCAAGAGTTGTCGTCCGTGATGACAAATAGAGTTATCCCTGAGTGATAGGACTAATAACTCTGAATGATGGGCCTATTTTATGCTTACACACTTCAAAATACAAATACTTTCTCATGCATGATACATTAAGTTTGAGTTTTTTTTTATTTGTTTACAAAGATCACATCAAGGACTAACTTATTAAAGCGTTAAATTAACATTCTGTCCAATATATAAGCAGGCCATCGGCCGGTCACCTAAAATGGAAAAAGAGCTGAAAATGTTGATTCGGCGTTTTTTCTTTAATGGCTATAAAAAAAAAAAGTTTTCGACTTATGTTAAAAAATGAATTTGTTTTGCAATATACATGTTATCCTGTATTAAATGTAGGCAAAAAAAATTATTTTTTTTTGGTTTCGAAAAAATGATGTGTTGTTGCTACCTGAGGTACTGCTGTTACGTCATACTGTGACCTGAGAGTGATAATTAACTGCAAACTGTGACGTGGTGTGGTCGATTGACTGCAGTCTGCGACTTGGTAGTAGTCACTTGGCGGTCTGAGGCATGATTCATGATCGTGCACGCACACACGAAGTTGTTGTTTGATTTGGTAAGTGGATTCACTACACCAGAACAGTTGATCTTTTGTGCGAACAAAGTTTACAATCGTTTGTTGCTTTTTCCATATTTGATAACGTTGATGTAGAGCATCACTGACAACGAATAGAACGGGTTGTTTTTCCCCCCATGCGCTCGCATACAGTAACAAATGATAATTGATCATTGATGTTCCCTGTAACACATAGAATTTCAGCTGAGGAACTATTGAGCTTCAAGCACGTGCGTGCCGTTTCAGCTTAGAAGCTGTTTATTTTTAAACGCGTGGGTGGACTTTCCTAAAGCCTGAGGTTTAAAAAACAGTTCATTCCTGATGACTTATATATAGTCACCACCTCTTCACTCCTCTCTTCCCTCCCCTTCCTTCCTCGCCCTGCCCTACTGTGTCCTATCCATTGTTGGTTGTAATTTCCTATCCCCAACGCCCAACTGTACATTTATCTCTCCATTGTTGGTTGTAATTTCCTATCCCCAACGCCCAGCTGTACATTTACAAACCTTGGAATGCTTAAGCCATCTCCATTGTTGGTTGTGATTTGGTATCCCTAACGCCCAACTGTACATTTACAAACCTTGCAAAGCTAAACAAGACATTTTTAAAAATATACATGTCGGATGATTTTTCTCTTTGTTCCTCCTTTGCTGTGTGTTTGTAATTTCGTGCATGCCAAGAGCGCTCCACTGTAAATTCAGAAACATGGAAAAATGTAAAAGACATTCGCTGATAATTAAGTTCCGATCCCATAATTATTCTATCCCGTAACTCTAAGTCGTAGGGGCACCACAGATGATCGCTTAACAAGCGTACTCCATCTTTCTCTGTCCTCAGCAACCCTCATGGCTTCGCTCAGTATCAAGCCAGTCCATTGCTCGAATGTTGTCCTCCCACCTCTTTTTCGGTCCTACTCTTTCTTCAGCCTCCTTTGTCATGAACTGGCTAGTTTTAACTCTGCTTATTACTATTTAGCCATGTGTAGTCTTTGTAACAGTAGAGAGTCAGTAGATTACACAGCAGCAATTAAAGGCCACACACAGCGAGCTAGCCACACACAACGCAGTGAGTCAGCACTTGAGCTTTGAATCTGCCCGTTTTTAACCAATGAGAGCTCAGCCAAGCGGGTAGAGCGGTTCTGACTGTGTCAGAGCCTAACACAGTTTGAATCAGTCGTGTGTGAGACGAGGAAGAGTCAACATCTCCACAGTTAGAGAAATCTCTTCACTCATAGACCAGGAAGCATGACTTTAGAATCTTAGAATTCTCTCAAGTCATCACGGGCCTGAACTTGTCAAACAGGTAAATGAACACCCTTCTGTTTCATCGTGATATATTTATATTATTGTTGAAATTATGTTTGAAGAATTTGCTATGCATAAATGTGAATTATTAATCCGAATTCGCTGTACCACGTGGAAGAGCCGACCACGAGCCGAAACACGACCGGTTGCGCCGCCATGTTGTATACCATACGGAACCACTGTTGTTTAACTTATATGTATGTTTGCAGACCAGTGGCTGTACCACTGAATGTTTATATTATTATTAATTCTGTATGTGTATAGTTAGACACGATTGATATTTATGTATGTATAGGAATTTAGAGTGAGATTCCAGTGGACCCCGGAAGTTGCAGAATGTTCGTCGCTTATGTATAGAGATGTGGAGCTATCACTGAGGGCTACTTTGGCTTTCAGTGAGACGCTCTGCACAAACCGATTATTCAGGGTTGTGCAGAATTTCGTCTCTTATATTACAGACGAGCAGGCGAGCTATCCCGAGCTATCCCGAGCTATCCTGTGCACCCCACTCCACAGAAACGACTAGTTGGTTGAGGAGCCTCTAACGCACAAGTCGGAAAGAGCTACCTTGAAAAACACCCTGTCAGACCCCACAGCGTGGCAAGGGAACCCAACTACACAACGACAAAGGTGTACCAGAAGCTACCTCACAGAAAGACTTCGACCGCACCATCAGAAAGTTAAGTGTAATCGACGAAGGTGCACTTAAACTCTTCAGAAACTGTAAAACGGACCACAGTAGTCCAACTCTTCAGAAACTGTAAAACGGACCACAGTAGTCCAAATCTACATGAGATATAATAGCAAGTGCCCGAGGAAGAAATAACAGCTGCATAGACTATCAGCGATCGAACTATTAGTATTGACTGAGACTTTTTAAGTTAGATTAGTACTTAGAGAATCTTGTATAGAGTAGAAGAAATAAATGTGTGATTTTAACTGTTATCAAGTGGCTGGACTACATATGATTCATAGCCGTGTGAAAGCTAGTGTGACAGTAATCTTTTACCATTTGTCTATCTATTTCTGTACCTCAACCTTAACACAGAACGAGCTAAACAAATAAATTTATTAAAGTAATTCATAGGGTGACTTACTAGCAGTTCCCACCGAATAAACGTGAGGGTCCATAATTCCATTGTGCAGAGCCCATAAAACCCCCGTGACATCCTTGCACCGTGCCTTGCAGGATGCCTCAGACTCTGGTGATGCTGACATTTCATCGGAGTTTCGGTTTCTTCATCACTGTGAGCATGTCATTGTGTTGTCTAATGGCCTGTGTGATGGTCTGTCGGACTTCGTCGTTAGTGAAGCTTGAAATTCCCAGAAGTCTTCTGTAGCACCTCATCTCCATGTTTTGTATTCTTCGTTGTAGGTCTGCTGTGAGGGTCCATGTTTCGTAAGCCTATAGGAAGATGGAGCTGACAAGGGAGCGAAGCAGCCTGACCTTGGAGCGTAGACTAATGGTCCTATCTTCCCAAATGGGCTTCAGCCTTGCCAAAGCAGCAGTTGTTTACGCGATTCTGGAGAGGATTTCCTGTCGGGACGCATGGTCTAATACAACGGCTCCTAAATATTTGAAGCTATCACCGTGTTGAGGGACTGACCTTGGACTTTGATGTCTGTGTTGATGCCATTGGTGTTGTTGGTCATCATTTTGGTCTTCTCTGCACTTATTTCCATTTCAAAGGTTCTTAAGGTGGTGTCAAGCCTCTGTACCAGCTGCACTGTTCAAATTATTGTTCCGCTCCAGCCAATCCATCAATGTCATCCGCAAAACGGAGGTTGGAGATTGCTCTACCCTCTATGATGAATGTGCCTTCATGATCTGCAAAGGCATCTGACATGATGTGCTCTTGGAAGATATTGAAGAGTGCTGGAGAGAGTAGGCTTCCTTGACGCACGCCGATTGTTGTTCTGAACCACTTCCCGATGGCGCTGTTGTGGAGTACTGCACTGGTAGTTAGCCTTGTCATACATGTTTTAGATTACTTTAATAATGTTAGGGCTGATGTTGTACACTCTCATGGTTGCCCACATAGCTACATGCCAGACTCGGTCAAACGCTTTCTTGAAATCTACAAACACATGATATAGATATTATTGGTGCTGTAGGTATTTCTAGCAGATTATTCTGAGGTTGAAAATCTGCTCAGTGGTACTTCGCCCTACTTGACCCAAATCGGGCCGTCGACCGGTCTAAACACCAAAACAAATGAGAGGAGAAGTGCCTTAAAAAAATAAAAGTCTTGCCATGAAAGTATACACTTCAGATGAGCTGATAAGATAATAATATTACATCGTTATCTTCCTAGTATTTTAGCAGTAGATATTTCAACCATGTAGTTGAAACACTTCTACGCTGTTCTAAGCTTCAGTCGAACATTCTTGTACGTTGCTCTCTCTCTCTCTCTCTCTCTCTCTCTCTCTCTCTCTCTCTCTCTCTGTGCGTGTGTGTGTGTGTGTGTGTGTGCGTAGGTGGATGACGATGAGCAGTTTAAGTGCTGCGCGCGTCCTCCATGGCCCACTGATCACTTCCGTAATGGGAGGCAACTCCACTTACTGCCAGTTTCCCTCTGTGCATGCGCCCTCCCAGGGGCATGCGCAAATGTGTTTTGTATCGACAGGCGCTGCACACAAAACACGCTTTTTACACACCACGGAGGTTTCTTGAGGCAAACCAACACTGGAGCATTGTGGGTATTCTCTGCAACGTCGAGTTTCAATTGATTGACCTGACCAAGCACAGAGTAAAGGATATAGCTATATCTATATCTGTATCTGTATCTGTATCTATCTATCTATCTATCTATCTATCTATCTATCTATCTATCTATCTATCTATCTATCTATCTATCTATCTATCTATCTATCTATCTATCTATCTATCTATCTATCTATCTATCTATCTATCTATCTATCTATCTATCTATCTATCTATCTATAAACAGCCAGGCTTCACTCAGCTGCTAGCCTAGTTTTAAACAATCCACTAATACAGTCTTTGTAAGCAAGAATACGACGCCAGACAATGGAACATGAAACAAGCATGACGATTAACAATCTAACTCAAAAAGAAAATTATGTACAAGGGCTGCTGTTCCTAGTTCAGAAAGGCCTTGTTATCTCTCTTTGTTATTGGATGGAATGGAGGCGAGAAAAGCTGCTGAACTTGATGACGGCAACAGGCGTACTGTCCCAGTGGTCTGTGACCGCAGACGGTGCGCATGATGCAGCAAGTTGATGGCATCTTGTTCGATCTTGATTTCGGACAGTGTTTTGAACAGTTCTTGATATGATAAGAACGCTGTTAAAAATAATGTTAATGCTTTTGCTTTTACTGAGAGATTCTTTTATAATTATAGGCTATGAATGTCTAGTCCTCTGAGGGGTTACAATGTTGTGATCTCTAAAGATTTGGTAATGGAGCGACAATCACTTTTGCTAATGGATTTTTTAATCCTCAGGTGAACTATTGAAGCCTGTGACATCCTCTTTGTAGCAGTTGAAATTGTGATCCTCTCTGTATACCAATGGTGCGTGTTAAGGTTAACCCTCGAAACAGGAGATCTCTCAATGTAGCCAATGAAGTTGTAATACCATTTGCAGCTAACACATTCCAAAAATTTATTGACTGAATTATCTTCCCTAGAGCTAATGAAGTAGTGGTCCTGTATAGTCCCATTTAATATGAAATTTCAGTGAATGAGCTGGCGGCTCTAGAACCAATCAAATAGCGATTCACTCCGTGAGTTTGTTAACGACTGTAGGTGAAAAGAACAGTAGCGAGACCAATACCTTTTTGCACTGGGCGAGTCAGACATGGCAGCGATTCCCTCCATTATTGTGCGCTCAATCGTAAATTTGTGAATAGTCCTCCACCGTAGAGCACGCGCATTTTGCCCGAATGCATTATTCAGAGCAGCAACCGCACTCCCATCGCGGACCGTGACTCAAACTCGCGGCGTTTGGCTGACATTCACGTAAGGGCTCAACTCACATAGACTGGACACGTTGACGAATCTAGCTTTGAGTTTGTGATTTTTAATAGTACGAGCTACGGAAAGCGCCTTTTTCACGCTACTGAAGTCGGCCCTTGATCTTGAACTTTGTCCTGAGAACAGGCGGCAGCTGGACACGTGTTCCCAATTGAAGAGGTCGATCATCTCCGCTTCTTGCTTGATCGTTGGTTGCGTGTTGTTTTTTTTCCCTGCCCTTCGAATAGTACCACCAAGACTCGGCAGTACTAATCCTCTGACTACAATTTGAACTAGGTACGTGTCGAACTCTAATAATCTTCGGTGCTGAGCGTGCCTTCGATCTTGGCCAGACGTTACCAGTAATGATTTTAGCTGATGACCGCCACTGTTAATTAAAACGGCACGGATGACGTACTTTCTACGCTCTGCAGCTCGGAGTGCGTAATTGAATTATTTTAGATTTATATACCACAAATATCCTAGGTAGAACTAATTGCACTTCGAGCGTCAGCAGGTTACAGTACAATTGGGGATTAAGAGGCTCGGAACTGTGACATGTTTAGTGAGCCACTGTGCAATGAGATTACAATGTATTGAAATGTTTATCTAATTGGATAAGTAAAGAGAACTTTTATCTTTGGCAAACTATATAAGGCATTAATTCGACCTCACTTAGAGTATGAAAATGTTGTCGGGTGTCCAATGCTCAAGAGGCAATCAATAATGATAGAAAGAGTTCAGAGACGAGCTACGAAGTTGCTAAATGAATGTCATTTTATGTCGTACACAGAGAGACTAAAGTACCTCAAACTGCATTCTTTATATGAACGTAGAATTAGGGGAGATTTAATTGAAGCATTTTATATATGTAATAAAATTGATGGTTTAGATTGGTCAGATTTTTTTCGAACACCTCATCACAACAAAACTAGGAACTCAGAAGGTACGGCACTTAAGCAGAATTCTAATATTATCATCAGAAAATGTTTCTTTAATAACAGAGTTTATTCACATTGGAACAGTTTACCACTAGCTGTAAAAACTGCACATAATATTAATTGTTATAAAAACCAGCTGGACGCAACGCCAACATTCAGAGATGTATTCTATTGCTTTGGTGAGTACCACAAATAGGAAAACTGCATGCATGTAGACCCAAGCAAAGTGTGGATGAGATAGGACGTTCATAAAGGCTTCACGGCCTGTTTCGTCCTCAACCTACTACTACTACTACTACTACTACTACTACTACTACTACTACTACTACTACTACTACTACTATTACTACTACTACTACTACTACCACTACTACTACTACTACTACCGCCACCACCACCACTATCACTATCCCTACCACTAATAATAATAATAATAATAATAATAATAATAATAATAATAAAAATAATAATAATAATAATAATAATAATAATTATTATTATTATTATTATTATTATTATTATTATTATTATTATTATTATTATTATTATTATTACAGAATACACATGATTTCATCCAGTGAATGAACACTGAAGTTGTACGTTTTCACCCACAATTGGTGATGCGACAGACGAGGACCTAAATCTTCCTCATCCGAATAACAATTTACGGGGAAGTTCCAAGGTAAGGCTGCTGCGCTTCCTTGTCATCTCCATCTTCCTATACCCTTGCGAAACATGGACCCTCACTGCAGACCTACAACAAAGAATACAAAGCATGGAGATGAGGTTCTACAGAAGACTTCTGGGCACATCACCAACGGCGAAGTCCGACAGACCATCACACAAGCCATTGGACAACACGATGGCATGCTCACAGTGTTGAAGAAACAGAAACTTTGACGGTATGGCCACGTCACCGGAGCATCAGGCCTTGCAAAAACCATCCTGAAGGAGGCAGAAGAATATGGAGACAGAAAAAGAGGTGGGATGACAACATTCGAGAATGGATGTACTGGTTTGACGCTGAACGAAGCCATGATATTTGCTGCGAAAAGAGATATATGGAGTACGCTTGTTAAACGATCATCTGTGGTGCCCCAACGACCTTTGAGTTACGGGATAGGATAGTATAGGATTGATGCAGTGAACGTGATCAAATAATTAGTGTTATTGATAAACGGTCCAAATACAGCTCCAGACATTTAGTCAATCATGAAGGGAGAAATCAAACCAATCGTGGAGTTAAATATATGTATACATCGCACACACATACATTCCTTCGGATGTGAGAGTATAAACCGAGGGTATAGTCTGTACTGTGCACGCACGAATTCCATCGCACGGACTTTAAAGATCCTGACGCTCATTTTCTAGACGGGTGAGTGCTGGCTAAACAAATACACCCAGCACGCACTAGCCGCCTTCTCCCCCATTCTAGGACGCCCAAACTTGTGCTCAGTCGTCTGGGTGTCAGACAGTGCGCCTAAAGGCTGCAAGCTAGAGGGCCCCGGGCGGCTTCAGTTAGGCCAGCGCCATGAGCAGCTCTTGAACTAAAATAAGCGCGCTATATAAAAGTGATTTTACACCCTTTACGAATATATACTATTTTCTAATTCTCCGTAACTCGGAGGTCGTAGGGGCACCACCCATGATCGTTTAACTTTTGAGGCGTACCTGACTTGGCGAAATTCAAATCGCAACTGAAAACGTATCTGTTCAAGCTTGCTTTCAAATAATAATAATAATTATTATTGTTGTTTTTTATTTTATTGTAATATTATGTCATATGTGTTGTAATGATAGGATGTACAATGGATGAATGCGAGTGGGTGCGCAATGAGTCACAATGTGAGATTTGCGCGATATAAGTACCATTCATTATTATTATTATTATTATTATTATTATTATTATTATTATTATTATTATTATTGTTATTGTTATTATTATTATTATTATTATTATTATTATTATTATTATTATTATTATTATTATTATTATTATTAACCAGCGTACTCCATCTTTCCCTGTCCTCAGCAACCCTGATTGTTTCGCTCAGTGTCAAACCAGTCCATTCTCGAATGTTGTCCTCCAACCTCTTTTTCGGTCTCCCTCTTCTTCTACCTCTTTGCACTGTGCCTTGCAGGATGGTCTTTGCAAGACCTGATGATCTGGTGACGTGACCATACCATCGGAGAATATATACGCACGCCTCTATAATCAGAAAAGTCATTGCTAGTAATAGCCATTTTATGATTAGCACTTCCAAACACTACTACCATACTCCCCCGCACCCATCCACTCCGCACCTCAACAACGCAGGAGAAAGGAAGAAAGCGGATCGCTCAGTTAGTTCGGGTTAACATCCTAGCTCCTGCTATGACTTCTTCCAGCGCAGAGTGAACTTCGATTAGAACAGATCGAGGTGTATGTATTATTTGATTAGCCGCTAATAGTCCCGGCCTTTCAACAGTGCACTCGGTGCTAGCTACCTTTCTAAGTGGCTTAGACTAAACAAGATCGATTAATTTACGGGAGCTGTGGCTCGTGTGACACCGGGTAGAAAATAGAAAATAATCATGCGCAGTAGTATAGTGTTACTCATAGCAGACTGTACGGAAGTAGACAGAAGTGTGGGCTAAGAAGAAGAAGAGAAGAAGAAGAAGAAGAAGAAGAAGAAGAAGTAGAAGTAGTAGAAGAAGAAGAAGGATGGAGAGAAGAAGGGGGTTGAAGGGGGAAGGAGGATGAGGTGAGGTGGTGGAGAAAGAAGAAGGTGATGAATATGAATGAATATTGAGGTTTACATGTAACATCTACACCCACCTTTGGTGATATGGCAGACGGGGATAACCCATCCCAGGGAAGAAGGTGATGGGATCTAAATCAACACTGAACCACCAGAGCAATCATACTGCTAAAATGGACAGTGAAAATGGCCACTTTTTTGGTGTTTTTCATTAGCCCACCACGGGATTCGAACCTGGGTCATCGGTGTGCCAGGCGAACGCTCTACCAATTGAGCTACCGCGGTGGGAAATGATTGTTGATAATAATGATGATGGCGGCGACGAGGACGACAATCAAATCAAATCAATCTTTAATTTAATGTCTGTCCACACATTTAGGTGATATTAGACATTGAAAATGTAACTTTTAAAACACTTTAACTATTTAAAAACATAATTTCAAAACAGTCTATAAAAGTCTACCAACAGGAGATTTAGCAATAACTTTCACAATGTCTGTACGAGGAAGACAGCGACTGAAAAGGTGAACAAGAACAAGACGAACACTAAGCAGAGCACGAAAAAGAAAACTGAAGAGGATGATGACGACGATGATGACGACGACGTTGACAGCGACAAGGACGACTGAACCTGAGACTCTTTAACCGTTTATGAAGAGGACTTAGACATTGGCCTTTGGGCTTGCACAAGCATAACAAATGACACTGTCACGTCCCAACTGCCTCAACAGAGGTTCGACATGTGTGCTCTTCCACACGAGAAAAAAAACCCAACACCTAAATAAACTCTAAAAGACAAAACCAGAAGTGAAAAGACAATTTCTTTATTTCACTCACTCATTCGCACTAAAAACTAACTCCCTTTTTCCCCTTCCCAACCTTCCAACCCTCAATCCCTCTAAGATCAACCCGAAACTAATACATAAAACAATTCGCTCAAAATAATAATGATAATTAAATCAAAAATGAAAATAAATGACTAACTACAAATGTGCAACAGATTTATAACAATTATGTCTGGATCAGCTTACTGACAACAAGGTAAATAATTGTAAGCAAATGCTTTAAATCTTTATATATATTCAAACCTTGTTTCACTTAAACTTCAAACAGCTACTACAACTCTTTTACATTATATAAAGCAATAAAGAAAATTTATATTTTATACAAATAAAATTTATAAGAAAATAATCTAAATTATTAACTAATAAAGATCTGGCGAATTAATTCCCCCAGGCAAAACTATACAATCAGGAGGAAAACGATGCTTAACGTCCTATTGCATGAGCGTTAAGGACGATCACCACGTCGCCACCCTGACAACAATGACTATCATCATCATATCAATCAGGGCTACTTTATCAGGTCGGTAATATTACACAGACAATGTTTATTATTCAATTCAAATTAAATATATTTCAATGTGCTGTAATTTACAAGTTTTCACATGTAAATAAATTCTTGTTTCTCACAACTGTTTATCAATAGTTATAATTATTTGTTGTGAATTGTGGGGGGTGTGTGTGTGTGCTTTGTAAACAAAATAAGGTTTTCCTTCCGACTACTTTAACCTTCAATACTAAGGTCGACTCAAGGAACAACCGTCGTCATAGGACGTGGCACACCAACATCACCCCAGCTAGGCTACAGCACAGCAATCAATGAATCTGGTTTTTGGTTTGGTACATCTGCAGCAATACATTCAAAATACGCAACCATTAATAATTATATTACAATATATTGCACAATAATTCCTCTGACGGAATGATTGTCTCCCTTTCGTCATTCTTAATCATTCTCCCTGTCATAACTTCTGCCATTGCACACATGCATCCATTCACCTCCTTTCTGTCATTTCTTCGCTACATAACAGCGAATTCCCTTATATTAATTTATAATTATTTAATTTATAATTCATTTTAGAAAATCCTTCCACTCTCTCTCGGTATTTATGCAGCAAATAATATGAAACATAAAATAGAATTAAGAAAACATAATTAACTATCCATTCACACTCGCACTCAAAACCCAGACCCCCGAACGATATGGCCAACTGAGAAATAGAAACAGGCGACTTACGATACCAGTGGGAGTCCTCCGGCCTTTTGAAGACAGGACACACAAACGACGGGACAGACACACAGGCACAGATGGTTACAAGGTGGTACACAGGGCACAAGAAGTCCTAGATGGAGTCATAGGTCACCCAACGTTACACGTAGGTAGCTCGGATTTCACCGAGAATACACAGCAGGTATTCAAAACGGCTTAAGACACTTCCAGTTAAGCAAACACTTTCCAAAGTGTTCCCAAAATAGTCCTCCTCTTCCGAATACTAGGCTCTTTTTCGTTGACGGTCTGAGCAGTACGACCCACAGACACAGTCACTATCTGTCACCTTGACAAAACTCAGATCCACCGACTTTACTGTACGCTGATTCTTGCTACATAAGCGATGTGAAAATATCTCTGCCCCTAACCAAAATATACGGTGCAAGAGATTTTATACGGTTAGCCTAGAATGTTCGAGAATATACTCATTTCAATTATAATTTATTTCCAGCACCGTTCGCGATTAGAGCACGCATTCCACACATAGCAAATCGCATGGCAGCAATAAATCTTCTCAATAACAAAATAGCCAACTACCGTTTCCTACAATAGTGCGTTCTGCACGGGCGCAATTCATTCGCTACTTTTATTAATTATAAGCTTAATTAATTTTATTCTGATACTCTCCCCTTACTACCGTAACTTTTAACCTCTATGTACAGGCTGATGATTAAACTATATACATAGGCGCACGACTGCAAACTGCGTAGCGTGACAGACACGATGAAGACGAGAACAAAGTCCTGATATGGGGATGCAGCAAAATCAACATCCACCCCCACCCCCCACTCTCTCTCTCTCCCTCTCGCTCTCTCTCTCTCTCTCTCTCTCTCTCTTTCTCTCCTTGCTTGGTAAGCAAATGAAAGGAAAGCAATAGGTAAGCATGACCGGGCTGACAGTTTGTGATGACAGGTAGCGTGGCATGGTGGCTTTTGGGCGGCAACAGATCGATTACTGAGGTGTATAAAGAATGGTAGAACCCAGGAGTTGCAGGCACAAGCAACCTCACCCCACCCCACCCACTTCCGTCCTCTCCCCACCCTCCCTCACCTCATTCCACATATTGAAAAGAGGGGAGTGTGTGTGTGTGTGTGTGTGTGTTTGAGGGGGTGTGCGTGTGTGTGTGGGGGGGTGTGCGTGTGTGTGTGTGTGGACAGAATAGAGCAGAACATAAGAAGCAGAAATACTCACCTCATCTCTCATTGAGTCTTCATAAGCTTCTTTCACACGATTGTGTGGGTTTGATGAAGGCTTTTGTGTGATCCTGGCGCATTGGTTCTGATATAGGTTTTGATGCTTTTGACATGCTTTTGTCTTGGAGTTGCATGATAGTGTCGCTCCAAAAATCTTCTTCTTCTTCTTCTTCTTCTTCTTCTTCTTCTTCTTCTTCCTTCTTCTTCTTTCTCCTCCTCCTCCTCCTTCTTCTTCTTCCCCTTCCTCCTTCTCTTCTTCTTCTTCCTCTTCCTCCTCCTCCTCCTCCTTCTTCCTCCTCCTCCTTATTTTTCTTCTTCTTCTTCTTCTTCTTCTTCTTCTTCTTCTTCTTCTTCTTCCTCCTTTTTCTTTCTCCTCCTCCTCCTCCTCCTCCTCCTCCTCCTCCTTCTTCTTCTTCTTCTTCTTCTTCTTCTTCTTCTTCTTCTTCTTCTTCTTCTTCTTCTTCTTCTTCTTCTTCTTTCTCCTCCTCCTCCTCCTCCTCCTTCTTCTTCTTCTTCTTCTTCTTCTTCTTCTTCCTCCTCTTCCTCTTCCTTCTCCTCCTCCTTCCTCCTCCTCATTTTTCTTCCTCCTCCTCCTTCTTCCTCTTCCTCCTCCTTCTTCTTGTTCCTCCTTATTTTTCTTCCTCCTCCTCCTCTTCTTCTACTTCCTTCTTCTTCTTCCTCCTCCTTCTTCTTCTTTCTCTTCCTCTTCGTCTTCCTCTTCCTCCTTCTCCTTCCTCTTCCTACTCCTTATTTTTCTTCCTCCTCCTCTTCCTCTTCTTCCTTCCTTCCTCTTCTTCCTCATCCTCCTTCTTCTTTCTCTTCTTTTTCTTCCTCTTCCTCCTAACCTTAATCCTCCTCCTCCTCTTCTTCTGTCCTCTCCGTTTCCTCATTCTCGACTCCTTAATTTTTTTTGTCTTATGCAAGCCATGATCGATCTGTCCGCCTGAGGCGGCTCAATGGACCATTAATTGTCACAAGGTCGCACTTACTTGGGTGGGGCAGCAGCGGAGTGGCTTGGGCACACGGTAGGACCTGGATGGTTGGCCATATGCCTGGAAGGTAACCATCGAACGGCGCCAATAACGAAACTAGTGCCCGACATACCCCAGTTCACCTTGCAGTGGACGGGTACCCGGTTCTGATTGCACTAGTGGGAGGGGGGGGAGAAGGTAAAGCAGCGAGGGAGGAGAGACGAGCACCGCCATCATTAAGCAGGCCCAGAGAAAAGGAAAGTCGCGAACGCTTATCTCCTCAACGGTCGAAAGGTTACTGTACGGGAACACCACCTTTTTACAAAGCTTAGCGAGGTCCTGATTCGGCTCTTTGTATAGTCCGCTGGACCCTTTAAACAATAATAAACGAACCAACCCCACACGATAAGTGTGTGGTGACTTCACCCAGGTCTAAAAGGGATCTGTTTCTGGCCCTGCTGAAAGTAAATGGCAAGCGTCGCGTTTCCCGCAGCTCTTTGAAGGGTTAAATGCGCCATTTGTGACGAATATCTAATCCATCTTCAATGAAAAACCTCTATAGTCTGCGGCGTCTTGGGAGGTGTACTTTAAACCAACTTTTCAAAGTGCGCAGGAAGAGTTTTTACCTCTTTGAAGTTTTCACTTCGTTGTCTGCTCAAAGAGGCCTTTGCTGCTTTCCGCCACAAGGTCTTGGATTTTATTGCATTGTGAAGTCGACTGTTCAGAGCTGCCAGCAGATTTTCCGCCCTTGACTCAAAGGCCGAAGCTCAGAGGCAGAGCGATCGCCTGGAACACCGATGATCCAGTTTGGAATCCCGTGGTGGGCATTTTCCTCTGCTCATCTTACAGTCTGATTGCTCTGGTGGTTTATTGTTGATGGCGATCCATGTTCCTGCTTCCGCCCCATCTGCAATAATCAGCAATGGTGAGCGTAGGCGTTGGACTTAAATGCTCATTTAAGTTACGCCATTGAATGTTCTCAAAATGTTGCTGCATTCCCATCAGGTCTTACAAGTTCTGGGTGTTTCTCACTGTGATCATTTAGGAGGTGTTATGAGGCACGACGTTCGCATCTGCTATCATTACACGATAATCCACTGTAAACTCAATTTGAATAGAGCACCGCTCCACTTCACAGGGGGCAGGGCGGATTTCATACATTATTTAAGTGCAGGCGAAGTAGCCTGAAATCTTTGGTCAGTTGGTACCGAGACGGATTTCATTTATCATTCCTGATGAAATTGCAGCCAGTAGGATGTCGTTACTGCAAGTTGAAGATAAAACTCTGGGAGCGGCATCGCATTGCTCTCCAAGGAACTGAGAGGGGCTGTTTCAGAATGGATCTCATAGCAGCCTTGTCCACACAGATAAGGTTTATCTTATGTTATTTACAACTATGGCGTCCTATAGTCGTATGTTTGTGTGGAAAGGTGTTAGGGGAGATCATTTTGGTGTGTGTGTGTGTGTTTGGGGGGGGGGGGGGATAGAGGGGGAGTATGCGTGTGTGTGTGTGTGTGTGTGTGTGTGTGTGCCTGCCTCTGTGTGTATGCAGGACGTGTATGGTTGAAGAAGAGATGTTGTTTACAATCAATTTTCAGCCCAATTTCATCCATTCAACTTATAAGTTAATCTTCGGATTACAATTTCATACAAGTGCAAATCCAATGTGCTTTTTCCGTTTAAAGCTTTAGATTTTTGTCTTGCTGCTGCCGGGAAGGGAATTTCATCTAGGTCGAAAGATGGAAGATACAAATCTGTTATTGTGAAATATGTGGGATCAACTAGAAGCGTCCATGGGTCGGCTGAATGTGTGGCAAATCGCATAAAAAGGTTTTAAAAGATTTGAAATTCCACGGCTTACCAACGAGTTGGGCGGATCTGGGTTCCGTGCTCTAAATGATGAGAGGAAAGAGGATTATAGCTTTTATATTGGATTAGTTATGTATATTACATGGATAAGGGCTTCCCTATGGCTTCAATCCTTTTTAGGTTTGCACCCTGATTGAGTGATTTTGGGAATATTAATCCCTACTTCGCTCCGTCTTTCTGTCTCTGTCGTTCTCTCTGTCTCTGTCCTTCTGTCTCTATCTACCTGTTTCTCTCTGTCTCTCTCTGTCTCTGTCTGCCTCTCTTTTCTTCTCTGCTCTGCCCTGTTCTCTGCTCTGTGTCCGTCTCTCTCTCTCTCTCTCTCTCTCTCTCTCTCTCTCTCTCTCTCTCTCTCTCTCTCTCTCTCTCTCTCTCTCTCTCTCTCTCTCTCTCTGATCTCTCCTCATTCTGTCTCTGTCAGTTTGTCTATTTCACTCTGTCTCTGTCTCTCTCTGTCGTTCACTCTGTATCTCCCTCTGTCTGTCTCTTTCCGTTTCTGTCTTTTTGTCTTTTTGTCTGTCTGTCTGTCTGTCTGTCTGTCTGTCTGTCTCTCTGTCTCTCTCTCTCTCTCTCTCTCTCTCTCTCTCTCTCTCTCTCTCTCTCTCTCTCTCTCGCTCTCTCTCAGCCATTCCTCAATTCCATATCATTTTTTTTCTTTCCCCAGGGTTGTGCGCGTAATTCCGTAATTGTTAGATGGTGGCCATGGATCACAGTTTGTCTGAAGGATAGCCTGCGTCTCGCCGTCGTCTATCTCCTCCCACAACCATTTTGTACCTCCTCTCCCTCTCTCCCTCTCTCTCTCTCTCTCTCTCTCTCTCTCTCTCTCTCTCTCTCTCTCTCTCTCCCTCTTTCTATGTGTGTATGTGTGCCCATTCCCCCCACCCTCCTGCCCGCTCTGCTATACTCGTGACTAGAAATGTTTAATCGCTTACATTCGTTTATTTATTAATTTCTAGCTTTTTTTATGGGCCCATTCGCAAAGCCAGCTCGGTTTAAAAAAAAAAAAAGGTATGGAGTGGGTCCCTCATCTTTGCAACGTTTATCGCGTTATGCCTTAAAGTGTAGCTGTTGGGTGCTGACCTACATTTCGTCAAATCACGAAATAGGACTATTTAGTGACTTATAAGGTACTATACTAACTAAAAAAACTACGAGTATTCGAAAATGTGCTTGGATTATTTTGCCGTTGCGTAGATTGTTTGATATATACTCCCAAAAAATCGACTACCAAAAAAAAAAAATTCTTCGGCAAGTTTCGGAAAGTGACGTCACAAAAGTGACCGGTTTGGTTGGTAGTGTCTAGCGTGTTATGTTGGTTTGAGATTTGGCGCGGTGCAATTTAGCGTATTTACTGATTAAATGTAGATTTTATTTATTATTATAGATACTTTATAAAGGATAGCATATGCAACATTTAAAAAAATGCCAGCTCAAATGTGTGTGGTGGATGCATAAATAGATCATGCCAAGAAACATCGCTGCATCGATTCGTTACCCGAAAGAACCGTTTTGTTGTTAGTACGCGGAAAGATTTCTCCAAAGGAAATGCACACACTGTTGTGTGCTCCTCACACTTCAAAAAGAAGACGATTTTACCAATCTTCTTGAATTTCGAATGAAATTCGCGAAAATGCTCCTTCTCAAACATGGAGCCATACCGACTATCAAGCCGGCAGTAGGCCTACTATCGGTACAGAGTAGGCCCACACCAGCAGTCGACCCTCACCTTAGCAGTGATGCCACAACGACAAGAAAGAGAAAGAGAAATTCCATTCTTCTTATGAAGCTAAACCTTGCGAGAGAGGTTAATGATAGCATCACACTCTAATTAGTTTAGATACACAACAGTGAAAATTGTGTGCGGGAGGTTTGGGGTGGTGGAGATAGGGTAAATCAGAGATCACTCATCAGATAGCACTAGCAGTGCCAGCAGTTTCCACAATTACTTCAATTAGGCCTACGGCAGTACTAAGCTTACTAATAGTAGCACTATTGAGTAAATTACTGTAACTTTAAAAAAATACTTTTTACGTAGGACTGCATTGTAGACCTAAACCAAATTGTAAGTGCAGAGAATTGGTATTCACATTTCAGTCTTAGTTTTCTGTTTGTAATGTATGAGTGCATAATAATAATATCGAAACATTATTCTGCATTTAGTGGAAATACAGTTTTTCCTCTGCTTATCTTTGTTAAATCCATTAGGCATATCGTGTCCTATTGTATTGACCATGTTCAATTTAACAGATCTATAAAAAAAATATGAAACTTGAAATGTACATCACCAAAACATTAACATTAACAATAACATTATTCTTATTCTTCTTATTATTATTAGTAGTAGTAGTAATAGAAGTAGTAGTAGTAATATTATTAGTAGTATTATTTATAATAGTTCATGCAAATGAAACATGATTAGCATCATACAAATAATAGTAATAAAATTTGAAGACAATTATTATGACTAAAAAAATGTGGATGAAGAAAAATAAAAATTACAATTACTGAATTAGGCTTGAGCTCAACACAAACTGAAAGATTGGTCCTTTTTGTGACGTCACTTACGTCGAGCGGGGAAAAGCAAAAAGTTTCCGGTAATCTCCGGAATTACCCGTGAGTCATGACTACCCAACAGCTACACTTTAAGTGTTGGTTGTGGCTTCCGGTACAGTAGCAGGGATCTAGCTAGATGCAGGTATTGATTGTGAAGGCCAGTAGCAATTAGACTGGCTCGCTATACTCATCTCCATATTGCCACAAAACCGCTCGGACCGAATATCCAGTAACCACAAACCCGCTTGTAATCGGTCAAGACTGCCCAGTTGTGGAGTTGAGCATCAAATTGGTACTCACAATTAGCTTTTTTTTTTTTTTTTGAAGTCACTAGCAGTTACTCTCATCCGCTCGCCTCCCTCCTCCAAATTGCTCGGACCAAAAATCTACAGTTTACACAGCCCACCATCTAATCGACCAACACTTTGTTGGTGTGGAACTCATGAGCTCTGGCACTGACGTTGCTAAAACAATCAATAGCAGAGAATGCTCCTTCACCAACTACCGATCTCCATTCAGTCGGAAAACCGCTTGGGCCATTTACCCACAGTTAGCACGAGTCCGCTTAAGTGTGGTCTTTAAAGGCTGGCTGATTGTGGAGCTGAGCACTGATGTCCTTATTGCTCATGAAGCCAATGGCATTTTATAAATCAAACTCCTGCTACCCTTCTTCCAAGTCTTAATGTCACAAAACCGCTTGGCCCAAATACCCAGTTAACGCGACCCCACAAGTAGTCGGCCCAGGCTCTCTGGTTATGGAGCAGAGCATTGGCATTCGCCCTAAGAGGAGCAGACACTAGCAATGCTCACCTGCTCCGTACCAATTTATTTACTGTCAGAATACTGCTTGGATCAAATACCTACACCATCCCGCTTTTGATTGGTATTGACTGTACTATTTAGGTGGTAAGGTGGATATGGACTATAACTAAGTAAAGAGCTCAGCACTTAAATCAAGCAGTATCGTTTTGTTGCTATTGCTTATGTCAGCAAAGGTGAGGATTTGTCTGGGCTGCATTTCGTGCCCAGAAAATCAAGTGTGGCTTTGCGGTGTGTCCAGCAGGACTTATTAATCCGCTGGCAATGTAGGCTCATCCGCCTACATTTCCATGCTGCTACAGAGCAGCTACCGTGGGCCTGTTTGTGATTGGTATTGACTGTCTGGTTGTGGAGATGAGCTGTAATAGTGTCTTCCGAAGTGCCAGACCAAGTCGTATGTTAAATGCGCCAGGCAAAATACAATATCAAGTTGGTAGATAAACGCACGAGCCTGCTTTATTTACTCATCTGAAAATCTTATCTGCGTTCTGTTGTACGTTTTCAAATGAGGTTTTGTTGCCCTGTGCAGGGCACACGCCACCTGAAATATGCAGACTGGAAGTGCAAAGCCAAGTTCACTTCAAGTGACATGCAGTTTGGGCTCAGCTCCTAGTCGCAGGTGGCATTCCATCCAAGGTCCACGATCAGGTTGGCGCGTAGGCTGGTGTTTGTTGTAGCTGCTGACGGGATATTATATTAACACAGTGTTTGACTCCGTTGTGCAAACCACCCTACCCATACCGTGTGAAATCGCTACCTGGCCAGTTCCAGTTTTGTTTACCCTGGAACAATGGTCAGTCCTGCTGACAGGTATCCGATAGTTCTGGGTACTCCTGCTGTGGTTCGTACGAGTCTTCTGTTTTGGGGCCAATATTGGATTTTGATAAAAACATTACCCGGTAATCGTCTTGGCTGCTTTTTCTTCTTTTTTTGAAAAACCAAATAAATAATGCACATTTGATATTGGAGCGGAGTAATCACTAAGCTTGCAACGATATCAGTGGAGCTACGCTAACTATTTCAGATCTAGTTGCCATCTGTTAAATAATCGTTATGTTGTGTGTGTGTGTGTGTGTGTGTGTGTGTGTGTGTGTGTGTGTGTGTGTGTGTGTGTGTGCGTGTGTGTGTGTGTGTAAAAGGGAGAAGGGATAGGTAGAAAAAAAATTATAAAAAGGAAAGCGAAATGAAAAGAAGGAAAAGCAGAAGGACAGATTTAAAACAATCTGTACATGAGAAAAAGGAAATGAAAGAACGGGAAACACAGAAATAAAAGAATGAAAACAAAAATGAAAGGGCGAGGAAAACACGAAAGAACGAGAAGAATATAAATGAAATGACGGGGATGGAGGTGGAATATGGGAGCGGGATGAAAGAACGGAGAAAACACCAAAGAATGAGGGGAAAATACCAATGAAAACACAGGGGAAAAGAGGCATGGAATGACGGGGAATACTCGGAAGAATGAAGGAAAACAGGAATGAAAGGACGAGGAAAAACAGGAAGTAAAAGATGGGGGGAAAACACGATATACTGACCCCCCAAAAACAAATTAAAAAAAAAAATGACGCCAAACCGGAATGAAAGAACAGGAAAGAACCAGAGGAAACTCACACGGCGACAGACAGCATTGGCGCTCCTCGTCCTTCTCTTGTACGGAGAGTCGTGGTGTAGAAGACAGGGCAGACCCACGTCAACTCGCTGGCTGGAAACTGATAATTGAAGGTAAATAAGAAAGACTTGGAGCGTCGCCACTGTTTTCTGCCTCACCTTTATTGGAGTAGCACGAGATACCCATGGGAGCAAACAATGTGGGGGGAGGGGGGAAGGGGAAGGGAGAAAGAGAGCGAGAGAGAAAGAGGGAGAGAGAGGGGGGGTAGGGGTACAATGTATAATGGACGTATCAATAAATCACTAGACCAAAGGCATTATCGAAGACTGTCCATCCCTGTTGGCCATAGATAACAGGCTACAAAGCATAGCCTGTTGTGTGACAGGACGTCTGTCTTTTCAATCATAGCTAAGCCAGAATCCAAGCTGTCATCTTACCAACGCGAGCTATGATAACATTGATCAAGAATGCCAGTGAAAACCAGATACTGGAAGGAAGTTTCAAGATGGCTGCCAAAGAAAACCACGGACTGTGATACAAACAAACTGGATAATATATACGCGCATACCCCCCCACCCCCCCTCTCCCTTTCCAAATCGCCAACCAGGTTCATAGCGCGGCGATCTATCTATCTATCTATCTATCTATCTATCTATCTATCTATCTATCTATCTATCTATCTATCTATCTATCTATCTATCTATCTATCTATCTATCTATCTATCTATCTATCTATCTATCTATCTAAACAACTTTATTATATTACCGAGGTGAAATTCGGGCACTTTCGTTATCGAAAGTACAGCAGCCCCAAGTGAAGCGCTTTACTCAAGGTACATGCTGGGTATGTTCTTGTCACCGGCACTCACCCGTCTAGGACATGAGCGTCAGGATCTTTAAAGTCCGTTATGGTGGAATGCATGCGACACAAACTAGACCTCGGTTTATGCTCTCATCCGAAGGAGTACATGAGCATACATCCTCACATACTTCATACTCTTTCAAGATTCAACATATAAAAATATACACCACTAAAAAAAGCCTACATCTGTCACTCAGACAGGTGGTGTAAAGGCAGGGAGATCGCAGTTAGAAATACTGTGGTACGATAGAACCTTTTTTTAAAAAAAAACTGTCTATTGCAACAGTCTGCGAGGGCTTGTTGATAATATAATATAGGGGTTGTTAATGTAGTCATATAGTTGATATAGCAAGTCGTCGGAATAATAAAGACACACGCACACACAAGCACACACACACATACACAAACACGCACGCACACACAACGCAATGGAAATAAGGAATACACCAGTAACGAATGCAAGGGTACTGTTTATCTTTCACGAAGGGCGTTGACGGGTTATTGCCACAGTCGGTGCGGACTTTGTTATCCCAAGGCGGGTGGGGTGGGTGGGTGGGGTTGGTAACAGTGACACCCCCCCCCCCCCCCCTGTAAAGGAAAGCCAGGAGCTGTATTGGCACTGCACGCAGAAGGAGAGCGAGCAGCCAGATGGGAGGGAGTTTATCTCCAGGCTTTGTTTTGACAGTCTCAATCCATATCTCCACCCCTTGAATTTCCATCGCCGATTCATCATTATTTTAGCCGTTTCGTCAGATCGATAACGCCGTTGTTCGTAAGGGTGGGGTGAGAGGGGGGGTGGGGGTGAGGGAAGGGGGAGGGTTGGATGCTTGTGTGCGTGGGAGTTAGGGTTGGGTGGTGAGGGTTAGAGTAGAGTGAATAGGAGATGGTGTGGATGGAGGGGTGGAGATAAGGGGGGTGGGGTGGAAGGAGCTAGATATCGTGGTCCAGAGTGATCGTTGGTGGACTTGGGCTTCTGACCAAGAATACAGCCGATAGTGTTGTTGTTTTTTCCCCGTTCTGGACGGCAGATTATGAACTGTAGTTTTCTAGATCCTGTTTATTTAGACTCCTTGAGAAGGACGTCAGTCTTTTCCAGATTGCGGTCATATTTCAAAAGCTTCAAGAAACGCGTTGGGCAGTTTTAGCTAGTGAAAACATGATTAGGAGTATATTGCAGACGGGTTAGCACAACACACTTAGACCTGTCCCTCTTCCCCCTCCCCCCCTTTACGTAAGCACCCCCCACACACAGCCACCGCCACAACTACCATTCTTCCACTCTCCCGCACAATATGAACACAAACACTCTCACACTCACACACACGCACGTAGCCACAACACACACACACACACACACACACGTACAGGCCTCTCACACAAACACACTCACACACACACACGCACACGAACGTTTTGAAAGATCTGGGGGATAATATGATCAGACATTTGGGTTTCAAGCCATGTTTGCATTAGGATGCAATCAGCTATAAAAATGCTTCACCAAGAAATATCTCCCAGGTTTTATTGGATTTCGTCATTAGAAAACGCAGTCTTTGGAAGTTCTTCTTTTGCGTAGGCGAGGTAGAAAATGGAGGGTGCGGAGAGGATACAGCAAGCCTAGTTAGAATAGTCGTTATTTATATATTTTTTTGTTTTTAATTTCGAACCCAATATCTGCCTCTAGATTATTTTTATTTTTTCTTCTTCGTATTTTATAGGTTTATTTTGTGTGTTTAAGAACTACACAGAAATCTCCAACCTTCGTTTTGCGGATGACATTAATGGATTGGCTGGAGAGGAACAAGAACTTGAACAGCTGGTACAAAGGCTTGACACCACCTCCAGTGGCTATGGAATGGAATTAAGTGCAGAGAAGACCAAAATGATGACCAACAACCCCAATGGCATCAACACGGACATCAAATTCCAAGGCCAATCTCTCAACACAGTGCATAGCTTCACATATTTAGGAGCCATTGTATCAAACAATGGGTCCCGACAGGGAGTTCTCTCTAGGATAGCACAAACTGCTGCCCTGGCGAGGTTGAAGCTAATTTGGAAAGACAGGGCCATCAGTATACATTCCAAGGTAAGGCTGCTGAGCTCCCTTGCTATTTCCATCTTTCTATCTGCTTGCGAAACATGGACCCTCACAGCAGATCTACAACGAAGAATACAAAGCATGGAGATGAGGTGCTGCAGAAGACTTCTGGGCATTTCCTATACCCAGCACATCACCAACGACGAAGTCCGACAGACCATCACACAAGCCATTGAACAACATGATGACCAGCTCACAGTGGTGAAAAAACGAAAACTCCGATGGAACGGCCACGTCACCAGATCATCAGGTCTTGCAAAGACCATCCTGCAAGGCACAGTGCAAGGAGGTAGAAGAAGAGGGAGACCGAAAAAGAGGTGGGAGGACAACATTCGAGAATAGACTGATTTGACACTAAGCGAAACAATCAAGGTTGCTGAGGACAGGGAAAGATGGAGTACGCTGGATAAACGATCATCTGTGGTGCCCCTACGACCTCCGAGTTACGGGATAGGATAGGATAGGACCCCCCTTTTTTTCTTATTTTTTTTAAAATTTCGAACCCAATTATATCTGCCTCTAGATTATTTCAATTTTTTCTTCTTGGCATTTTATAGGTTTATTTTGTGTATGTGGGAGTTTGGATGATTGGAAGCAGGGAGAGGGCTTTGAGGCTGCTCATTGCATGATATTATCTTAAAGTATTTCAAGGCTAGCGGTTGAAATCCATACATCCACCTGCGTCGTGTTTGTTCTTAACACTGGCTGAATATTTTGCTTCTGATGTTGACATTTCTAAGGTTTTGATTTGATTTCCTTGTTTGTTTGTACCCCTTGACTGCTTTTATGACGACTTATCATATAATAGTGTGACGAGATATGCCAGTGACGGTGTCTCGTCATCACCATTGTGACGTTTTCTTTTTCTTTTTTTCTTTTCTTTTCTTTTCTTCTCGGTACAGTTAAACGGTCAATAACACCGTTACACTACGATTGGAAAGCTGGGTCGATTAACCTGTTTAACAGTCATAAAGTTATTTATTTATTATTATTGAGAGTTGTATAGCGCACATATTTCGCCGTACTTGGCGACTCAAGTCGCTGCGCTGGCCGATACAGGATCTAACTCAAGCAGCCCGAGGCGCCAACTTGCAGCCGTTGGGCGCATCGTAATAACGCTCCAGACAACTGAGCACAATTCTGGCCAGCCAGGGATGGGGGAAGAAGGAACTAGGTGCATGCTGGGTGTGTTCTTGCCACCGGCACTCACCCGTCTGGGACATGAGCGTCAGGATCTTTAAAGTCCGTTATGATGGAATGTATGCGACACAGACTAGACTTCGGTTTATACTCTCATCCGAAGGAGTAGGAAACGGGAGTAAAGTGTCTTTCCCAAGGACGCAACACAATGCCCCGGCCTGGGCTCGAACCCGGGACCTTCAGATCCGCAAGCCAAAGCTCTACCATTAGACCACCGTGACATCCCTTATCATTGGTGGTTGTCCCTCCCGTTCCACGCCTCACCCCCGCCCCCACCCCAAACACATGCCAGCAAAGCTTATCTATGCGCCAAACAAGGATATTGACGAAAAGGCTGCAATACTGCGCACCCACACATACAAAGTACACCAAAAACGATGCGATTGCCTCCCTCTCTTTATCACTATCTCTCCTTTGGACAACCCAAAAACAAAAATAAAAAAATTACATATTAAATCCGATTTTTAAAAAAGTCTAATCTGTTTCTTCTGTACAAATTAAATTACTTTAATGCAGTTATTTGATACACTGTTCAAGCTAGAATGCTTTTGTAAATGTTTACAATCATGAGCCAGGTTTGAATGGCAAATAATTGTAACTCGGTACAATTTCTCTGTTGGCGGTTGGATTTTTTTCCATTGGGTTTCCGGTGGAGAGGGCGAGCAAAGCGCTAAGCGAGTGTGAAGGTTAGGGGTTGATGGGTGGGAAATACATCGTACTCATTATTACACAATAAACCAAAAGTAACATAAGCTGTGGAGCCAGTTCCAGCAACATGGTTTTGCTGACGCCAGAATTATCAAACCCACAGCTTGCACGCTGCATGTAGCATTGGAATTCTGCCATTGCCTACCAAGCCAACCAATCCCGCCACTGAAAAAGAATTTTAATTTTTTTTTTTTAAATTTAAAAAAAAAAGAAGAAATAAATAGCGCTCTTGTGGTCGTTTAGGAAGTGATTTGTTTGTTTGGACTGTGTGGTTATGGCTAGAGAGAGATCGATCTGTTTGACCGCAAGTGCACAAACAGGAATCCTTTTTAGGTGGACTTGTGAGGGTTTTGTTTGTCAGCGTGTTAGATTAGAGATTGACTCGATTGGGAGTCAGTTTCCAAGGCTGGGGCTGAACTAGGCGGGGGTAGAGCTTGATGTGTGTGACTTTTTATTTTATTTTATTTTATTGTTTAAATTTGTATTCCTGGTATAGTACAAAAAGGCAGTGGGTTTGTTTAAGTGGTGGGGCCGGCTGCAGGTTGATGACTATTGTAACGGTTCAACTGAAACGGATTTTACTCGATACTGGAACCCTTTGAGGTATACTAGCTCAGATTCAGTTTTGCGGTTGCGTGGAGTCGGAGTCGGTGGAAAATATCTGCGTCCGGACTTAAGAGAAGATCTATGGAGAGGGTGCGTTGGGTGATGGGTCAGGTCTGCTGCTTCCCCATTATCTTCAGACATTGGCGCTAGGATCTTGTTGGCGGAAAGTGTGGGCATCTGTGGCAGGTTGGGCTTGAGGAGTTGGGGGAAGGAGAGGAGGGAGTGAGAGTGGAAGGAGGAGGGAGAGGATGACGTAGACGTGAGTCTGACGTCATTTATTAAAACAAAAGGACCTTTTACGCTACCACAATTATGGTCATAGAACAGTTTATTACTCTATTACTGGGGGAAAGGTCTCAGGTAAGCCTATAAACTTACATTATTGGGGTAGCAGAGAGCGTCACGAGGCTTAGAGTGACCTTGCGGATGGGGTAGGGAAGGTGAAGATGGGTGGAACTCTAGTTTAAACTGTTAACTTTTGATGGATTCGGTTTACGGGTGCGGACGGTTTGTATGTCGGCAGAGATGCAGGAAGTGAGTGTCTGCGGCGGGTGTAGATGGGTGGGGGTGAAGGGGGAGGGGGGGGGAAGGAAGGAGAGCGCGATGTGGAAGAATTGTTCAATCTGTTAGTTTTAGAGACGGGCTTGTTTGAACTGTGTGATTGAAAAGGGCGGCGTTGGTATACGCTGGCTGTTGTCGCCCTCCTCTCCCCTTCGCTCCCCACCCCACCCCCACCCCCACCCCCACCCTCACCCCCACCCCTCCCCTAGCCCCCACCCCCCCTCGCCCTTCCATCACACACCTACCCTTACCCTTCCTACTGGCGGTTGAACAGTGCTATACGGCTTCCTAGAAACCTGTCACCAAATTGATGTTGACTTGCAGTCAGTGTGAGATGAAGCCCTCATTGGCCAGAGAGTGGACATTCCGAGTATATTTTTGTATCCTTCTTTTGTTCACAATACCTCTTGGTGCCATTCATTTGTCATAACTTTCCAAGATCTGTCTTTTTTTTTTCTTTTTCAAAAGGTGCAAGAACGTGGACGTGGCGAGTAAATCTGTACTCTCTTCCCTTTGCTAATACAACTTGTGCCATTCATTTGTCATAACTTTCCAAGATCTTTTTTTTTCCCATAACAGATAGAAGACATTGGGCTTGCCGAGTGTATCGATACTCTTCTTCCCTTTGGAATACCACTCGTGTCATTAACAAATCATAACTATTAAAGATGGTCGCAGTGTATTTATTGGTTTACTGGTGTGATGTAATTCTTTCCGAATGCCAATTATGTCATTGTTATAAGGAAGATGCCAAGAGCTGTCTTTTTGGTTAAAGTGGCAAGAACCTGGACATACCGAGCATATATTTCTACACCTCTTTTCTTGCGAATACCTTTTCTGTTATGCTGCATATTTCTGTCTAACTATCACCGTTCCCTTTAGCTCCGGGTCTCGTCTTTGTGTAGAGATTTGACATAATCTGTTGTTTTTTTCCAGTGGCAAGAACATTGCACATTGAACACTGAACCGTTTAATAGAATAACCTTTTTAGGCTCGAAATCGTAGGCTTAACAATCTGCCCTAATTATTAATTAATTAACATATATACATATTTTAACAAGTAACAATATGAAAAGATCCAATACAATCAAAATACGAAACAACGCAGCACCAGTTCAAATCTTCTATCTTGACGTACTGTTACAGGAATTATGGAAAATATTTATAGAGGATTCTTTTAAATTATGAGATAGTCCAGTACGATTTACACTCCAAACAAAAAGAGTTCGATTGGTGCCCTATATATAAAAAATAATTTCTTAAAACTTCAAACCCCTCAAAAATCTAATTTAGAATAGGCACTTGCGATTAAATCAGTACGATCTGTTAAATAGGAATATATTATATTTCGCGTACTGTTGCTGCATAGTCAATATTTACTTCCCAAAGCCTTTTTTTTCTTTCTACAGTTGACCTTCTCTAAAACAAATGAATGTCCTGATTTCAGTGGCAGGAAAATGGATGCTGCTGGGAGAGGATCAATCTAAATACTTCTTTAATGACATAGAATTCGGTCAGAAAGTCGGTGTTATCCTGTAGAAGGCGTACGCTTTAGTCACTCTTCCATTTAAAATACAAACAACAGATTGTGGCTTGTTCATTCAGCTTATACTTTTAGAACAAGAGTACACAATTAAAACCAAAATGTGAAAAAACAACGTCTAAAAGTGTGAAGTTATTTTTTAGTCCCTGCGGAGTATCCGCAGTGTCCCGAAGAAGAGGAAGAAAGAAGAACAAGAAGAACAAGAAACTCAAAACTTTGTGAAATACACATTTTTGTGGTCTTCGGACAGAAAACAAACGTACAGTGTTATCCAAAGTGGGGAGCAAATAATGGAGTCAACACTCAACGATTGGAAACAGTTTGTTGGCGGCGCGGATCGAACTACGTAACGGCCGCGCAATTGCTGCTCGGTGAGTTCCCACTTAATCACGTCATCGTCAGGTCCACGCCGGTCTGCAGGGAGGGAGGGAGAGTGGGGAAGATGGGTAGGGGAGGTTAGGAGGGAGAGAGAATGGTTATGTGAGGTAGGAACTTGGAACAGCCGTTCGGTTCTAAACTCACGCTTACACTAGTCTTTACCTGTCCCTCAAATTCCTTCTGGGCCCTCACAGTATGGTAGAACTATAGTGGTCATTCAGGGAAAGAGAGAGTATAGAGTGTGTGTGTGTGTGTGCGTGTGTGTGTGTGTGTGTGTGTTTGTTTGAGAGAAAGAGAGAGAAAGAGAGAAAGATTGAGATTCAGATTTAGACATTTTATTTACAACAAGATGCAGATTTTAGGCTATACACATAATCGTCCAATACGCCATTGCGTCATTAACTCGCACATTCATACTAATTAATGTACAGTTGTATACAATTTTGTTTCCAACCATTCCTGCCAAATTCCAAATTTTAGAATGTACACTTACTTGAGAGAGAGAGAGAGAGAGAGAGAGAGAGAGAGAGAGAGAGAGAGAGAGAGATTCTCTCCAATTTTCATTGATGTACACTTATAAGGATTGAGAGAGAGAGAGAGAGAGAGAGAGAGAGAGAGAGAGAGAGAGAGAGAGAGAGAGAGAGAGACTGTATTGACTGTTTGCCATTTCTAGAGGGCAGCTCTGATGCAAATTGAAATGTAGACTATTTTCTCTTTCTTAATTTGTCTTTCCACACTTATCTGGAAATACTTTGATATAGCCGGGAGGACTCGGAGCGAGCCAAACGTCTGTCTGTTAGTCTGTTCGGGGGTCCGTTGGACGCCATACGTTAAGGACCAGTGAACGAGTTTGACCAACTTTCATAAGACCTTTACCTAGGATAGTGGCTTGCCTGCCGCGCTTTCATATTTGATCTACCGCAAAGCTCAAGGTCACTGTAGTAATTTTGTGGCTATACACACGTTTTGCTCATGGGGCGAAAAGGGAGGCGACTGGTTCAAGCTTGGGGGAGAGGTCGCCTACCTTACATTTGTTGGTTAGACTAGCTTGGGTGGCTCCAACTGTGCAGAATCCTTTGGAGTGGCCATTGGGCTATGCAGGACAAGCGACACGACATTCAAGCAGGACTACATTGTCGGCAGGCATTTTATGCAAGTCAGTGGCAGTGGCTTGTATGGAGTGTCGTGGCACTAGTAGCCGGCAACCCGGTTTACTATCAGCACGCTTCACCGCCTTGCAGGGCAAATATTTTTTTGTGTCCCTCTCACGAGGGATAAATGAAATTAACAGTTCGGTTTGGACCCGTGTTCTCAGGGTGGGTGGTCGAGTTACGGGAGTCGAATACTCCGCTCGGCTACACTGAAATCTCCGAAACGGCCGAAACGATTTTGCTGAGTTTGGGTACTGGAGATACTGTAATAAATCACTGTGTGGGTGTGTTGAAAACTGAACGGAAATTTACCATTGTTGCTCTGCGGATACTTCACTGCTGAGATTGTTATAATTTAGATCATTGCTGTTTGTACAGGCTGCAGGGATAGCTCAGTGGTCAGAGCGCACGACTTGTGTGAGTGCGTCTTGGGCGACGTGGGTTCGAATCCTGACTTCAGCAAATTATTTTGTGATTGCTGGATATTACGGACCAGCGCCTTGAGAAGCTCTCTGAGCTTGTAAGTGCGCTATATAAGAGAAATCTCTCTTTTTTTTTTTACTTTCTCAAAGGTCCAAGTAAAAAAAAAAAGCTTATTTCTCGGCTATGTTTGCGAGTGTCTGGAAATACATTTGAATAGCCTCCCGTCTTGTTTTTGCTTGTTGATGCGTGAGATTGCATTCATTTCATGTAACCATGTCTCCATGGTTTCTTCTTCTTCCTCCTCGTGTAGATTATTCCCCTCGCCCACCCATCCCACCCTACTTCACCTCAGAAAGCAGGAGAAACATCCAAGCATCCTCTCTCTCTCTCTTACCCCGTTGGGGGTGTTGGGGTTTTCTGTATAAATAGTATCCCCACTTTCTGGAAATTGAGTGCTTTAAATTCCCACTGTCGCTGTCATTCTCATTTGTTCTTTTTCATTCCTACTCTGTTCTATCAATCTACTATCTTCTTCGCTAGACCAGTCACCTATCTTTTTTTTTCGTGAAAACTCTTCGAAAACCCCTAAGTTGTTTATGAGGTCTGTTGGGTAAGCTTGGGGATATTGGACACTTTCTGCCAAATAGTCACTAGGGCTTTATATGGTATTATTATTTAACAATGTAGGTATTTTATATGTATGTGTTTGTTGATATTTTATAATGATGGTTATATTTTATTTTGTGTTTGTAAACGGGGGTTCGATAAATTAGAGTAGTACAGCTCAGCGTCCTCTGCGTGGGATGTCTTTATTGTAATAGTGACCGGCTGGTGGAGTGCCTTTAGTGTTACCATTAGGGTTGTTGGGTTGTTTCAGCAGATCTTTTATGCGGATCGGAGATGAGTCTTCTTTCAACCAAGTTTTGGTCCTGATTCGGCTTTTTGCAGTCCACTGGATCTTATAAAATATGAACTATGACTAACTAATTAATCATCTCTCTCTCGCTCTCTCGCTCTCTCTGTCTCTCTGTCTCTGTCTCTGTCTCTCTCTCTCTCTCTCTCTCTCTCTCTCTCTCTCTCTCTCTCTCTCTCGTTGCCCCGTGTCGTAAGAGGAGGAAGCAGCAGAAGCATTGAAGCTTCCATTGTTTGTGAAATCGCACTTGAACGCCCGATAACACACCACCCTGGCACGGCACACAGATCGATTGTCCTTTTCTTTTTCTTTCCCCGAACTTAAATGAGGATGGGTATAAAGAGATTCGGCGAGGTGGAGGGGGGGGGAAGAAGAGGGAGGTGGTGGGTGGGAGAAACAACGTTTTTATTTTAAATTGATTTTGACGGAATGGTGGCTGAGGTAGAAAAGATGCCATTACGACGCCATGGCGGATGGAGGGAAACTAGAGTGACGGTGGTCGTGGGCAAGAAGGTAAGGAACTGGGAAGGAATGGGGGTATCGTATGGGATGTTGTTTGGATGTTCGGGGGTATCGTATGGGATGTTGTTTGGATGTTCGGGGGTATCGTATGGGATGCTGTTCGGATGTTCGGGGGTATCGTATGGGATGCTGTTTGGATGTTCAGGGGTATCGTATGGGATGCTGTTCGGGGGGTATCGTATGGGATGCTGTTTGGATGTTCAGGGGTATCGTATGGGATGCTGTTTGGATGTTCAGGGGTATCGTATGGGATGCTGTTTGGATGTTCGGGGGTATCGTATGGGATGGTGTTTGGATGTTCGGGGGTATCGTATGGGATGGTGTTTGGATGTTCGGGGGTATCGTATGGGATGGTGTTTGGATGTTCGGGGGTATCGTATGGGATGCTGTTTGGATGTTCGGGGGTATCGTATGGGATGCTGTTTGGATGTAGTTTGGGTTGGAAAGAGATGGAGCGGGCAAGATCGCGGTTTTTGCAGTTCTTGTATTTATTTATCTCTTTTTATTTGAGTGGAAATTTGGATTTATGGGGTGAGAATTTAATGATTTATTATATTGACTTGGATGGGGGAGGTTGGGCGAAAGAGCAACACCCTCCCCCCTCCCACTCCTCATTCCCCCACCTGCTCTGATTTTCACCTATACCCTTCCGTCAGAACATAAAGGATTGGATTAGGTTGGTGGTTTTGGGTGGAGCATGTCATGTGGAAACGAGATCACCACATAATCCAACTC
>CM072514.1:80793040-80803040 GCA_036898135.1 Oncomelania hupensis | reverse complement strand
AGATCTCTGAACATCTGCTGCTCGTGATCTGAAGTGTTCCCGCCATTCTCTACCGTTGACAGATCCTTTGCTGTTAGGTTGTCTGTTAAAATTCTCTCTCTCTCTCTCTCTCTCTCTCTCTCTCTCTCTCTCTCTCTCTCTCTCTCTCTCTCTCTCTCTCTCTCTCTGAGCCTGTACTGTCTTTAATAACACTTATACATGCAAAGGACACATTTAATATACATGCAGTGTGAAAGCAGTAAGCTTTTTTATTTATTTATTTTTTAAAAAAAATATATATAAATCTTACATAAAAACGGCATTTTTCTCGTTTTTAATAATACAAAATCGAAACCTACGAACCAGCCATATTCGACCAAACGTGATCTCTTCATTAGCCATGAAGTTACAGGCCCGGACTAGGGGGGGGGGGGGGTTACAGGGGTTACGTAACCCCCCCCCCCCCCCCTGGCCTGACTATGTACCTATTTTTTTTTTTTTTTTTTTTTAGGGGGCTACGTTACAATCATAAGTAAATCCGGGGAGAAATTTCAACCCTCTCCCCTAGGCACTATAAAAAAATAAATCCTCTTCCACTCTACTCAATTTCAACCACTGATTCTTTTATCACAAGTAACTACATTCTGTTACCTGAGACACTGTGCTTCCCATAGCCTTGAGTCTCTGCGTTGTAAAAGCATGCGGCTTGCCTGCAGTGAAGAACATGATGGGAGCACTGAGGGAACTGTCACTGTTTTTCTAAAACTCTCCAAAGAGACAAAGAAAACTTGAAGATACCATCGAATCATCTCAGCCTGACACGACAAAAACAAAGTTTGTTGATCTGTGCAGAACAAGATGGGTAGAAAAACATGAAGCACTGGAGGTTTATACATCTCTCTTTCTGGTTGTTCACGACTGTTTGGGACAAATGTGTGAAGACAGTGACAATTGGGACAGTGAGACTCTGACCAAGGCAACTGGCTTTCTCCACACCTTGAGCAGCAGTGCTTTCCTTGTTGCATTCGTTGTCGTCCTCAATTGTTTGCGTTACTTTAAAACCCTTGACAGTGAAGCTGCAGAAAAGGACAAAAGATGTTGTCGATGCCTACAGGGAAATCAAAGCGGTCAGTAACTGCATGTCTTCTATTAGAAGAGATGTCGACACAGCGTTCGTTGCCTGGTTCGGTGAAGTCAGCAAAATGGCGAATGCTTTGACAACTGATGTGATTGTTCCTCGTCAAGCATCCCGACAGACTCTCCGTGACAACCAACCTGCGGCCACTCCAGAAGAATATTTCAAGATTAGCATTGCCATTCCTTTCTTGGAACACCTGTCAATCGAATTGGACTCGAGGTTCAAAAATGCTGACCTAGCAGTTGATGGTCTCTGTCTGGTGCCAAGCACTTTAATAGACAACCAGGATGGTTTCATGCAGGTTCCAGAAGGGGTGAAGACACTGGCAATGTTGTGGGAGTCTGATCTACCAGACAACGCTACCCTTGATGCAGAATACCAAAGGTGGGTTTGCAAATGGCGAAGTGCTGCTGAGAATGCGACAGCTATCATCCCATCCACGGCATCAGAAGCACTGAAACATCGTGACAGGGATTTTTATCCCAACCTGTTCATCATGCTAAAGAACCATTGCACCCTGCCTGTCACTACTGCCGAGTGTGAGCGTTCAAACAGTCAGTTGCGCAACCTGAAAAACTACCTGCGCTCTACAATGGGGCAACATAGACTCAATGGCCTTGCTTTACTGAAAGTGCACAGGGATGTTGATATTGACTTCAAAGAGGCAGTGAACTGTTTTGCCAGAAGATACAATTCACAAAAGGTACTAATGCCAAGGAACCTAGTGCAGCAAGACTGAAAGTGAAAGCAGGGCGGTGATGTTCATAAATTACAAGGTAAAGCTTTATACTGTTAACGATCAACAAAATGTAGTGAATAATAATAGTATACAAAACATCTCTGCTGATAAATAAATGTTCGTGTGTGTTTTTTTGTTGTTGTTTTTTTAAGGGACGGGCAGATGATTATTTTTGTACCCCAGAGTTTGTCATTTCAATTTGTTTAAAAAGCTCAAAGTCCCAGACCATCATAAATGGCTTTTTCAAGGTTCAGATTGCACCAGATTGCACCATTTTGCATCCTTGAAAAAAAAATTTCCGGGGGGGCATGCCCCCGGACCCCCCTAGAAGGCTCGGCGCTTCGCGCCTTCGCTGAATCTGTAACTACCCCCCTCAACTTTACCAGGTCCGGCCCTGAGTTAGGTAGACATATTTCTTGTGAAAAAAAAGAAGCAACAAAACTATATTGTTTAATGACCACACAAAAAAGTTCAATTAACGTTGTTGGTTGTTGTTTTTTCTCAAACAAATCATGTTGAAATCTTTATAAAGAATTAAACAAGATGAGACGCAACTTAAATGTAAATGTAAAAATTCAAGTTTCGTTAGACTTGGAGCTCCAGACTAGTTAGTCAGCAAAACATCAGCCGACAAAATAAACCATGGAGACGCAAAATTTCGATTTCCTGCAAACTAGTTTTCACTGGACTAGCTGTGCTTCGCGATCACGCTGAAGAAAACAAAACAAGTAAGTAAAGAGTTACGTTTCGCTGGAGCTAATATTAACTTTTCTTTAAAGAGCCACGGTATCAAGCAGAGTTGTATTTATTTATTTATTTATTTATGTGTGTAGTGGCTGAGTTTCCTTGGTTGTCTGTGATACGATACGATAGATGATCGTTGCTGAACCCGACCGCCTAAGCTTTGACCTGTAGGGGTCTCTCCTTTCTTGTTGTGTAATCCCGCACCGAGACTGGACCTAGCACTATTAATAAAGGTTTTTAAACTACTACGTTTGAGGTCCTGATTCGGCTCATTGAAATCTGCTGGACCATTTAAACAATGATTAACAAGCTAACTAGGATTACTATACACACTTTCGCAGCAATGCTACTTTTAGAATCAACCTTGATACTATTAATAGGTACGTGAACTGAGCCGGCCATGTCGATTTGTCACACTCGAACATGGGCAAAAAGGGCTTATTTTCTTACTTCGTCTTATTTTTGTTGGGTGGGAAGCAACACTGACTTGTGAATGTCAAACCAAAGGAGAGACCTGTCCGCAGACAGTGAAATGTGTGTTGCTGGGGCCTCTTTGTATGTTGTTGGGACCTCTTTGGGACCTCTTTGTGTGTTGTTGGGACCTCTTTGTGTGTTGTTGGGGCCTCTTTGTGTGTTGTTGGGGCTTCTTTTTGTGTGTTGGTGGGGCCTCTTTAAATGACGCACCTAGACAAAACTTTGGTAACTGTTTGCCATAAAGAAGTTTTGTAAACTTAGACCAGAATGGCGTCAGTACTGTTTTAACAAAATAGGTTGTCTAGTGCGGAACAAGGTGGTTTTTTATTTATTTATTTTTTTTTTCAAAGAAACACAAAAGACGTTTTGATAGCCTAGTGAAATCGATCATAAATTGTGTTCTTTGGGCCGCTAATCTCATTTCCGTTGTCTGTTTCCTCTTCTTCTTCAGCGTTAATATCTTCTTCTTCTTCTTCTTCTTCTTCTTCTTCTTCTTCTTCTTCTTCTTCTTCTTCTTCTTCTTCTTCTTCTTCTTCTCCTCCTCCTCCTCCTCCTCCTCCTCCTTCTTCTTCTTCTTCTTCTTCTTCTTCTTCTTCTTCTTCTTCTTCTTCTTCTTCTTCTTCTTCTTCTTCTTCTTCTCCTTCTTCTTCTTCTTCTTCTTCTTCTTCTTCTTCTTCTTCTTCTTCTTCTTCTTCTTCTTCTTCTTCTCCTCCTCCTTCTTCTTCTTCTCCTTCTTCTTCTTCTTCTTCTTCTTCTTCTTCTTCTTCTTCTTCTTCTTCTTCTTCTTCTTCTTCTTCTTCTTCTTCTCCTCCTCCTCCTCCTTCTCCTTCTTCTTCTTGTTCTTCTCCTTCTTCTTCTCCTCCTCCTTCTCCTTCTCCTTCTTCTCGTCCCTCTTCTTCTTCTTCTTCTTCTTCTTCTTCTTCTTCTTCTTGTTTTTCTCTTTCTCATTTTTCTTCTTTGTTTCTCTTTTTTTTTACTTCTTTGTCTTATTTGTTCTTCTTGTTCTTCTTCTCTTTAGATTGACACTCTTTAGATTGACACAAGGAAGTTAATTTTAACGAAAACGGAATCTTGGCTGTTCGGAGTTTATTGTTTTTCTTTCTGATGGATTTCTGTTTTGTTGGTGTCTCTGTTCATTAAATGCTGTTCCCTAGCATCGCGTGTTTTTGTATGCGTGTGTGTATGTGTGTGTGAGACATAATTATATTTTACTCTTTTTTTTAAATTTCATTTTCTATTTCAAAAGGCCTTTCCGAGCTGGATAAAATAACATTTTCAAGGGATGGGCATATAAATCCCTTGAGCTCATTTACCAGCACTTCCCACCTCCCCCTCCGCGCCCCATCCTCCTCTCCTTGATCGCATCCTCCTTTCCCACCTCCCTTTCTGTCTTGCTATTAGTGTGCGGAGAAATTGAGTGCTAATGCCAGTATTACAGTTCTTTTTTTGTGTGCGTTTTTAATGGGGTTGATGCACTCGGTGGCTGTAGCTCTGTTCGCTATTGCAGTGACATATGACTCTCACTCCCGTCACGCTGTGTATAGCTCTCTGAGGCGGTAACTGTGTGTAACGAAAAGGGGTATATCAAGAAACTGCGTGTATGCGTGCGTGGATAATCTGCGTGCCCTCCCGTCTCACACTTCAAATACAATTAGTGTTGTACTCACGTACTTCGTAAATGTAATCCGTGAATTACACACCACTCACAATTACACATAAAATTCCAGTCACCGTCTACAGAGAGAATTTAACGTAACAAGTCTCACTGAGATTATGGTTCGATTTGTCGATGTATGTCCTCTGTCTATGTCTATTTTTGTCCTCTGTCTCTGTCTCTGTCTCTGTCTATGTATCTTCTTCCGTTCTTCTCGCGTTATCCTTCTCCTTCTCCTTTCCTTGTTTTCTGTCTCTCTCTTCTCCGTTCCCTTCTTCGTCTTCACTCTTCCTCGGCTGCTGCTGCTGCCGCCGCTTCTGCTGCTCCTGCTGCTGCTGCCACTTCTTCGTCTTTATTCTTCTTCTACTGCTGCTGCTGTTGCTGTTGCCGCTGCTGCCACTTCTTCGTCTCTTTTCTGTATCTTTTTCGATGCTTCTTCTTTTTGTCGCGGCCGCTACGGCTTCTTCTTCTTCTTCTTCTTCTTCTTCTTCTTCTTCTTCTTCTTCTTCTTCTTCTTCTTCTTCTTCTTCTTCTTCTTCTTCTGTCTTCTTCCCCTTCTTTCTTCTTCTTCCTTCTTCTTTATTCTTTCTTCTTCCTCCTTCTTTCTTCTTCTTTCTTTCTCTTCTTTCTTCTTCCTCCTTCTTCTTCCTTCTGAGGCCCCCAGCAGGACACTTCTGTAAACAAAGGAGTTTACCACAACTAAGTTTTTTGATAATAGACTTTCTTCGGACTATACCTCTCTCTTCTCTGTGACGGGACCAGTGCAGTAATACAATTCAAATCTCATCCATGTCCAATACAGTTTACACATAAGCAAATTCTAAAACTAATTATAACAGATGATTATTACGCCTTGACACCAATTAATTTCATTCATACAGATAAATGTAATGCTATACACTGCAATTTGAGGTTTCAACTTCAAACCAAATAATGATCCGACTTCAATTCGTTATTCAAAATTTACAATGAACCACCATCTTCATCTCTATTCCATCCTTCACATTAGTATCAAAATTATGTATTATTAATTTTATTGCATGACAAGTAGAATATAATCATTTCAACAATACTATTACGTTTATAATACCACATTTCAATAATAAACAATATATACCTGCAGACAGAGCTGCGAGAAGTCCAGAGCAACCACTCCTTAGTATAGTCAAGAAAAGAATTAATATATTTTTTGGATCTATATTGGTGAACTGTCATGTGACCAGCTTAAACCAATCAGAATTTAGCTATCAATTAAAAAAAAATACCAATAGCTTCTCACAGGAAAAGACTACAATACATAAAGTCATCGGACCAAAATACTCTAAACCCGGTCTGTGACCCTGTGCCATACAGGGACACTTACTTTACACCACTTTGATGCAGAACACAAGGGTAGAAGTAGTTGCTCGCCTCCTTAGGGTCGAACCTCGTCAAACATATTTCAATACGTGCCTACGTCCAAGATCTACATACACTATAGCGACACCTGGACAATGGGGATCATTCTGTTGCACCATATTTTAGGTGCGGGATGTAAACAAAGGCCAAGAAAGATAACTACAGCTAAAAGGTCCAAATCTGGCTCACTATTGGTGGACGTTTAAGCTGTATTTATCTTTCTTGGCCTTTGTTTACATCCCACACCTAAACTATGGTGGAACAGGGTGATCTTCTTCTTCTTCTTCTTCTCTTTCTCATTTTTCTTCTTTGTTTCTCTCTTTCTTCTACTTCTTTGTCTTATTTGTTCTTCTTCTCTTTAGATTGACACTCTTTAGATTGACACAAGGAAGTTAATTTTCACGAAAACGGAATCTTGGCTGTTCGGAGTTTATTGCTTTTCTTTCTGATGGATTTCTGTTTTGTTGGTGTCTCTGTTCATTAAATGCTGTTCCCTAGCATCGCGTGTTTTTGTATGCATGTGTGTTGTGTGTGTGTGTATGTGTGTGTGTGAGACATAATTATATTTTATTCTTATTATTATTTATTATGGGTGATCTCCATGTCCAGTTGTCGCTGTAATGTATGTATATCTTGGATGTAGCCACGTATTGAAGCATGTTTGACGAAGTTATTATTATTTTTGTGATTTTTTTGCTTTTTAATCGCTCTCTGTCTGTCTGTCTCTCTTTCTGTGTTGCTTCTCTTTGTCCTATGTTTGTGTGTGTCTGTGTGTGTGGTTGTTGGTGTTGTGGTAATGGTGGTAGTGGTGGTGGTGTGTGTGGGTGCGTGTGTTTGTACGTGTTTCTTCTCAAGATTTTCTGCGTATGTTTGTTTGTTTTCGCCACTACGTTTGTGTGCATGAGTGTGTATGTATATGTGTGCGTGCGTGTATGGGTGTGTGTGTGTACGTTTTTAAACAGTGTCCATTATTATGTTTGGTTCTATTCCCTTAGCTTGTGTGTAGGTGTTTTTTCCTGTACGGTTTCAGAACAACTACAAGTCGCCATTCCCGTTATGACAAGCCGTTCATTCAAAAGGTCTTTGTATTGCACAACACAAAAAGCTCTTTCTGTTAATTACAGGTCGCACGACAAAGCACAGATCGATCAAAAGATGTTATTGACCTCACTGTTACGGCGCGAGGCCAGTTCACTCGCTGATCTCTTCGTGTTCATTTACATTGTTCTTTGTCGTTTTGATCTCTCTCTCTCTCTCTCTCTCTCTCTCTCTCTCTCTCTCTCTCTCTCTCTCTCTCTCTCTCTCTCTCTCTCTCTCTCTCTCTCTCTTGAATGTATTTGTGTTGTTTTACTTCTCTCTTCTTTCTTCCCTTAATATTTACAGCGCTGGGTCCCTTTTAGCCGTGATCTTGGGAGTGTGAACATGATAGTCTAATGGCTACTTCGGAGGCGCAAGTGGCCCATTCTCTGTCCGAACCGGAGACAACAAGGGCACTTTGAAACGGCGGAGGGAGATCTCAGGGATCATGGATGATGAATACAGGATCAGACAAAATGAAGTATTTTATTCTGGATTAAAGATTGATGTAGAGGATGAAGGTTAAGACAAGAAAATGTGGATAAAGATAGGAAAAGATGATGAACATTCAGGCAAGATGAAATATTTTATTCTTGTACAAAAAAATGACCAAAAAGATGTTGACGATAAAGATGAAATAGATGGGGATTGAAGAATACTTAGAGTTTGGTATTTTATTTGTAAATGTAGGCCAATAGTATGGCATGGTGTATGGAGTATGTGAGTTGTCTTATCGTAATTAACTGTTTACCTAGAATTTGTGTCTTTATTATTTCAATGCTTTGTTTTTGGGATCATTGTATCTCTCTCTCTCACACACACACACGCACACAGGCACACCCACGCACGCACACACACCCTCCAGCTTCACCTGCACTCCACACCTTCTGCATGCGCAATGAGCATATCCCCCGACGTGGAGAATCGCGCTATACAAGACAACAATAGAAATTATAATATATCCTATCAAAGTGGTCCAGAGCGTCGGACAGTGCGCTTAATGCAGCAAGTTGCCGCCTTGAGTTTGATCCATGGCCTGAGATGTTGTACAGACTCGCCCAGCGTAGCTGAGATTCACCGAGGAGTATGGAACGCGAAAAGCGTAAAAAGCGCGTGCAATTGCACGCCCATCTAGTAGCGGATTGATCAAAGCTTACACGTCAAACCGCGCAGTACACGCGCTATCGCACGCTCATTTAGTAGCTGATTGGTCAAACCGCGCAAGCGCAATTGCACGCCAAACTGCACTCCGGGTGTTAAAGAAGAAGGATTACAACACATGGAACGGAAAAAGCATCGAAAAAGGCGTGTAGCTATCGTAAGCTTTGCGCTGTGTCCATATTGAAGACCTTTGCGCGCGCAATGGAAGATGATTGTCATATTATTTGCAGGCAATCCAAAGTAAATTATTATAACATTTAAATTGGGTGTGGGTGTGTGGAAGGGAGTGTTGGAGGCAGGGGAGATCGTGGATATCGAAGGTTACATTGTCAATTAGTTTGTCAATTTGCATTACATTATTTTGGTACATAGAACGTATTTCCGGACATTTCCCATTCCTAGTTTTAATGTGACGTGTAGGTAAATGATTGTTCAGTTGCGCCAGCAATTGTGTGTGCATTTGCGCTTGAGCAGTTTGGCCTGACAGTTTTCAACCAATCAGCTACTAGACGGACGTGCACTGTGCATTATCGCGTGCATTTGCACGTGCATTTGACGCATTCCGCGTTCCATATAGGAGTGACCAGTGCTAACTTTAGCCTCGTTGAGACTCCCCGAGGAGTGACTTGTGCTAACGTAAGACTCGTGGAGACTCGCCGAGGAGTGACTTGTGCTATCTTAAGACTCGTGGAGACTCGCCGAGTGACTTGTGCTAACCTAAGACTCGTGGAGACTCGCCGAGGAGTGACTTGTGCTAGCGTAAGCCTCGTTGAGACTGGGCTACGCGGTGTGACAGAGAGTGAGACAATAAGAGGTCTGGGGACATACAGCGTGGCTGAGCCTGGCGAGGTTTCTCCCTGTACTTACATGAGAGAGAGAGAGAACAGGCCTCGACCAGTCTCAGCTCCCTTGTATGTGATCTGGGACCAAAGCGGGGAGAGGGAAGAGGCTGATACCTAATTATCGCAGATTGATAACATCCTTACTGATGAAGTTAGCTTTGGCGATATCGGACATTGACGTTCATGAGCCTCGTGTATTATAATAAAGGAAAGTGAATGGAAATGATGCAGCCTTTTAGATATTTTATTATGCTCAATTTACCGCTATGACTTCCATCATTCTTTGCACTAGTTTGTCAGGTAATGGCAAAACGAGTAAATCCATCGACGCTAATTTTGAGATGATATATTATATATTTATATTTGTTGTTCTTAGATAGCGCGTGTCCAACTTAAGGCGCTGACCGACGAGGCTCTAGCGAAACCCACTCGATGGGCCCACTTGTTGGTTGACACGTTTTTGGTGTTAAGTCAAGAGACAAGCAAAACATGAAATGTTAAGTCAAGAGACCAGCAAAACATGAATTGTTAAGTCAAGAGACGAGCAAAACATGAATTGTTAAGTCAAGAGACCAGCAAAACATGAATTGTTCAGTCAAGAGACAAGCAAAACATGAAATGTTAAGTCAAGAGACCAGCAAAACATGAAATGTTAAGTCAAGAGACCAGCAAAACATGAATTGTTAAGTCAAGAGACCAGCAAAACATGAAATGTTAAGTCAAGAGACAAGCAAAACATGAAATGTTAAGTCAAGAGACAAGCAAAACATGAATTGTTAAGTCAAGAGACCAGC
>CM072514.1:80780540-80788040 GCA_036898135.1 Oncomelania hupensis | reverse complement strand
CAAACGTATTGAACAATATTTAATAACCTTGTTTGTTTCTTACCTGATCTGGAGTGTAGTGGATGGGAAAGACGATGGCCCTATTCAGTGATTGATTTATTGTTTATCGACTGATTGATTTGATGATTGATTGATATTCTTACCTTATTTTATGACCTTCATGTCTGTATTTGATTTAATTGTCGCTGGTGAATGTTCGTGATGTGTGTGTGTTGTGTGTTTGAGTTATGCTTGTATGATAGGACATGCGCTTATAAGATCGTGTGATAATTTTGTGATACCTTGTTTCACATTTCACTGTTTTAAAACTTAAAAAAAATATGAGCTGCTTCTAAATCTTGTATTTGCCCTATGTGGATAAATAAAGTTGTATTGAATTGAATTAAATTGAATTGAAAGGATCGGGATTTCTTGCAGTCGGTCGGCCAAATACGAAGTGCTCGATACACAAAAATTTCGGATTCTTTGGTGTTGGGTTAGGGTAAGCCGTTTGAGGAGTAAAACCTTTACGTCCGCAGGCATGTAACCATTTTTCAAACTCTGTTCTTTTCTATTCCGAGTCAGGAAATCGGAAAAATACTACATCTTTCATGTAATCTTTGAATGAATTGCGTTCATCGCTTTTGCAAATACCGTGGCTACAATATTTGGCCGGCATGTTTGTGTCGATGACGCAAAGGATTGTGGGAATTAATCTATTTTTAACATGGGGCTTGACCTTGGCCCGCGGCCTTGAGCTCTAAACGCTACGCTATGCATCATCGAAATGCGAATCCAGGTCGTCTTTGCAAGCCGGCGAACAGTTAACAACTACTGAGGCATTTTGCTTAATGCCTCAAGAGATGAAAAACAAATGAAAGCCGACATCCCGCCTGTAGACATTACGTTATTATGTTTATATTATTACATTTATATCGGCGGTATTAAAAAGGAGGTTAGGTTTCAGAAGGAGACAATGGAATGAAAGGAACATTCCCGAAGAAAAAGAGAAAATAACAAGGGTCAAAAAGACATTTAAAGAAACCCACAATCTTAACATGGTCGACATCCTTTTCACGCAAGCTGACCTTTTTCAATGTGTGATGGCTTAGAAACAATCCTTGCACTTACGACTGTTGGAACTGGGCTCTAGAAATCCTGGATCTTGTAGTACGGATTATTGGCGTTTTCCTTTCTTAAGGGGGGCTTTTTAGTACTAATACACCGTCTTTGGGGGAGTTTATAGTGCTAATTTGTATAGTAATGGGTCTTGGAATAAAAACCACCATCAAATGGGCCTTTCGGGGGTTTTCAAAAGAAGATAAACAAACCGTCTGGTCGTCGTAGAAAATAGCTAGTATTTTGATAGATTTGATTGGGGGGAGGGGGGGGGGGAGTAAATATCTTATTGATTTGTGTGTGTTTCTTTGTGCGGGGGTCGGTTGGGCTCAATTGAGTGCTGTAAAAGATGGGAATCTAGAGAGAGGTCAATAACCAATATTACAATGTTACAGCTGGATGTGTTTGCGTGATAGTGGGCTCTGCGTGGGAGTTTTGAAAGAAGGGAGATCTAAAGAGGATGGAGTGGACGGAGAAAGAGAGAGAAAGAGAAGGGGAGGAGGGAGGAGGGACTTGAGATTTCAATGCATTTCACGGTCTTGGGCCCATATGCACACCAAGGAACAGAAGGAAAGGGAGGTCATTCTTTCACCCAACTATCAAACAGTGGTATTTTCTCAAAATACAATAAATTCTGCAGATCTCCAACGAAGAATACAAAGCATGGAGATGAGGTGCTACAGAAGACTTCTGGGCATTTCCTATACCCAGTACATCACCAACGACGAAGTCCGACAGACCATCACACAAGCCATTGGACAACACGATGACCTGCTCACAGTGGTGAAGAAACGGAAACTCCGATGGTATGGCCACGTCACCAGATCATCAGGCCTTGCAAAGACTATTCTGCAAGGCACAGTGCAAGGAGGTAGAAGGAGAGGGAGACCGAAAAAGAGGTGGGAGGACAACATTCGAGAATGGACTGGTTTGACACTGAGCGAAGCCATCAGGGCTGCTGAGGACAGAGAAAGATGGAGTCTGCTGGTTAAACGATCATCTATGGTGCCCCTACGACCTCCGGGTTACGTGACAGGATAGGATAGGACAATAAATTCAAACTACGCTCACACTAAACTGGAGGAAGTTTTTGTAAACATGAGAGAGAGAGAGAGAGAGAGAGAGAGAGAGAGAGAGAGAGAGAGAGAGAGAGAGAGAAAGAGAGAGAGAGAGAGAGAGAGAGAGAGAGAGAGAGAGAGAGAGAGAGAGAGAGAGAGAGAGAGAGGAATGAATCATCAATGTCCATGTCTTGCAATGCAGCCTGGGGAGAGCGGGAAGAAGGCCAAGGAGGAGGAAAGAGGAAATGGCGATACAGGTTGAGGAGGGGGTGAACGTCGTACGGCTTCTGAAGATTAAAATTCCGGGAAGACGTTTGCTTTTTCTTGATCATAAGTCGTCTGAGAGGGTTTAGAGGGGGATTGAACGGTCACCCTAACTGACCTTTGACTACTGTAGGTTTGGGATACTGGTCGGTTGGCATGCATGTAGTACTACTGCCTGCACAGGATGAAAGAGAAGGAGGAGAAGAAAACAAAAAGAAGAACAAGCGGAGGAGGAAGGGATGTGGTAGTTGTGGTTGTTATGGCAGTTGTAGTAGTAGTAGTTGCTGCTGCTATCACGGCTGCGGGTGTAGTGTTTGTATAAACAGAACTGAAATAGTAATTATATATGTATGGTACATATTTATAGCATAAGCCATAAATCCGTCTGCTATTATAATTACGACGCAGCCACATGGCATAGATGGATTAGATAGATAGATAGATAGATAGATAGATAGGTAGATAGGTAGATAGATAGATAGATAGATAGATAGATAGATAGATAGATAGATAGATAGATAGATAGATAGATAGATAGGTAGGTAGGTAGGTAGGTAGGTAGGTAGGTAGGTAGGTAGGTAGATAGATAGATAGATAGATAGATAGATAGATAGATAGATAGATAGATAGATAGATAGATTAGATAGATTAGATAGATAGATAGATTAGATTAAATTAGATTAGATTAGATTAGATTAGATTAGATAGACGAGAGAGGGTTGGAGGGGGGAAAAGAGAGAGAGCACAAATCCACGAGTGCCAACCATTGTCAGCATAGATGTTTCCTATCATTCCTTCATTCCCTCATCATTCCCTCATTCCTATCATTTCTTCATTCCTATAATTCCCTCATCATTCCTATCGTTCCCTCATTCCTATCATTCCCTCATTCCACCGAGGATAGTATATAATAAAGACTAGCATCCAGGGTGCTATCAATACACTCCAATCCCTTCTCTCTATGCGAGACATTTTTATCACATGTGCTCTACACCAACCTTGTGTCTCCCAAATAGTGAAGGAGCCCACAACGTATTACCATACAAAGAACCTTTTGCAGCGTCTAGTACTTGCCGATGCCGTGTGCGATGTGTTCTTCTGACACTGCGTAGAAGAGACTTACTGGCCTCGTGGCTTATGCTCTCCACTCCTTACGAGGTCGAATCAGCCACGCAGTGTCATGTTCTTATATGTCAACTGGACAGATAGGTGTGAGGTGAGACACTTTTTGTGAAACGCACAAGGATTAGGCAGTCTCGCCTGCTCAGGTAAGCAGAACAGGAGTTGCTGACAGGTCTGGGCTTAATAAATGTGCTTACCTGTTAGATGCAGTAATGTAAATGATCCCAGAACCGAATGCTATTAATTCAAAGTAATTGTGATACTCGAGTTATTTCCCGATGAGTATGCGCGATTTGGCTTGGTGTCCCAGCTTACTTCTGCCATTGCATCAATCCACGATGTTACTGAAACAACTTGAAAGTCTTAGCAAATTATTTCCACACCCACACACACACCCACACCCACACACACACACCCACAAACACACCCACACACGCGCACACACACCCACACACAGCTTCGTCCTAATGATATTTGACGCAGTTGAGACTTTAGTTTACAGCATGTTTAACTTAATTCCTGTAGTTGTTGACGGCATTGTTCGCTGTCTGATGTGTTCCATGGCCATAAAATACTGATTTATATAACTAGCAACCAGAAAGAGCTGTCCTCAGTTCAACCTGGTCCTCGGGTTGCTATAGAAATGTTGGCCAGACCTGTCCAGTTGCCCCAAACGTCCGCATGCTAAATACCTATAAAACGACAACCTAGACTATCCAGATTTCACCACCACAGGTGTTCTCCTTTTGTCTCTATTAGATCTATCCTGCTTTCCAGTGATGCATGTCAGGCCTTCACAAATATTGATGTCATGCTTTTCTTTTTAAAACAGATTATGCTGCATTTCAGCGATAAATGTCCTGCTTTCACGGCAATATATACCATGATTTCACAGCAATTTTAAGTCCTGAGTTTCTCTTAAATAGATTGTCTGCATTCATAGCGATGTTTCCCAAATTCACAAAATTATGTGTCCTGATTTCAAAGCAGTGGATCTCCTAATTTGACAACAATAAATGTCCTGCCTTTTCTTGAAATGTATGCTCTGGCATCACAACAATGTCCCGCTTCAAAGATATGCCCATTTCACAAAATGGATGTCATTCCACTACAATCAATGTCCGGATTTCACAGCAGATTTCTAGGCGTGTAATTGAAGCTGTTACGGAATCGCTGAACGTAATCTGTTCTTCGACGCCACTGCAAATAAAAGAGTGACGCAAGAGGATATGACGCGCTTTTATTTGGCTTTTCACTCAAAAGCTTCAAGTCCTGTGGGAAATCTTAGCTTCACGGCCCTGTGAGGCCACACATTGCAGGTACAACACGAGAGGCTTCCAAAGTGAGCACTGCGTTTGCTACAAAGTGAATATCAGCTAGACTTGATTCAACAAAATCCGACCTTTTTGATAGTAGTGTGCTTTTACCTTGAAAGATATAAGGCTTGCATTTCATGTTTTAGAATGTTATAATAATAATAATAATAATAATAATAAGAAGAAGAAGAAGAAGAAGAAGAAGAAGAAGAAGAAGAAGAAACATCAACATCATCATCATCATCATCATCATCATCATCATCATCATCATCATCATCATCATCATCATCATCATCGTCGTCGTCGTCGTCGTCGTCGTGGTCGTCGTCGTCGTCATCATCATCATCATCATCATCGTCGTCGTCGTCGTCGTCATCATCATCATCATCCTCATCATCATCATCATACAAGATGCTGCTATATCACACGCTTATTCTTCAATCGAACTCAAAGAGCGGCCATCTGAAAAGATGCGGGAAAAAAAATCTATTTTTCTTCTTGAAATTTCGATTGACGGCATCCAATATCAATGTTGAAGGGAGGAAGGGAACCGGAGTACCAGGAGAAAACCCTCGGTGACCTGAAAAGTCAAGTCATACGTTTGTTTTTCTCTTTGCGGATTTGGAAACCGCGGCCTTTGGCATAAGAAACCATACAACCTATCAGCTGTGCTACCAGGAAACCCCTAATGTTATACCTAACAAGGGGAAACGATATTTTAAAAGGAACTGCTAAAAAAAAAAAAAAAAAAAAAAAAAAAGGAACTGCTGGAGACAACTGGACTTTTTACACCCACCTGAAGCAGGAAGTTAAGACAACCAGACGAATTAGACAAAAACAAAAGTATGCATAGTTTAGATTCAATTTAAAAAAAAAAAGACAAATGAAACATTTTATTGTCCTTTAGCTTGGGCGGAAAAGGGGAGGTGATGACGCGAGTTTTCCTCTCCCCGAAACGGGGATGGTTATTGCGGGTTGGACCAAGAGGGGTCGCAGATTTGTGTCTTTGTGAAACCGAGCAGTTGTTCACCATCCCAATTCCCTACATGGGAACCGCCAAACTGTGAGGAGAATGAAAGAAAACGGAAGAGGGGAAGGTGGTGATCAATACGAAGGAAATGAAGAGGAAAAAGAATCAGGAGTGGGGTGGGGGATGGAGGAGGAGTGAGCATGAGAGAGTGGAGACGAAGAAGAAGAAGAAGAAGAAGAAGAAGAAGAAGAAGAACAAGAACAAGAACAAGAAAATGATGATGATGATGATGATGATGATGATGAGGATGATGATGAGGATGATGATGATGATGATGATGATGATGATGATGATGATGATGATGATGATGATGACCACATTCCACCACCACCACGACGACCATCACGGCCACGACCACGACCACGACCACGACGACCACGAAGATGACAACATTGCTGCTGGATGCTGTTAATGACGGCGTTAGCTGCAGTCCTACACCCTGAACTGCACACTGGCTCCCGCTACATTTGTAAGGCATCAGGGGAAATCATCCTTTACGCTATGAATGGGCAAGGGAAGTCATCGGGCGATACGAATGGCCAGATTTTCACAGGTTTTTCATCCAAGCTGCTTCACGCTCCAACCCTCCTCTTTTCTAACATTCCTGTCTTCATTCTGTTTCCTTCTTTTGTCACGTATGACTTCCCCCCCCCCCCTCTCTCTCTCTCTCTCTCTCTCTCTCTCTCTCTCTCTCTCACTCTCTCTCTCCCTCTCTCTTTCTCTCTCTCTCTTTCTCTCTCTCTCTCTTTCTCTCTCTCTCTCTCTCTCTCTCTCTCTCTCTCTCTCTCTCTCTCTCTCTCTCTCTCTCTCTCTCTCTCTCTCTCTCTCTCTCTCTCTCAGGCTGGCTAACCCCACGTGGGAAATAAAGTGGCAGTTTTAGTTCCAGTCATCCAAAACAACACATAGCTGTCAGTCCAGTATCACCTCTGGTTTGTGTATCCAGATCATAAATCTGTGTTCCACCCTTTCCCCTAGGCATCATTTGTTGTCCCAAAGCAGTGGTCTGTTTTCCAAAATAAAGTATATCCAAGCTTTAGGGTTAGCTTTAGCGGTCCGTGACACGTTGCATGAAACTGTGTCTGTCATCATAGAAACGGAACTGTACAAATTGTATGTTCGTATAGCGCACGGCTTATTGAGAAATTCCAATGGCAGATGCTGCTGACCTACTCTCTTGTCCAATATTATGGTGTGTTTTTTTTTTTTACTATGCTTTATATCTTGACAAACCTTGTATTTTCGTTGATAGGTCTTATGTTTATGGAGTGTTTGTGTGAATTCTGCTGAAAGAAACTATGGTAACTAAGCAAAACGTTGCATTATAGGATGGTAAACTTTGGCGGCCATTTTCTCCAAACTATCGTTTTCTTACCATTGTACGTTTAATGAGTAATAACGTTTTTTAATATGTGACCTACAACTATGAATTATTTATAAAATAAAGGGATTTTGTCCTAGTTTCAGAAATCTATCTATCTATCTATCTATCTATCTATCTATCTATCTATCTATCTATCTATCTATCTATCTATCTATCTATCTATCTATCTATCTATCTATCTATCTATCTATCTATCTATCTATCTATCTATCTATCTATCTATCTATCTAT
>CM072514.1:80728040-80778040 GCA_036898135.1 Oncomelania hupensis | reverse complement strand
GTGTTACGGCGTTCTGAAACAGTGAAATTCTCTCCCTTTAGGGACGACTCTGGTCTTGAGAATTTTGGATTGTGGGTATTTTTAGCTCACGCACGCGGGCCAAGATCGGGCTGCCTTTTCAGCGAAAGCACGGCAGCCGCCACGTGACTTTGGCGCGGCGAGTTGGAAAAATATATAGTTTTCGGCGAGCACATCATGACCGCCAACATTGTGGACTTATCCCCCTTTCGATTTTAGCCTAGGATCTCTTATTGCGCAGGCGCACAATGTCCTGTATTTCCCAACGTTGCTTTGTGAGTACTTGCGTACAAAACAACGCGAGTAAGACCCTCGCTGCAAATCAACTCGCTGCTGGATTTACTGAAATGCGAAGGTGGGAGGGGTGCGGTCGATGACAAACGATCTTCTTTTTATTAAAGTGCATCGTCGCAGAACGTCTAGCTTGTGACCAACTGGGCTTCCGTTCTACGTAGACAAAAATTGTATTCAAGAACTCAGCTGTGGTAGGCTCGTGCAGACTAATGATGCGGCGTTCGCACAAAATATTTATAGGCAAAACTCGAGACAAGAAAGATTAAGTTGGAAGTGAGTCAAGGTTTGTAGAAATATTAAGTCAGTGTTTAGAGGCATTGGTCGGACCACTATTTCAAGGGCAGAATGATGCAGTACAACGATCTGCGATATAGGTAGGTCACGTGCGTCCAATTTCTATCAATCAACCACTCACAAAACGAGAAGGAGGGGAAGGGTGGGGTGGGGGTGGAGGGTAGGGTGAGGGGGAACTTGTTCGTAATGGCCTATCGGGCACAGGCCGTCAGGTTCACGGGGAGATAACGGATAGATGTCAGGGATGCCTTTCTGTCACACTGTCGGTTCCTACGGCTGATTTGGCCTGGAAGTGGAATTCCCAGATAGCCTGACAGGAGACAAGGTCAAGGCGGTTGTCAGCTGAGTGGCTAGATGGAGGGACAAATCATCAAAAAGATGATGTTTGGGAGCTTTTAAAGTGACAAAGAAGAAGAAGAAGAAGAAGAAGAAGAAGAAAGAGAGAGAGAGAGTCAATATCCAAGAAAGAATGCCACTGACCTGTTGTTGACAGCAGTCCGTTAAAGGAGAAAGAGAGAGAGAAATGAAGGAGTAGTCCGTTAAAGAAGGAGAAAGAGAGAGAAATGAAGGAGCAAGACAAAGGAGTTCTGGGTCTGTGAGTTTGCAAAGGCTTATTATTGCAAAGCACTTTTGATGCTGTAGCAACCACCATGTAGACGACAGAAGTGGGTTTTAGAATTGACGACCTGGGTAGCCCATCTACCAGTAAGACACAAACAGGACGATGGAAAAGAAACTAACAGAAGACGATCGAAGAAGAAGAAGAAGAAGAAGAAGAAGAAGAAGAAGAAAAATGAAATAAGTAAATAACGAGGGGTTTCTTTTTCATGAAACAAATAGGAGAAAATTCAAAAACAGCATTTGGGTGGCCAATATTGTGTGACTATTGGTTGGGTGGACTACAGTGTGTGTGTGTGTGAGTTAAAAATGTTGACAGATTCCATGAATGCCGTTCTTCCTCACAATAGAATAGGACGAAATGGAAGGAGCAGATGTAGGAAGAGGAATAGAAACAAAGAAAAGAAATACAGAAATGGGAACATAGAATTAAGCCCGAAAAGGAGGGGTTTACTCTAGTGCCTGATTTAAGAGCTATGTCACAAGTATTGTCACGAAATCCTTGTCCCAGACTTCAGAACCATTCAGACAACGATGGCGGAATCCAGATTGTTCACCGACATCATAGGCTCTTAAGGTGTTGCGTGCAGCCTGAAGGATTGGAAGGAGGCTGCTGTCAAGCCGATAACTCAATAACTGATTCCCCAGCTAGGGCCGGGCCCCCAGTAGGGCTAGTTAGCAGCGCTTTGTGTTGGTGTGACGTTAATTTCGTTCCTCACGTCTGGACCTGCTTTAAGACCTTTCCTCATCCTAGCCCCAGAATATCTGGAACCCTCCAGAGAAACCCCCTAGACCTTGAAGTAACATCGTGTACACGTTCTGTGTTGGGTATTTGCTCAGAGCGTCTGAAGGACAATAAAGACAGGTTTTATTTCGGCACAGACAGACCGGTGTGATATGTAAGTCATTTTCAGCCTTAAGCTACAGAGACTTTACACACTCCTTGGACTAGGAAAACAAATATCAGGTTATCTTTGCATAGCTCCCGACCCTGTACTATAGGTAAATCCTTTCCAACGCCATGTTCTGAGCAGCCCAGAATGTCAGATCGCCCCCCCAGACAAGTGTGACGACATGAGTTTATTACGCGCTAAATTTATGCTGTGTCAGGATGTATATAGTTTACAGTTTTATATCTATGAGAGTGTTGGGCGGAAAGTATGGGTCAGCGCGATGTATTTGCGATGTTATTGCGTAGTGTATAATAGGTTTTGAAAGCATCTGGTGTTTTACGTAGCTCGGTAGCTGCTAGAAGCTTGAACGGAGTTCTGTACCTTGAATTGTAGGCTGGGAGAAGCCGTGTAAGTCCAGAGAGTCAAGTGGGTACTGATTGTGATCAGACGGCTATTGGATATTTGTGACTGCCACTATTATAGAAGTTGTTGTTGTTTGTAGATTATAGTCACACGACACTTTCGCATATAGGTGACTACTGGACCGATTTATACTGACACCAGCGGGCCAGTTGTTGGTAAAGGGGAAAATAATATGATCACACGTTGACCAATCCGGGATTCGAACCAGCGACCTTTCGGTTACTAGCAAGACGCTCTTACCAACTGAGCTACCCGGCCCCTCAACTATTATAGAATAGCTGTAGAGTCCTTTTATACAGGTTGTGTTTGTGTTAGAACCACCCGATGCCTTGTTCCTTAAGAAGGGCAAGAATGACCAGTGTTCTGTTAAAACTGCTATAAAGAGTTACTTTTATAGCAGTATAGGAGAAATATTACTGCCACAAGTTCTGTGTGAATAACGTGTAGAGTATATTTTCTAAGGGTGTGTGCTCTTCTGTTAAAGACCGCCCAAGGCCTAGATATCTTCGTTGATGGATGTCTTGGGATCATAAGTTAGGGCAACAGTAACAAACCATCGACACTCGTACAGACCGTGTTGTGTTATTTTGTGTTGTGTGTCTGTACCATCACAGGCTGAGGACTGAAGGTGAGTGGTGCCCAGTGGTCCAATTCTTTCAGTGGCTATACACTCTGAGCATGCGTACGAGGATGAATGATGATGGATGAGGGAGAAAGAGGTATTTTGATAAATATTATTTTTTATATGATTTTCTTGTTGGAAATGTATAATGGAATAATGTTGTTGAGGTTGTTGCAAGAACGAGGTCAATGGTGATGATGTATGATAGTATGGTAGAGGGGTGATGAATATGAGTGAGAGGATGAATCAAGATTGTTGATTAGGAATGGAATTATAATGCATTTGTTTAATAATCAAGTTCGTGTGAAGGTATATAAATTATAGAAAAATTTTGAATTATTTGTAATGCATAAATAAACAGGTCAAGATGGCAGATGGCGGACGGCGGAAGGAGTTATTTCCCATGTTATGTTTACATTGCATTTGGGTAGCTTAGTAAGATGAGTTATTATGTTGACCAGATTGGGCCTGCTTGGCTGTTTGCCTGCTTGCTTGTTTGCTGTTGCTTCCATGCTGGTGTTGTATGGTGCCATGCTGGGGTTCAACAATGTTTTGAACCGGTCCAATAAGCTAAGACGTTGCGGCTGTTGGGCGCTGCATGACCCCTACGCCCTAGAGGCTGCAAGACTACTTGTTCGCATGACCACTGCTGCTTGGGGTTGCGGTACTCAGGGCTTCGCACACGCACAAACATACAACATTACATGCACATAACTATACTAAACACTTAGTAAACATTTAGTACAGTGATTTTCACAGAATTCGTTGAAGGTCGTGATCAAGACTTATTACATTGTGGACTGTGCTGGGTTTCGGAGACAGTGTGGAGATTTTCTTGGAATTTAGTCAAGGAAAAGCAAAAGACTTGTGTTGCTGATTCCAGATGATAATAGTTAAACTTAGTAATGAATAATGAACAATTGTGCTGGTAAAAGGTCTTGATATTAATTAAATACAATTTTTGCAAATCTTATTGGTTGTATACATAAGCCATTTGTTGTAATACTTCATCTTTATTTTCATATTGTTGTATTATTGCTGGGTTGGCACTTTGTGTCCAATGTTTAGGGGGTTACGAATTAGTCAAGGGAGGTAATTGATTGTTAATTGTTGGGGTTGTGGGGACCGATTAAGGGTTGAGATAGGGTTAGATTTCCCATATTCCTGTGTGTATACGTGTTGAATAAAAGAGTATAACTGTTCATCTGGTATTTTTGTTAGTACTGTATTTTAGTTTGAGTTTGAATTCCTTCACTCGCTGTTTGAGCTGAAGTCACTGATCCAATTCGGGTGACGTGAGAACAAGGTGGATAATGCAGTTGAATTTAGGCAGGGCCAGATCATCTGGATGGTCTGCGGTACTGGTTCTTTTCAAAAGCCCTGCCAGAGCATCAGGAGATTCCTAGAGTACTCTTTAGGCAATCGCAGTGACTAAAGAACAAGTCGTCTTTGCACAGATTCCAGACACTCTGTATAGCCTTTAAGTCTATCAGACAAGACTTGTCACCGTTGGTGCCATGCATGGCCTGGAAGCGCTAGAAGGCAAAGTGTCTGTACGTAACTGAGACCCGTTACCTACGTTACGAAGACAGGCTCCGCAGTGGCTCTGACCTGTAAAGAGCATTTAATTCAATCAAGCGCATTTAATACAATATCCCGCAACGACATGAAACAATGAGTAGAAGGCCATTGCGGGGTAGTGAACAGGCCTTGCTAGGGTTTTCTAAAATGCTTTCCAGAATTTAGCCTACTTTATAAACAAAAAAGTAACTGAAAATCCTGATAGCGAAGATAGTGTAGAACCTATGCGTAGAAGTCGAACAAGATACTGTTACCAGGCTTGCCATGTTGGCTACAATCATAACGCCTTTCATACTATCTCATGCAAAGCTAATTATAATATGCCGACAGCAGAGTCGAAGTTGACAATACTACCTTGTTTCCTTGGAGAGAGATAGAGACAGAGAGACAGACGGAGAGGAATACATTAGACTGTCTGGAATTGCTTTTGCTGCGAGTGGCCAAGACAATGTAATAATTGTTGTTGGTTAATGTTTCATTCCTTATAAGAGGTCATACAGATTAATTTTGTTGATTTGAACTGATTTGAATTTTGAGACGGTTAGTTCGTTAGTTATTTATTGGTTCCAGGGTCCAGCGGACTGCAAAGAGCCGAATCAGGACCACAAAATCAAGACCACAACTTGGCTGAAAGAGGACTCACCCCTGATCCGTATAAAAGATCTGCTGAAACAACTCTAGTGGTAACACTAAAGGCACTCCACCAGCCGGTTACTTTACAATAAAGGCATCCCACGCAGGGGACGCTGAGGCTACACTCTAATTTATCAAACCCCCGTTTACAAAAGCAAAATAGAAGACAAACATCATTATAAAATATCAACAAAACCTATACATAGAAAATACCTACATTGCTTTATAATAATATCATAGGAAGCCCTAGTGACCACCTGGCAGAAAGCGTCCAATATTCCCAAGCTGATACAACAGACTTAATACACAAATGAGGAGTTTGGGCCTGGAAGAGTTTCAAGAAAAAAGTAGATGAATGGTCTAGCGAAGAAGATAGTATAGCAGATTGATAGAACAGAGTAAGAATGAGAAAAAACACAAGGTAAAGGCAGCGACAATGAGAATTAAAACACTAAATTTCTAGAAAGTGGGGAAACTTTTTATACTCAAACCCTTTGCACTCCCACAAGGGGCTTTTGAGATGGTGTCAAATTATAAAATTAAAGATTTGTATAATGCGCCTGGTTTCCTGACATTACGTTTATTTGAATTTGGGGAAAAAAAAACTACAGAATTTCAATTGTCTGTTACTGCTAACACTGACTCTCAAAGGACATTACAGCCATGACTACAATTTGCCTGTACCGCTGATACTAGCACCCGGGGATCTACATGTAACTTCAATTTCAAAGTACACAGTAGTCTACACGTTGAACTTAACGAGCCGTGTTCCCAAAATTCGGTTTACCCAGACAGAGAAATTCAATTGTCCTCACCATTACCCAACAATACAAGTCTATACAAAACATTTGATTGCAAGCTAACAATAACCCAACATCTCTAACCTTGTTGTAAATAATAGATACGATTCAGGGCCGGATCTGGGGGGGGGGGTTCCTGGGTTCCGGAACCCCCCCCTGGCCATTCGATGTACCTCACTCAGTCAGAAAAAAATATATATATGGAGTTTTTTTAAAGCTCTTAATTTAGTTGACACTGGTGATAAGTAAAACGTTCCTCATTCTACTCAAGTTCCTCGAGCGGACACGTTTTTGTCACCCCTAACCCCTTAAAAAATTTTTGGAACCCCCCCCCTCCAAGAGTAAGTGATCCGGCCCTGCGATTCTTGATTTTGAACATTCAGAATGGATGGTATTGCCATAACATACGGTTTCCTAACTATTTACACTCGATGGTTGGTTGTTTTATTAACGTCTTTTTTTATCAAGATGATAAAGACCATACATACAGATTCACGCATTTAAACAGACACATTTGATTGATTGATTGATTTATTGTTGCTTTAGGTCCAGCGGACTCTTCCGAGCCAAATCAGGACCGGACAACCCCCGATCCGCATAAAAGATCTGCTGAAACAACCCCAGTGGGAAAATTGAATGCCCTCCACCGGCCAGTCACTTTACAATAAAGACATCCCACGCGGGGGACGGCTGAGGGTTGACCTCAACTACGCGAACACCCCGGTTACAAAAACAAAATAGAATACAAACATCATTATAAATCATCAACCAAACACATACATATAAAATGCCTATAGTGCTAAATAGTACATTCATAGGAAGCCCTAGTGACCACCCGGCAGAAAGCGTCCAACACTCCCAAGCTGATCCAACAGACCTCATACACAAACAAGGAGTCTTGTCCAGGAAGAGTTTTCAAGAAAAAAGGTAGGTCATTGATCTAGCGAAGAAGAAGATAGTATAGCAGAGTGAAGGACAGAGCAGGAATAGGAAAGAGTAAATGAGGAAGACAGCGACAGTGGGAATTTAAAGCACTAAATTTCCATAAAGTGGGGATACTATTTATACTGAAAACCCCCGGCACTCCAACGGGGGTACTGTTGCCGCAGTGAAGCGTCTTGCCTATAAAGGAAAGACAGGTTTTCAACTGTGGCTTTCACTGTTCCCTTTATAGGTTTGAACAATCTACAGTGGCAAGATTGCTCATGACCCCAAGGGGTAGACACATTTAAATACATACATACACACAGGGACTATTAATATCTATCTAACAGAACAATAACAATTTCAGTTAAATAAAACGAGCGACTGGAGAATTGATTAAAGGGAAAGCTTTTGCCAATCCCACACTTAATTCATTACTAATGTTTTTAACTGATGTTATAGTATTTACTTCAAGGGGCAAAGCAGGATGAATCTGAATACTATCAAATAATATATGTTTTAGAGTTAGAGGTTCATCACAAATTCACTTTACATTTTTACAATATTTGGTTTTAATTGAATTTAATAATATTCTGTTTGCGTAGATGAAACTGATCTGGGAAATCCACGAAGATTTGTATAGTTTGTATAGAACTGAAGTTTCTTTACAAGATCATTTTCAATATTATTTTGAATTTCTTTGGAAGACAGATTTAATTTAATTGATAAGGAATTGATATTTAATGCACCTAATTTTGCAGCATGATCAGCCCAATCATTGTTTAAAAATCTACAATGTGATTTAATCCAACAAAAGGTCACTTGAGTACCACTAATTATCAATCCATGAATAATGTTCTTAATCTCAAAAATAATTTCTTTTCGTTCACAGTTAATATTAGCTTTTAGAGAATCTAAAACAGATAGAGAATCTACGCATAGAACTATATTAAATATATTCAGACATAAACTAGAAATTTTTATTTAGAGCCATTAATATAGCAATTAATTCCGCAGTAAAAACAGAATAACCTTTTCCTATATAAAACGATTCTTACACTGGATGATTACACTTGACGATCAACAAGTAATCGGCTGATGCCTAAATAGATTGTGACTTCCCAAGGGAGCTTTACTATGATTTTCCAAAACCAAGGGATATAAGTCGAGGTAAGTTGAAAAATAAATAGAAAATCTAACGCTGGCGATAAGTCTACATTTTGTTTTCTTGGAAGACAAAAGAAGAAAGAAACCAAAGTTTCTCGCAGTGGACGAACTTTAGTGACGTTGGTGCAAGACGTTTCAGGTCACCCAGGGTGTTGTTATGTTTTCTCCCCCTTATTGAATGCATCTACAATTTAAAAAATAACACGTGGTTTCCTTTCCGTCTTCTATAATAGCGACTTACCTTGTCACGTGTTTAAGTAATTGTCACACGTGTTTAAGTAATTGTCACATGTTTTAAGTAATTGTTACATGTTTTAAGTAATTGTCACATGTTTTAAGTAATTGTCACATGTTTTAAGTAATTGTCACATGTTTTAAGTAATTGTCACATGTTTTAAGTAATTGTCACATGTTTTAAGTAATTGTCACATGTTTTAAGTAATTGTCACATGTTTTAGGTAATTGTCACATGTTTTAAGTAATTGTCACATGTTTTAAGTAATTGTCACATGTTTAAGTAATTGTCACATGTTTTAAGTAATTGTCACATGTTTAAGTAATTGTCACATGTTTAAGTAATTGTCACATGTTTTAAGTAATTGTCACATGTTTAAGTAATTGTCACATGTTTAAGTAATTGTCACATGTTTAAGTAATTGTCACATGTTTTAATTAATGAATGTGTGCTTTGTAGCCTATGTGAGAGGGTCTGTAAGATGCGAGCGTGTATGTTGGTTTACAGATCGCCGCTCTTTGAGTCGGATTTAGGAATAAGGGGCGTATAGCATAATAATAATAATAATAATAATAATAATAATAATAATAATAATAATTCTTCTTCTTCTTCTTCTTCTTCTTCTTCTTCTTATTATTATTATTATTATTATTATTATTATTATTATTATTATTATTATTATTATTATTATTATTATTATTATTATTATTATTATATAATACAGTACATATATAATAGTATATAATAATACAGATTTTAAGAAAGGAGTCTAAAGGCGTTTACTCACACAAACACACACATACACACGCACTCACACGCACACGCACGCACGCATGCATGCTCGCGTAAAACACACACACGCACAAACATACAAACACGCACGCACACGTACACACACACAAACGCACACACACATGGCTTTGGTTCCCTCTATTCCTTACCAGTTGAAAGACCTGGTCCGTGGTGGTTCAAATGTGTGGATCAGATATAATTATTAAGCTGCCTGGTTGCGTTTGGCATCGTCTGGGGTGTTAAAAAAGTCTTTAACACGGGACTGACAGGACATCCGTCGGCAGGTAATAGGACTTAGGAGACTTCGCTGTCAGGAGATCGAAGTTATCCCAACGTAACGCGGGGCTGCGGTGAAGTGCACTTTTAAGTTTGGCAACAGTTATATTCTGTAGCTCTTAGGCTTTCATTTCTCCTTTGTCTTCCAGTCAGTACAACTATCGTTCTCCGTGTGTCTGTGCCTCTGTTGTTGTTTTTTTTTTATGCTGCCTGATTTATGTTGTTCTCTCTCTCTCTCTCTCTCTCTCTCTCTCTCTCTCTCTCTCTCTCTCTCTCTCTCTCTCTCTCTCTCTCCTCTCTCTCTCTTTCTCTCTCTAGGTTCTAGGTCCTATTTTATTTTGTTTTTGTATTAATGAATTACCGTTACATCTCAGATAATTCTGTTGAATGCCACAAGTTAGCTGATGACACGACATTGCACCATCAGGGGAGGAACATAGGTGAAATTCAGCAATCTCTACAAGGTCCCCTTAACAATGTTGCTGATTGGTTAAATCATATGTCACTGAATCCAGCTAAATCAAAAGCCATGTTAATAACAACTAGAAAAAAGCATCAGCAGGCTCTACTTTCTCATGGTGTAGTCGTGAATGGAAATAATATTAAACAGGTTGAAAGTCATAAACTTTTAGGCGTCCTCGTAGACAACAAACTCTGTTGGCATTCACATATTGAACATCTTTGTAAAACTCTCTCAACAAATTATTTATGTTTAAAAGCTTCAAGCTATCATAACTGCAGATGCTAAAAAAACTTTTTTTTATAATGCTCATATCAAACCTCACATTAATTATGCATCAACAATATGGGACGGCTGCAGTGATGCCTTGTTTAAAAAGATTGATTCTATTCACCGCAGAGCTGCCAAATTACTTATCTCCAACACTTCCATCAAAACTGATTCAAAATTAAAACTAGCTGGTATGCTTCCCCTTAACAAACACCTTAATTACAATAAAGCCGTTTTAATGTACAAAATACTAAACAATAGAGCTCCTGATTATTTAAAAGTACATTTTAGCAAACCTTCATCTCGTCATTCAATTTTCAGACATAATTTAACCTTGCCACAGCCACGCTTAGACATATTTAAAACATCTCTGTCATATTCTGGTCCAAGTATGTGGAATTCTCTACCACAAGAGATCAAGGAAAGTAAATCATTAACATTGTTTAAAATTAGACTCCACAAATTTCTATTTTCCCCCTGCTCCTAATATTTAAGATGATTGTATACATTTTGTTCTTTCCTATCTTGCGACAGTTTAATTTGTTCATGTGTGAATTAACTTGTATATGTGTGTGGTTGTGGTGGAGGGGGGGGCGGGAAGAGTGGGGGTAGGGAAGGGGTATTGCAAGGGGGTTGGTGGAAGGGAGTATGTGTATTTCGTACATTAATTTTCTTAGTATTTTTTTTAATTCTTACCATGGTTAAGGTTTGTGTTAGTTTCAAATCAATTTTATGTTAATTATTTTGTTTGTTCAGAATTTTTATTTTTTTGTATTTTACAATTTTATTAAGGACTTGCTGTAAGACAGGTCCATAGGACCTAATTCTATTATCCTATTAAAGGTTACGACTTTTCTCTCTCTCTCTCTCTCTCTCTTTCTCTCTCTCTCTCTCTCTCTCTCTCTCTCTCTCTCTCTCTCTCTCTCTCCCCTCCCCCATCGTTGTTTCCATTCCGTCCTTCTTTGCTCACTCTATTTTCCACGTTCCTCCCGGCGACTGAGAAAATCAGAACACTTGAATTACCATTACCATTGTTACTTGAGTGACGTTGCCTTTTATGAGTATCATACATTAGAATATTGGCATTAGTAGCACATAAAATAATTATAATAATAATTGTGAGTGGACCGTTTTAACGTTTTTACACTTTAGACGTAGAAGAACAAAAAATATTAATAAAAATAATAATAATAATAATAATAATAATAATAATAATAATAATAATGATAATGATTATAATAATAATAATAATAATAATAATAATAATAATAATAATAATAATAATAATAATAATAATATTATTATTATTATTATTATTATTATTAGTATTAATATTAATATTATTATTATTATTATTATTATTATTATTATTATTATTATTAATATTAATCGCCTTACCCTACACCAGTCTGCTCAGGGCGTATCAAATACAGGCACACTCACCGTAAGCACAGACGAGTGCTCCCCTAACAAAATAAACAAAACCAACTAATATTAGGTAGGGTGGGTTGGACGCGCCCCAAGCTGCAACTACGCCTGTTCTAGAGGAGGCGGCCCAGAATTTTCCCATAAAAAAGAACAATAAAGGGTAAAAAAAAAAAAAAAATCAACCCCCCCCAAAAAAAAATCAATATCTGTCAGTAAAAAAAGAAGCTTCAACTATTTAGGAGCCATTGTATCAGACAATGGGTCCCGACAGGAAGTCCTCTCCAGGATCGCACAAACAACTGCTGCCTTGGCAAGGTTGAAGCCCATTTGCAAAGACAAGACCATCAGTCTACATTCCAAGGTAAGACTGCTGCGCTCCCCTGTCATCAATCAATTCAATTCAATCATTTTATTTAAAGTCTGTTCACAAATTATGTGATTTTAGACTATAAAACAAAGAAACAAAATAATAATAATATAAATGAAAAGGTGGGAAAAGGAAATACAAATAAATAAATAAATCATAAATAATAATGATTAAAAGAAAACAAAATTGATGAAAAAGAATACAGCACAACAACAAACCCAGAAGAATTTATACTGATTAAACAACGTAACCTAACATTGAAGCACCATCATCTTAACATCTAAAATACATCGAACAAAATAATTATAACACTTTTTCTGTCTGTGTACACGATATAACAGATGCGATTGTCAGCATCAATTCATTATCAGCTAATATTTTTCTTTTTCTTTTTTAATTTTACTTGTCATCTCCATCTTCCTATACGCTTGCGAAACATGGACCCTCACAGCAGATCTACAACGAAGAATACAAAGCATGCAGATGAGGTGCTACAGAAGACTTCTGGGCATTTCCTATATACCCAGCACATCACCAACGACGAAGTCCGACAGACCATCACACATGCCATTGGACAACACGATGACCTGCTCACCGTGGTGAAGAAACGGAAACTCCGTATGGCCATGTCACCAGATCATCAGGCCTTTCAAAGACCATTCTGCAAGGCACAATGCAAGGAGGTAGAAGAAGAGGTAGACCGAAAAAGAGATGGAAGGACAACATTCGAGAATGGACTGGTTTGACACTGAGCGAAGCCATGAGGGTTGCTGAGGACAAAGAAAGATGGAGTGCACTGGTTAAACAATCATCTGTGGAGCCCATACGACCTCCGATTTACAGAATAGGATAGGATAGGAAATAAAGAAGCATTTGCATTAAAAGATTACAAATATAAAAACAAACATTGGAAGTAACACACGCACACACACACACACACGCACGCACACACACACGACACACAAGTACAAACAGTACGATACGATAGCCCGTGATAAGAAAACATCAAAGAAGTACCAATACTCGCATATGAAATAATGCACTAAAACCTTAATAATAATTAAAACAACACCCAAAACAGAAAGAGAAAGACAATACATGAAGAACAACAAGCGAAAACGAATCTACAATGGAAACCCGTTTTTAAAATCATACACATCGTACAGTAGCAGTCAGCAGCGGGTTTTACAGTAAACCGATAATGAGTGCTGTTTATTTCTCACTCCTGTATTTGGCCACATGTTCCCGGGTTCCTGATTTTCTCCTCTCTTTTATGTTACTAATTTGTTACAAACGAAACCCACTGTCATTTTGAGTTCTTTTTTGTTGTTCTTGTAAAATGCTGTAATCTCTTTTCGAAACAGTTAAGTCAGTATTCAAAGTTTGCAAGTTTGTTAAGTCAGTTTTCTCGACATGTTGGTTGTGTGCGGGTAGGATCGATCCAGAGGAGGGGAGCGAGATGGGGAGGATGAGAGGGGGAGAGAAAGAGGGTGTCTTCCTCTTTGTGTAAGCCTGTCTTTCTTTGGGTGATCGATAGCCTGGCTCAGACAGTTCGTAGTACGATTCTTCCAGCACCTGTGTCGGTGTTTGTTCAAACAACAAAACTTTGCAAATTCCTATCTTTCGCTCGATTTCCCCCCTCGCCCCCAGCTTGCATTCTCTTATAACTTTCCTGTCCTCTGTTCGTCTGTGACATAGAAGGAACAAATCTGTTCTTGCAGGAAATTAACCGGAAGTCATTGTAAACTCATCTAACTGTCTTGTCATTATCATCTCGTTCATTTTTCCATGATAACAGAAAGATGGCAGGTTTGTGTTAGCGTTTACTTTTGAAGAGTGGGACAAACTTTTACTACTTACTTTTGTACAGAACCCAAACAAAAACACAGGAAACACAGAACTAGAGATGTAGCCAATGGCTTCGGTTTACCCTCAAACGTTTACTTTCTATTACTTTAACATCGGCCAGTCATTCTCGCACAACAATGGACGACGGAAGTCGTTTTTTCTGCGCATCTGCGAGCTGCCTTCCTTCCCAATTATTCTCGTCTTATAACGAACGCTCCATGTTGTTAATCGCCTTTCCCCCGTGTTTTATCAGTGTAGCTGGATGTTGCCACTAGCTTGCCTTGAGTTTGTCCCTGTTGCCTCGTGTTCGTCTCCCTTGCATTACCCACCCGCCATTCGTCTGTTCTCGCCTGGTCGCAGAATGTCTTGTCCTACCTGCCTGTTGATTAACAAACAAAATAATGGTCCTTTGTACGCTCGCGGTCTTTTCTTAGCGTGTGCTGATATCATTGTTGCTTCGCCCAGCGTTCTAACTACCCCCTCCTCCCTGCCCGTCCCCGCCCACCACCATTCACCCCCACCACACACACACACACACACTCCCAACACTGCCACGCTGCCACCACCAATACGTACCCTTCGTCCTGTCTTAAAGCTGTCACCCTCAACTCACCCCCAGCTCTATCATCTAATCCCCCCCCCCCCCATCCTTCGCCTCCACCTTTTTCCTTTCTCCATTCCCTCTCAACCACCCTACACCCCTTCAGCCACCCCTCCACACACGCACTCACGCTCTCTCGTTCTCGTCTTATCTTCGTTGTTCGTTTAGATTCTTGCGTTTGTAGGTCTTCCGTAAACCCCTACCTCTAACCCATCGCGTTGTCTTCTGCCTCCTTCCAACTTCCTGCGCCCGTCTCTGACCTTCTTCGCCCCTTCCCTTCTCGGCTATCTTTAGTTTCGTTTTGTTTGTGTGGCGTATTTAAACCTGGTCTATTGTCGTCCACCCCACCTACCCCATACCGTCCTTGTCTGTGTTGTTGATAACGGTTAATTTGGGCCATTTATTGTTAACGAGCTGTAGCTGATTTTATAGTGGGTGTTTCACCCACCTCGCCTTTTGCTAACACAACCCCCCCCCCTTCCCCCAACCCCCTTGCCCACTTCTTGGATCTTGTTTCATGAAGACGAGTGCCGAGGTTGAAGTAGATAGTCATACAGCATAGCCGATGAAAGGATTCTTTATACATGAATTTCGCTAAAAAGGCGTCGTCAGCAGTTACAAGCCCACTTCAATTTCGTTTCTATAGTTTTAAATCTCTTTACCGCCACCGCCCCCTTCCTCTCCCCCCCTGGCCTCCTTCCCACGCCTCTCTCTCCCTTCCCCCTCCCACCGCCGTAGCTCAAGTGGTAGAGCGTTCGCCTGGCACACCGATGATCCAGGTTCGAATCCCGTGGTGGGCGATATAAAATGTGGCCATTTTCACTGTCCATTTTAGCAGTATGATTGCTTTAGTGGTTCAGTGTTGATTCAGGTCCCTACCCCTCTTTCCCTGGGATGGTTATCCCCGTCTGCCATATCGCCAATGGTGAGTGTAGATGTTAAACCTCAATGTTCATGTTCCCTTCCCCCTCCCACGGACTCTCTCTCTCTCTTTCTGTTCCCCTGCCCAAACCTTATCCTCAGCCTTTTCTCTGTAGCGATCGTTAGTGGTGTCCTCTTATTGTATATATCTTCTTTTAATTTACATCCTTTTGTCTCGTGCAGCGTACTGGAGGGAGGCAGAGTCGTTTCTTAGTTTGGTTTTTTTCCCATCTTTTTTCTCCTTCTGACATTTCCTTGCTTGATGTCCTCATTCCCACCCTCCTCCAATATAACTTTGAGTGTTGGTTTTGAATTGTCCAGACTAAGGTGGAAATACTTTGAAACAGGTGGGTGGAATCAAAACAAGTTGAGAAAGTCGGTCTGGCCGTCCGTCAGTTCTTTATTCCTTTGGACGCCACATCTCACAAAGTCACAATGCTGCCATGAAAAATGAACACTTTTGAAAAAATGGGTATCTTTTCGCCATGCGTGCAAGTGTATGGAAATACATTTGGATGGCCTTTTCATCTTGTTGGCCGTTTCTTTTCCCATGTTGTTTGTTTTGAATTGTAAATCTTCAACCTTGCACTCACTTTGTTTCTTTATAATTAGCCGTTTGTTGTATGTATGTGTGTGGTGTGTGTGTGTGTGTGTGTGTGTGTGTGTGTGTGTGTGTGTGTGTGTGTGTGTGTGTGTGTAAACGTGTGTGTGTGTGTGGCTAGGTACAAACGACGTTACTCTGACATACACTTGAAACTCTACGTACTTTCTTTTCACGGCCCCGTTATTTTCAACAGTGTTCCGTTAGGGTTAGGGCTGTGTTAGGCTTAGGGTTAGCTTAAGAGTTAGAGTTAGGGTTAGGGATAGCTTCAAAAAATGGGAAAATGTCTAAATAATGGTAACTGTGTCAAAATAATGTATATAGAGTTTCATGACAGTTATCACAACGTCGTTTCTTCAAAAATGTGTGAATTTGTGTGTGTGTGTGTGTGTGTGTGTGTGGGTGTGTGTGTGTGCACGAGAGCGCGCGCTCGCGTCCGTCCTGTCCGTATTTTAGTTTTCTTATATTATGTAAGTCGTGCAAGCGCGCGCGTGTGCATGTGTGTGTGTGTGTGTGTGTGTGTGTGTGTGTGTGTGTGTTAATTATTTGAGAATTGCAATCGTATTTTTGCCCTCCACTCCATTCTAGATCTCAGCTTTTGTTGGTGGTCGCCCCCTTTGTATGCTTTCTTTTAGTTGAAATATTTTCTTGTGTTTTTTTTTATCCCCACCCTTTTAGACACGTGAATGTTGTTTTGTCCCTGTAATGACCCTCTTGGCCTTCTATTGTTTTCCCAGTTTTAACATCTTGAGTAGTACTCACCTTTCCTTATTTCAACCTCCATCTCGTCCATTACTACTTTCTGTCCGTCTTTCTACCACCGCTCCTCATCTTATCTTCTGGCAAGCACAGACGTACAGCTACACATCCTAATCTGTCTGTCTCTCTTTGTCTAAGTCTCTCACTCTAACTCTCTCACTTTCTATCTTTCTCTCTCTCTCACACACACACGCACACACACACAAACACTCTCTTCTTCTTCTTCTTCTTCTTCTTCTTCTTCTTCTTCCTTTTTTTTCCTTTTTTCTTATCTCTACCTTTCTTTCTATCTTTTCCTCTTTTTCTGTTCCCTACTTTTCTCGCTTACTATCTTTTCATTAAGTGTGTGTGTGTGTGTGTGTGTGTGTGTGTGTGTGTGTGTGTGTTAATCTATGTGGGTGTGTGTACGTGTGGGTGTGTGTGTGTGTGTGCTATCTTTGACTGGCATCACCAGTGAAACACCAATAAAGCGTGTACTAGTTTTTGTATTATTTTGTCCCGTATTCTCTCTCTCTCTCTCTCTCTCTCTCTCTCTCTCTCTCTCTCTCTCTCTCTCTCTCTCTCTCTCTCTCTTCTCTGTCTTCATCACTAAGGAAACGTTAGTAACGTGGTTAACACAACGTTCGGGACATCAAACACTGCCTGGAGACACGCGACTAGTCGCAGCGCTACGATACCAACCGGAACAGGAAATGCTCCTAACAGATATTTTTACAGTCGACTTGCCGTGAACTAAGGACAATGATTGTGGACAATGATTTATGGGTAATAGACAAATGCACGCACTTGATTTATTCTAGCCACGTTTTCCTATCAATGATTCCTGTACAAAATCTGAAATCTGAAATGTGGTGTAAACATACATTTCCAGTCAAATTGGCCTACATATAATAACAAAGCGTGTTCTATTTTGATAAACTTGATGATTGCTTATGTTTCGTTTTAGATTCTTCTTCTTCTCCCTCTTCTTTTTATTCTTCTTTTTCACCCGGTATACACATTTGGTCGAAGGCTGCCAGAAGCATGCTTTAGTAGTCGCCTCAACAGGCGATAAAGCATGCTCTCATGCTTCAGAGCACTGCTTTCTATACGCTTCAAGCTCTATAGTGATGGAAAAAGCGCAATTTCACTGTAAATATATACAGAATGTTGCTCTACAACAATCCGCTCTTTCCGTCTCAAAAACCCATTTGCCTTGTTGGATTCTTACATAGTATGAAACCAAGTGAGGACACTATCCGGCGTCAACAAACGGTTCAAACACATTCTCAAACGGTTCGTAAAAGACAGTTGACCTAGAAACAAATACAGTTTGACCTAATTCGTCCCCTAGAGGAGACGAAACTTACATTTTCTAATTTCATGAGTTCATTGGACAATGCTCCTAGGGCTTGAAGCGCATAGGAAGCAGTGCTCTGAAGCATGAGAGCATGCTTTATGGCCTGTTGAGGCGACTACTACAGTATGCTTTTAGTAGCCTTCGACCAATGTGTATCGGGTTGTCTTTCTTCTTCTTCTTCATCTTCTTCTTCTTCTTCTTCTTCTTCTTCTTCTTCTTCTTCTTCTTCTTCTAAATGACCAATATATCCTTTATTCTTCTTCTTTGCTCGTCTTCTTATTGCTTTTGTTGGTATCGTTATTTTCAATGTCCTTTCCTGTCCCCCTTCTAGTCGCTCTGGTCTTCTTCCTGATATTCATTTCCGCCTACAGTAGTTCATTTTGTTCTGTTTCCTTCTCCTCCTCTTATTCTTTTCTTCCGCCTTCTGCTCCTTTTGTTGTTGTTGTTGTTGTTGTTGTTGTTGTTGTTGTTGTTGTTGTTGTTGTCCCCGAGGTGCTTAGTTATGTCGTGGCTCAGACAGCTATGGGTACATCATGTAGAGTGTTAACGGAATTTCAGTGACGTCATTCGTTCTCCTCCTCCTCCTCCTCCTTCTTGTTCTCTTCTTCTATTTACTGTATCTCCGTCTCCTCGCTCCCGCAACGAACCTCGTTTAAGGTTGTATCTTTTGTTGTACGAAGAGTCGAGTTCAGAGCTTACAACATATTTTGGTTGCTGGGACTTCACTGCGGTGTCATCACTTATCCTTCTCCTTCTTCTTCTCCTTCTTCTTTCCGCCTCTGTTGGGTAGAACAGAACAGTTTCTGTTTCGAGAACGGTTTTTACTATGGCTAACAGAATAATGTTGAACGCCATAAAAACAAAGTATTGTCCAGATGTTCATTGTGTATGCAATGAGACTTTTTTCATTATATCATTTACTTTTTGGTTGCCGTCATTTTCTGCCTGTATTAACTGTGCATCTGCATGACATAAGAACATTAGATCAGATTAATTGTCATCAAAGTGCATTGTTAGCAAAACTCTTGATAAAGTCTCCTGTGGCTAGATTTGTGTAAATAAATTCCCCCTCCCTCCCCCCCCCACCCCCCCCCCCCTCCCCCGTTTTATCATCTTTGGTGGAAAAGACGTAAACAAAACAACCAACCAACCAACCATCTGTTGGGTAGGTTTTAGTTCGTTGTGACTGAAAGGTCGTGATCAGTGCTGACAATTCCGGCCACAGCCTGCAGCTTCCTGATGGGATTTGGGTGACCTCAACAAGTCTGGCACTAGGTTCCGCGTTTGCTTCAAGGTCCCCGCTGTTTTGCCCAGTCTGTCTCTTGACCCTTATCATGTACTAAACACACCGAGTTCGAAATACCGTGAGGGAGCGACGTTAAGCAAGCCCCTTCATCGTTCACCAGTGTCCCGCTGTTGGTAAATGAGAAAACTTGGATTAGTCGTACATGATTCCGCAGCTTTGAAGAAGCTAGATCTTTCTTCGTAAACCGGAGAGATAGAGAGAGAGAGAGAGAGAGAGAGAGAGAGAGAGAGAGAGAGAGAGAGAGAGAGAGAGAGACAGACAGACAGACAGACAGACAGACAGACAGACAGACAGACAGACAGACAGACAGACAGACAGACAGACAGACAGACAGACAGACAGAAACAGAGAATGTGCGTTAAAGAATTAAAATAATAATATCGAACTCGTTTGTTTATCTGTGTGTGAAAGTGTGCGTGTGTGCCTAAGCGCTTGCAAGCGTGGATGTTTTGTGTGTGTGTGTGTGTGTGTGTGTGAGGGTGCGTGTGAGTGTGTGTTCGTTTTAAACTCCCCTTCTCCCTCTCCCCTTCACAAAAACCAAAACTCCATGCTCAGCACTGTCGTTTAGAAATCGCCATCTCTGTGGCCGCGGCTTTTATGTATTCTCCGGCACACCCGCCTTTTTAATGGTGTTCAAAGTTCCATTTCCCGCCTGTCATGTTTTTGTTTCCCGCTGTTTTGTTCCCCATGTTCCCTATACCCGACTGGCACAGCACCAGCATGCTCCAGGCTATGTAGATGAGCCTGATAGCCACCTCCCTATTCAGTGACATAGGGCCCGTCATACCCCGCTACTGCGTGTGGATGATGCTCTTTATCCCTTGCAAATTCTTAAGTCAGAACATTCTAGGTGGATCTCCATCTCTCTCTCTCTCTCTCTCTCTCTCTCTCTCTCTCTCTCTCTCTCTCTCTCTCTCCTTCCTGTTTGTCTCATGCGCTCTGTAAAGAGGGAGTGTTACACTCGTTTGAATGTTGGTGTTTTCTATCAGTAGTGGATTCAGCCTTAATGCTGAAGTACTGATGAGTGTAGCTCAGATTCGTTTATCCACGCAACCCGTTCAATCAGCATACAAGTCACAAAGTCGACGTATGAAGTTTTCCACTTTTATTCAGCACACATCAACAACTGCATACAATCGCTCAATCGCCTTTCCACTCTCAAATTTTACTTTCCAACTCACTATCAACAACAACAACACTTTTAAAACAGTGCGGCGCTTATATAGTCTCTACATACTCGGGAACAAACGAGAATATCCTACATGAAACTCCACAACCAATCAAAATTAATTTCATCATCACGTGACACAACCCTGTTTCGAATGGAAGCTTCCATGGTTACAACGAGAACTATCCATATGCTTCGATCGATAGTAAACAACAAATTCTCGAAAATTCTCAAATAATATCGAGCAACTAAAAACACCAACGTTATACAAAGCTTCTTCTAATAACAACGCAAAATCAAATCAAAGATAAATACACTCTATTACTGCATGCGTTGCAAAATAAAACGAACAGATCTATCGCGCGCGTCACACACGCAAGCCGGCATGGCACGCGCTTCATACATAATATCGTGCGCATTTCACACGCACCATCATGCGCGTTTCAACGTAACAGGGAGACACCAGGTTTGTGCAGAACACAAGGTGGTGTATCGCCTGAAGAGAAGGGATTGGATATATAATCTCTATAGGATGCTATCCTCCGGGAGATGAGGGAATGATTGAAAACATCTATCGCCCATTATCTGCTGCCAATGGTTTCTATTTGTGGATTTGTGACACAGACGCAGATGGCCAGGCTTGCTGAAAATCAAGTGCGACTGATTTTCCCAGCCTAAAAAGAAAGTCTTAACGAAGTCTTCAGGGAAACAAATCTTCATTCGAAAAATGTATCTACTATGTTGGCAACGGAAATGGAAAAGAACATAGCTATTTGGAAAGCAATTCATTGCCAAAAACTATTTCTAAAATCTAAGGAATGTCATGTCTGAACCGGGATTCTCTCTCTCTAGGTGGATCTCCATCTCTCTCTCTCTCTCTCTCTCTCTCTCTCTCTCTCTCTCTCTCTCTCTCTCTCTCTCTCTCTCTCTTTCTCTCTCTCTCTTTTTTTTTCTTTCTTTCTCTCTCTCTCTCTCTCACTCACTCAGATAATGGAAGCTTTGCTCTCAGTAACTATCAGACCAAGATCGCGAGGTGCTGTTCTTTTTTTTTCTTTTATTAAATAATCCTGGATGAAAACAAAATCCCGATTCAGACATCTTTATCCAGAAATGGTGAAAGACCAGAATCGTTGTTTGGCGTTCCTTTGCATTACGGATAGAAATCCTTACGAAAAAATCCATACTGTGACATTGCTGACCCTCCAGGTTTACATAATAATAATAATAATAATAATAATAATAATAATAATAATAATAATAATAATAATAATAATAATAACAATAACAATAATAATAATAATACTAATAATAATTTAAAAATTATTATTATTATTATTATTATTATTATTATTATTATTATTATTATTATTATTATTATTATTATTATTATTATTGTTATTATTATTATTATTTTTATGGCTGGACGGTGTTACCGATAAGTAACTGTATTCAGGATCGGAAACGCGACGGTACAGTATACCGGTGTGGGTGTCCAAGGTCCGGTTTACTGGAAAATCTCGACAACACATAACGCGACAGTGGGCGACATCTTGTCCGCCCAGAGAGCGAGCTTAAAGCCCAAACACGTTGATAGGCAACCTTAAAGAAGACCTTATAAGAACAGCAGCATTTCCATGTGTTTGAGCATGGTACCAGTCCCCAATCCTTCTAAACTCTTACAGTTCTTAAAGATCATTCCCGTTGAATGTTTTTGTTTTATTTTGATTTTGTGGTTTAAAGTTTGCTGATGTTCTAAACAGTGATGTATTATAATTTGTTTTGAAGACGTTCAAGCAAAAATAAAGCTTCAGTTTCTATGGAAATGTGGCTCTTTGAAACTGTTTTGAAGTGTATGACAATCTTTCTTTTACGTCGGCCACTACTGTTAGTGCCATATCCCATTTGATTGTAACACTTAAAATCGCGGTATATCGGTACAAAATACCGATACGACCTACATATACCGCGGTAATACCGGTACGACTTTGACCAACGGCAGCTCTAATAATAATAATAATAATAATAATAATAATAATAATAATAATCGATGCCATGCACTCTTTATTCGAAAATCAGACTTCAAGCGCGGCGATTCAATACATTTATTTAAAGTCTTTTCACAATTAAGTGATTTTAGATTTTAAAAAAAAAGGGGGGGGTGGAGGGGGGGAGAAGGGGGAAGTATGTCGGTCTACTGGCTTCAAAACCGAGAGTTACCATTATCACGAGATAATTGAAATTGATAGTGTTCTGTGTAATTTTCAGAGATACCGGTAATCCACAGTGTTAATTAATAATTATCAGTATTTGCCACGACTTCCAAACCATAATGATTAAAATATCATGAGATAATTACAGCTATCATAAAAAAGTACAAGTATTAAGGGATAATTACAGTTATTATTTAAAAATTACAAATATCATCGCGTGATTATGTTTAATGTTAAGTTTTGGCTCTAGCAATCCGTCTGGAAATGGGCCAAAACCGAAAATTGTTATTTTCACTTGATAATTACAATTTTTACGTGTTAATTGTAAATATGTCGTTGATATTTGTAATTATCACATTATATTTGTAATTGTCACGTGGGGTTTATGGGCTCTGCACAATGGAATTATGGACCCTCACGTTTATTCGGTGGGAACTGCTAGTAAGTCACCCTATGAATTACTTTAATAAATTTATTAGTTTAGCTCGTTCTGTGTTAAGGTTGGGGTACAGAAATAGATAGAAAAATGGTAAAAGATTACTGTCACACGGCTATGAATCATATGTAGTCCAGCCACTTGATAACAGTTAAAATCACACATTTATTTCTTCTACTCTATACAAGATTCTCTAAGTACTAATCTAACTTAAAAAGTCTCAATCACTGCTAATAGTTCGATCGCTGATAGTCTAGGCAGCTGTTATATCTTCCTCGGGCACTTGCTATTATATTTCATGTAGATTTGGACTACTGTGGTCCGTTTTACAGTTTCTGAAGAGTTGGACTACTGTGGTCCTGTTTCGATCAGTTTAAGTGCACCTTCGGTGATTACACTTAACTTTCTGATGGTGCGGTCGAAGTCCTTCTGTGAGGTAGCTTCTGGTACACCTTTGTCGTTGTGTAGTTGGGTTCCCTTGCCACGCTGTGGGGTCTGACAGGGTGTTTTTCCGGGTAGCTCTTTCCGACTTGTGCGGTAGAGGCTCCTCAACCAACTCGTCGTTTCTGTGGAGTGGGACGCACAGGATAGCTCGCCTCTCGTCTGTAATATAAGAGACGAAATTCTGCACAACCCTGAATAATCGGTTTGTGCAGAGCGTCTCACTGAAAGCCAAAGTAGCCCTCAGTGATAGCTCCACATCTCTATACATAAGCGACGAACATTCTGCTACTTCCGGGGTCCACTGGAATCTCACTCTAAATTCCTATACATACATAAATATCAAACGTGGCTAACTATACACATACAGAATTAATAATATTATAAACCTTCAGTGGTACAGTCACTGGTCTGCAAACATACATATAAGTTAAACAACAGTGGTTCCGTATGGTATGCAACATGGCGGCGCAACCGGTCGTGTTTCGCCACGTGTTCGGCTTTTCCACATGGTCACGCAAATTCGGATTAACAATTCACATTTATGCATAGCAAATTCCACAAACATAATGTCCACAATAATATAAATATATCACGATGAAACAGAAGTGTGTTCATTTACCTGTTTGACGAGTTCAGGCCTGTAATGACTTAATAGAACTCTAAGATTCTAAAAGTCCTGCTTCCTGGTCTATGAGTGAAGAGATTTCTCTGCTAGCTATTTAGATGTTGACTCTTCCTCGTCTCACACACGACTGATTCAAACTGCGCTAGGGTCTGCCACAGTCAGAACTGCTCTACCCGCTTAGCCTGATGCTCATTGGTTAAAAACGGTCAGATTCAAAGCTCAAGTGCTGACTCACTACGCTGTGTGTGGCTGGCTCGCTGTGTGTGGCCTGCTGTGTAATTTAATTGCTGCTGTGTAATATACTGACTCTCTACTGTTACAATTACTACACAAGGCTGAATAGTAATAGGCAGAGTTAAAACTAGCCAGTTCATGACAGTAATTATCAGGCTTTGGCGCTATTAGGCCGTCATAATGTGAATAAACAGGTGTTAATTACTGTTATAACTGAAACCTGTAAAATGTTGGGGCTAATAAGCCGCCTTCGTCAGAATTAAGCATGATCACGTAAAACATATTATTATGAAGTGAAAATTGTAGAGCCAAAACTGAAAATTAGACACGATCACACAAATATGTTTGTAATTTTTCAATGATAATTGTAATTAGCCCTTGATCATTGTAATTAACCCATGATATTTGTAATTATGTCATGATAGTTGTAAATATGTCGTGATATTTGTAAATTATTAGATTTTGGCGCTAGTAGGCCGTCATAAAAAACTTAAAGGCATATGGAACTAAAATAAATGAGAGCAAACTCGCAGCCATAACTGTTGCGTGTATCGTGTATCTTTGCGGGCAGTTTAATTTTTTTGCAACTCGGATTCCAACTGTCCACTTTGTCATCAGGCACCTTCTTATGCTTTGGAAAATCAGACCCTCGCTAAATTGAAAAGCATCTTCCTGATTTCCCACAACGAAGGCAATCGGTCAATGATAATGGACAGAGAGAGAGAGAGAGAGAGAGAGAGAGAGAGAGAGGGAGTGAGAGAGAGAGGGAGCAAAATCCCTGTTCAGACATTCCTTAGATTTTAGAACTAGTCTTGCTTTGGATCGTTTTCAAGGGTACTGTTACGTTGAAACGCGAAGGATATATGTGAAGCGCGCGCGATGTATCTGTTCGTTTTATTTTGCAAAGCATGCAATAATAGAGTGTATTTACCTTTGATTTGAGTTTGCATTGTTGTTAGAAGAACCTTTGTATAACGTTGATAATTTTCGTTAGTCGATATTATTGGAGAATTCTCTAGATCTGCTTGTTTACTATCGATCGAAGTTTCGGGATATTTGAGAATATTCTTGGACAGAAAGAATGTTGTATGACGTAAGTCAGTGATGACGAAGTTTTTTTTGATTGGTTGTAGTGCGTCATTCCACCGTGTTCTAAATTGTTCGGGAGTATGAAGAGACTATATAAGTGCCGCACTGTTTCAAAAAAAAGGTGGGTTGTTGATAGTGAGTTGGAAAGTAAAAAGTTGAGAGTGAAAAGGTGATTGTATGCAGTTGTTCATGTGTGCTGAATAAAAGTGGAAAACTTCATACGTCGACTCTGTGACTTGTATGCTGATTGAACGGGTTGCGTGGATAAACGAGTTGCACCTATCAGGATTTCAAGCGTCGGGGCTGAATCAACCACTGATAGAAAACACCACCATCAAACGGAGTGTAACAGGTACCTTCCCATAACTGTTTCCAAACAGCCAAATTGTGGAGACCTTCTTTTTTTTCGCATGAGGACGTTTTTCATGAGAAATGCAGGCGTCTTCGTATGCATTGGAAAATGGACCCTTGCTAACATGAAAGCAACTTCCTGATTTTCCACATAGACAGTCAGTCCTTTGATATTGCACATCCCTTTCTTGACCTTAGGATAATAGCTCTAGGTCACCATAGTCACGCACTCCTTCCCCATTCACCCCCACCCACCACCTCCTCCCCGACCTCTACTTCCCACCCCCACCCCCATGCCCCACCCCCACATATTCCCCAATGTTAGTGCAGCAAGTTTGTGTTGAGACGTAATGAAGTTGGGTGGCCAGAGCCAACCAAACAGGAAGGTCGCATCGCGTGTCTGAACTTTATTAAGCCCGCTATAAAAGACGGACAGTGGTTAGTGGGGCCGGAGGGGCCGGGTAGCTCAGTTGGTAAGAGCGTCTTGCTAGTAACCGAAAGGTCGCTGGTTCGAATCCCGGATTGGTCAACGTGTGATCATATTATTTTCCCCTTTACCAACAACTGGCCCGCTGGTGTCAGTATAAATCGGTCCAGTAGTCACCTATATGCGAAAGTGTCGTGTGACTATAATCTACAAACAACAACAACAACACACACAACAGTGGGGCCGGGATAAAGGGGCCGGGTAGCTCAGTTGGTAAGAGCGTCTTGCTAATAACCGAAAGGTCGCTGGTTCGAATCCCGGATTGGTCAACGTGTGATCATATTATTTTCCCCTTTACCAACTGGCCCGCTGGTGTCAGTATAAATCGGTCCAGTAGTCACCTATATGCGAAAGTGTCGTGTGACTATAATCTACAAACAACAGTGGGGCCGGGTAGCTCAGCTGGTAGAGTGGCTTACTAGTAACCGAAAGGTACCTGGTTCGAATCCCGGATTGGCCAACGTGAGACCATATTATTTTTCCCCTTACCCGTCAACTGGTTCGCTGGTGTCAGAATAATGAGACCAGTAGTCGCCTATACGCTACAGTGTCGTGTGACTATAATCTACAATTACGGACAGTGGGACAACGTTAGCGCTGTTTCTTGCGGCCGCAGTTACGTCGGAGACGGGCCCCATCTTCCGACCGCTCTAAATTGTACACAGTCGCGCATCCTGCACTACTGGACAAACACTGGGAAAGGATGCGTGGAAAGATTGACTACAAGAAGAAATAACAAGATGGCAAGCCATTCAAATGTGTTTCCAGACATTCAAACCCATCCCGAACAATAAGCATTTTTAAAAAGTGTTCAGTTTTCTTGACGGTTTTGCGGCTCCGCTTTATCCTAACGAGACAAACAGGAACCATGGAATGATAGCCACGACCACGCTATCTGCAAGCAAAAACAAATGATCGAAATGGTATCAGCCAGTGTGTAGATACAGCGCTAAACGTGTTTACAACAAACGGGGGAAGCACAATGACCTTGACCTTTGGAGAAAGTACACCTACGAATGCTCAACAGGCTTGTCAGGCCTACTTCCTCCCTCTGGTGTTTAAAGTAGGTGACTTAGTCCTTCATGCAAGGAGTGATAGGGTAGATAGGGGTGGGTGATGCGTGTGCGAGCGTCCTTTCTCCCACTAAACTGAACTAAGAACACAACTAGCGAAATAAGTGGTAAAAATACAATTATAACATTTATTTAATAAAACATGTAATTAAAACCCAATTAAGAAACAAAAGAATGAAACCAAAAGAAAAAAGGAAAAACAAAATTAAAGCATAAAATAGTTCAAAACCATACACAATCAACACATTGGCATAATCATGAATCAAAATAAAATCACTCTCTCACCTGGTCGTTTCTAATTTAAACACACACACACACAAAATATTATATACACCATGATAATTAAATAACAATACAAAATCCCCCCCTGATGCCCCAGTTCAGTTACATATATACGTATCCACACTAGGTGCTCGGCCGTTGATGATAAGGTCCAGCTGTGCACTTCTCTTTTGTTTCCCTAATTAAAGTTCACACCCACACAGTTCAAAGTTCACACACACACAGTTCAACAATCCAATATGGATGTAGGCGTTGTCCCTGTAGAATTTTCGCACAATCTTAACTAAAGTCACTGGATGATAATTCTTTATTTGTCCCTGTGTCCAAAACTGCGAATTTCTTTCTAAAACTAATGTGGTGCCATTCTTTCTTCTATAACTACCGATGAACGTCTCTGCTCTTTCTAATACTGATGATCCACTTTCCAGACGGCCCCTCAATTCCGTTGATTTCTCCCCTCTCTTCCTTCTCTGCTTCTCTCCGCCGACCCCAGATGACTTCTCTGGCAGGCACTGCACCCTCACCTCGTAACCCCCACTTCCACGGATGACCCGAGGAATGACCACTACAGCCAAACGCCGTAGAGACGACTACTACTAGTCGGGTATCACCAACACGTCCCGTTGACGACGCGTCCAACAATGATGATAATAATAACAATAAGAAGAATAAGTCCAACCTGAAATCAATAAAGGTACAGGCTACTATGTTGGCATAATTTTACTTCTCTATTTATTTCTCTAATTAACCCTGGTCTGCTCGCCTCGCCTCCTGAAGAAGAATTTCATGGTCATAACTTCTCTAATACATATATTCACAAAATTTATTTTCCATTTTGTTATATTCATACGATTTATACAGCATACAACCATTATAAAAATTTCACATATTCAACATACATTCGTTCCGTTTTTATCAGGTATATACAATTTTCTCTTCACCTCTCTCTGTTGACTCTGGCTGACTGCCTCCGTTCATCATTTTATTATTTACAACAAAATATACGTTTTAACATGAAAACATTTCTAAATATAACATCCTAACAATTTACATATTTTTATAAACGTTTAAAGACATACAATTTTACGTTATACATTCTCATTCACACATTTTTGCTACTAGCCCTCCCTAAATAGTCTTCCCCCCTTTCTCTCTTTGACGATCGCTAGAGACAAGGTTCCAGAGGTCGAATCTCACTTACCGACTTATGATAAGAGATTTCTCTTTGACGACATCGCATGGATCACGCCCGATGACGCTCCATAAATGAGTGACAGCTACCTAGCTATCGATAACTCATTAACCTCCCGGGTGTCTTCACTTTGACCACAATCCGGTTACCAGTTCTAATGTCTCCTCTTGGCTTCTGTTCCTTGCTCCCCTCTAACGATCCGCTTGCCGCCCAAGTTCAACAACGAATGCTTAGTTCCAGCACTGTACTGCATTTGTGCAACCAATTTGAGCCCAATGATTGGTTGGTAGACTCGGCACAAACATGCCCTTGGCCTCAGCACGTGCTAAGTTGTATAATCTATTAGCCAATTCTTCGACCTACACTCTACAATAACACGTTGTTATTGTACCGTTTAGTCGAAAACAACGCTGCCCTTTCCGTACTTTCACAGCTTGGTTTTGACCATTGCACTGTCCGACTGTAAGAAATGGTACCCCTTCCGCCTCTCCCACAGTTTAGCCATGACAAGGCTTAGCAGTAGATAACTATCCGCAACGTAAAATATATGCACTATCTTGAGATAAAGCAAAACGTGTGTTTTAAACAACAAAGTGACATTCTGAACGACCGGCCTACTGACTGACCAACTGACCCACAACCACACTGCTACTGAAGAATGACCCATGATTGGGGTTCCCGTATACTAAAAACGCAACACAAAAATCGCTTCAAGCATTTCTGGGATACATGTGTTGCACTGAGCAAGACGTGTTTAGCAACAAAATACGGCACGGTGGCCTAATGGTAGAGCTTTGGCTTGCGGATCTGAAGGTCCCGGGTTCGAGCCCAGGCCGGGGCATTGTGTTGTGTCCTTGGGAAAGACACCTTACTCCCGTTTCCTACTCCTTCGGATGAGAGTATAAACCGAGGTCAAGTCTGTGTCGCATACACTCCATCATAACGGACTTTAAAGATCCTGACAATCATGTCCTCCTAGACGGGTGAGTGCCGGTGACAAGAAAACACCCAGCATGCACCTAGGTCCTTCTCCCCCATCCCTGGCTGCCCAGGATTGTGCTCAATTGTCTGGAGGCATTATTACGATGCGCCCAAAGGCTGCAAGTTGGCGCCTCAGGCTTGAGTGAGATCCTGTATCGGCCAGCGCCTTGAGCAGCTCTTGAGCTGAAAAAGCGCTATATAAGAACGATTAAATAAATAAATAAATAAATAAATAAATACGTCCAGATAACGAGATCTTTAGGGTAGAGCAAATGGGATGGCTGGCCACTAACTCATTTAATGTTCTTACGAAGTTTGGTTAAAAATACGCTGAGGAGTTCCTGAGATGTGGCTTCCTTCGGACCGACCGGCCGACTGATCGACATTTGGTTCGTACTGATTCCTGACTCTTTCAAAGTATAGGAAAAACAACGACTGATAACTCTCCAGGGAAAAGCACACCTTTGCACACCTCGGTGAAAATGGATGATTGACTGTATTGTTCAGACACATACCTTGACTGGAGTTAGTTATTTCCTCCCATACACCTACCACCCAACATTCCACTCTTGTTGAAGGTTATTAATAGGTTTTGACCTCTAGTTACAGAGGTGTAATAGCAGGGATGTTGACGGCAAAGATGTGGTAACTCAGCTTAGCGATAAACAGATAGTTGTGAACAAAATTTGACGTTAATTTGACCAGCTCTCTATAGAGGAATGTTGGCCGTTGTTAAATTAACCTCCTTGAGACGTTCACTCCCGATACCATCAAGCAGAATTCGCTAGTAAGAATGTAAGTTAGCCCACTCAGACATCTGATCGATGTCACTTGACCGCTAAGTAGCCACGCGAATCATATCACTCGTAGATCTACCCTGCGTTCTCCCCTGATACACGAAGTTGAGATGTACAGGTAGTGTCCCAGAAGCAGGACAAGAGAACAAAGGCGTCCGAGAAAAGATTCACGTATTCGCGAGAACGAGATGATTGGTCGGAGGTGACGTGTAGGTCCCTTCGTATCCCCGGTACACCCCACATTTACCGGGCAGTCACACGCAAAGCTTAGAACCACGAGGGTCAACAAGGAGCGAACTGAAGTGAACAAAAATCCTCAGCCATCACCAACAGAGTGATAGACTAGAGACGGTTTCACGATTCCCAGAGACTAGAAGTAAGTTAACACTAGTAGTTTTCTAGTACTTGCATGTTTATATATTATATTGATTGCCATGTATTAGTATGTTCGTGTTATATGTATTTACAGAAACTGATTATTGTTTCTGACATGTTGTGCATAGTGCTCGATATATCTTAGCCTTAAGATTCAGATATCGTATGTGCTTATGGGAAACTCGGCAGGTGTCTGATGCTATAGACTCCTTGCTGAGGGCACCACCTACCAATATCTCTGAATATAATATTGTAGCCAGAGTTCTGGATTTTCCAGCTCAACTCTGGGACGGTTTGTGGAGTCAACGCCTGACATTTGCTCCCGTGGAAAAGAAGGAGATCATCTAGAATCTACCTCGCCACGTCTGGACCCGTAGCTACCAGACTCGCTCGATCATCCTGAGAGTGACCAGACTCCCTGAAAGTGACCACCCGATTCTAGCACTCACAGAAACTCAGAACTAAGTCCCTCTCAACTGCAACTGATGTCAAAAATACTCGGAACAATATTAGACCATCAAAACATAGAAAGGCTTAGCACGTGATGAAGAAGTACTGCTAACGAACTTGCCCAGCACATCGAACAGTTCATAGTTATTAATTTACATTTAATTAAAGTCATGTTAGAATTTGTGTTGAACATATAAAAGTTCAAATCACACACATACGACTGGTGTCATTCTATTTGTATTGTTGTGTGTCCACTAGCTCTTCTTCTCTGGAGACCAATTAAACTAGTCATTTGACTGGCAAAAAGCATTTCTTAAAGTGAGCCAATGATACTTTAAAACCGGAGAACAAATATAAATTTTTACGTGACCAAGCACCGTGATCAAGTCTCTCACATCACCTAGGAATCTTGGTAAAGAACAACTGATAGAGATAGCTAAACGCCTCATCTATCTACAGATTTTAATCCCCTTATAAGATTATCGTATCTTCTCCAGGATATCATCACAAGAGATCTGTCTCCAAAATAGTCCCCACATAACTAGAGAAAGCAGACACAAGCGGTTATGCTTTGGCCAGCTTTAAGACAACAGACGACTTTGGCTTGCATGAATAGTTCTGTCGCATTGTATTTCACTGAAATTAGACTTATTTAATTATAAACTAATCGTATTTCAGGATAATAATTTCGTTTTTCAATCACATACCTGTGTTTGAATTTCATTGAAATAAAGTGCTATCATCATATTTTAAGAGAAATAACTTGACCTTGCACTAATGAACTTCTTTTTTCTTAAACCTATGTTGCATTCCAAAGGATAACTTGTTTCGAGTTTCGACTTCGCATTTCTCAGTCCAATGAGAATTATTTGTGACTAATTAATTGTTTACCAAAACTGGTATTCATCCCCCTGCACTGTTTTAAAAAAATAAAATGGGGTGACGTGGTGATAGATGTAAAGTTTTATAGTTTTCCATTTCCGACACTCCTAGTGGCTTGATTGAGTTCATCCTTTTGGCTACACATCTTATTACTTCTTATACTAATTAATGTGGGATTAACATTGTTGGGTATCCTACGTTACCACACCCCCTCCCCCACTACACCCCTCCTTACACTCCTACATCTTTTTAATTGACGTAGTTATTTGTTGAAAACATTGTCCGCAGCTGAACAACTTTTCTCCCAATGTAAACGTTTTGGACGAATAAATTTCGTATGTCGCATGTCTGAGAAACACTTACAAATATTGACCGACGTTCCTTGTATTTCTGAGCGATCTTTTAACTTGGATCCAAGTTATTTAGTTATTCACTGTTTACAGGGTTCAGCGGACTGCAAAGGGCCGAATCAGGACCACACAATCAGGACCACAACTTGGTTGAAAGAGGACTTGCCCCTGGTCTGTTTAAAAGATCTGCTGAAACAACCCTAGCTAGTGGTAACACTGAAGGCACTCCACAAGCTTGTCACTTTACAATAAAGACATCCCACGCAGGGGACGCTGAGGCTATACTCTAATTTATCAAACCCCCGTTTACAAAAGCAAAATAGAAGACAAACATCATTTTATAATATCAACAAAACACATACATATAAAATGCCTACATTGATAAATAATAATATCATAGGAAGCCCTAGTGACCCTTTTGGCAGAAAGCATCCAATATTCCCAAGCTGACCCAACAGACCTCATACACAAATGAGGAGTTTTTGGAAGAATTTTCAAGAAAAAAGGTAGATGACTGGTCTAGCGAAGAAGAAGATAGTATGGAGATTGATAGAACACAGTAGGAATGAGAAAGAAGAAAGGAGAAAGACAGCGACAATGGGAATTAAAAGCACTAAATCTCCAGACGGATTAGCAGCCCTTTTCTACACCCTTTTAACTGTGCTTTGGTTCTGCAGGTTGCTGAAATCCTCAGGTCCGACCCCACTTCACATTGCCGCGAAAAGCATTGAGATGGAGTTGTCGAAGTTCCATTATCTCTTAGACTCTCATAAATAAGAATAAACATCAGTGTTTTTAATGAAATACTTGCATCACTGGCTTGATTTGTTTGTGCTACAAAAAACGGCTGTACGCAATTTCTATGATTGGTAATAAAGATTTGTTGAATTGAATTGAATTAATAATAATGCATTGGATTCCTATTTCGCTTTTGGGTCCGTGAAATTGAAGGATACTTCTACTACTACTACTACTACTACTACTACTACTACTACTACTACTACTACTACTACTACTACTACTACTACTACTACTGGATGTTATATACATGTATAACAGCGGCACTTTTGTTATAAACATCTCGTGCACAACTGCACTCTTCATACACTAATAGCAATCTATAGAAAGTATTTATTTCAGCGCTTATAAAATTAAATCAATGGATTCACATCAGAATGTTTTGACAGTTATTATCTCTATCAAGAATTTGGAGTAGCTCCTCTTGTTTTCAACATCTGCAGGTGGTGTTTTTATTTTATTTTTTATTGTTTTAATAAAGAAAACGAACAACGTGCAAACAAAACAAACTTTTAAAAGAACAGGGATTGTTACACTCGGTTTGATGATGGTGTTTTTCTTTATCAGTAGTGGATTCAGCCCCAATGCTGAAGTACTGATGAGTGTAGCTCAGATTCGTTTATTCACGCAGCCCGTCCAAACAGCATACAAATCACAAAGTCGACGTATGAAGTTTTCCACTTTTATTCAGCATACATCAACAACTGCATACAATCGCTCAATCGTCTTTCCACTCTCAAATTTACTTTCCAAATCACTATCAACAACAATCTCCCACAGCAACTCGGCACACGATTAAATAACCTCTCTCTCTTCTCGAACAATTTGGTACACGGTAGAAATGACGCACTGCCACCAATCGAACTAAAGATCGTCATCACTGGCTTACGTCATACACATTTCCTCTACTTCCGGGAACATTCACGACCTTCGATATCCATCGGGAAATTTCTATCGACAGTAATAAACATGCAGATCCCGAAAATTCTCCAACAATATCGACCAACGAAAATTATCGACGTTATACAAAGCCTCTCCTAACAACAATGCAAACTCAAATCAAAGGTAAATAAACTCCATTATTGAATACTTTGCAAAACGAAACGATTAGATCTATCGTGCGCGCTTCCGACATACTTTCGTTCGCGTTTCAACGTAACAGGGATACTCACTAAGAATTGATCAAAGAACTTCCGTCATCTCTGCACTATCATTTTAGTTTGAATCAGTGGCTTGCTAGCTATCTTGCTGAAGTTTTCAAAGAAGGTGGAGTCCTTCCGCTTTGCTTCCACAGGTTGTGGAGCAACTCCCCCTTCCCTCCCTCACCCCCCCCCCTAAATAGTCAGTGCACACCAACACTGACGTAAACCTTCCGAGAATTGATCGACGAAACTCCCTCACTCATCTATGCACTCTCATTTAAGTTGAATCAATGGATTGCAATCTCGCCTTTCGCTCCAGCTTGAGTGAAATTGAAAGCAGTTCTGTGTGCTTTAATGGCCTCCGTTTGTTGAAAACTTCCTACACAAGTGTATACGACAACAGTTAAAGCAATGGGGTAAACACGGATCGAAATGTCCTCATCTGTAAGATATCGTTATTTCTACCTCGCGCCTCACTCCATTTTCCTGGAAACTGCAGCAAAATAGTTCTGTTGATAATCAGTCCTGAAGTTACATTTACGGAGATCTCTCTCTCTCTCTCTCTCTCTCTCTCTCTCTCTCTCTCTCTCTCTCTCTCTCTCTCTCTCTCTCTCTCTTTTATTCTCTCTCTACCGTCTGACGGAAAGCGATGTTATGAGTAGCATATTACTTTTGTTTAGAATTAGATCTGATTTGTGTACGCGGTTGCCACTGACATAGAAATAATTCTGCATCGAGGGTGTGGGGGTAGGGGGTGGAGGGTCGCTTTCCAATGGGCAGTCCAAGGTCAAATAAAAGAAGAGAGGCCCAATCCGTATTTACTATATGATTGGTTCACAGCTGCAGTTATGTAATCGAAGTCAATTCCCATGTGGGCTGATATAGCACACAATTCCATGTCGCAGAGGCATGCTTTGGGTGGCGGGGAATTATGTCCTCTACCCCCCAAAGTAGGTCTCGAGCTAAATTTTGTTGGGAGGAATGTTCCTCTGTTAAAGATTTAAAGTGAGACTGAGGTCATGTTTTCAAACTGTTACACTTATAGAAAGAACGATCATATAAAAGTTCATAAAACCACGTAATTGAGCTCAAAGCTCTCAAATATGCCTGTACGCAGCTTTAAGAGACATTCCGTCGCTTTTATGACGTCACCTCGCGAGCTCCTTACTACATGAAGTCATCACGCTACAACAGGCTGAAGACGACGTCGCATAGAAACAAAGAAAAGTCGCTGCGTGCGTCATTGTGTCCAGTCACGCAACTATAACACCAGGTTTGTGCGCCTGAGTTTTGCATTCTAAGGGCGGTAAGTCTCCCAGTGCCTACAGCATATAACCTTTTGGGTGTTCGGACACCAAGTTTAGATTCAATGTTCGCAAATATTAAACACAAAAGCAGTATGAATATAGTGTATAGCAAATAGTGACATCTTAGCGTCAATGCGACATTTGTATACGTTTTGGGGCCATTTTCAACTGGACCTCCCACAGTGGCACCCTAAAATCCTCCGAGGTCGTATTTCAAAGAATATGTTTAGCATTTCTCAATGAATTTCTCTTAAAACCTTTTTAAAGAGGTGCATTTGTCCACTCGAAGAGCACTGCGATTCCAGAGATTAAAATACAAATCCTTTCACACATGCAGATCCCGTGGTTGGAGTGTGAAGAGTCAGTTGGCTTGTAACGACACATTTCTTCTAAAGGCGTTGCTTTTAGCCAAATACGTGCTTCGAGAATCTGTTAGCCTGGTGTGGTTTGTCTTCTGCAACGATTGTATCAATCTTTCAGTCGATTTGCAGGTGTTTGTTTCTTTTTTTTTCCCTCGTTCTGTGAAATGAGAAGCGATTCCGCTTTCGTTTCTGGCTGTTTCCAGTTGTGTGACAATAATGGCGTCAACCAGAAGGCATTGAGGCGAGGGATTCGATTAAAACTTCCGAACTTTTTCAGTGTGTTGGGTGTTCCATGACACGTGCTGTTCCAGCACGCACGAGCTGAAGCACACAGCGTACCTGTCACCCACCCAGTGCCCCTCTCACTAGTAAAGGCCAGCGAAAGCCTCGGCTAATCTCAGATGCGCACCCTGAAGCTGAGCTTGAATATAACTGGCGCACGCCCATACATGCTGTCTCTGTCTCTGTGTCTCTATCGGTCTCTGTCTCTATTTTCTCGGTGTATCTCTCTCTCTCGTGGGTCAAAAGTGCTGAGGGCAGCCCAAGGGAGCAAGGACTCTCTCTCTGTCTCTCCCTCTCTCCTCCCTTTCCTCATTCTCTCTCCCTTTCTCTCTAGCTCTCCTCCCTCCCCTCCCTCTCTCTCTCTCTCTCTCTCTCTCTCTCTCTCTCTCTGTGGTCCTGATTCGGCTCTTTGTAGTCTGCTGTACCCTACAAGCATTGACTATCTATCTATCTATCTATCTATCTATCTATCTATCTATCTATCTATCTATCTATCTATCTATCTATCTATCTATCTATCTATCTATCTATCTATCTATCTATCTATCTATCTATCTATCTATCTATCTATCTATCTATCTATCTATCTATCTATCTATCTATCTATCTATATTACACGACGGTTTTTTTTAATTAATAATTGATTCAGCCCCAATGCTTGAATCTTGATAAGTGTAACTCAGATTCGTTTATCCATATCCTCGCAACCTGTTCACTCAGCAACAAGGCAGGAGTCGTCGTATAAAGTTTTCCAGCTTTATTCAGCAAAATATCAACAACTGCATGCAAGATCACTTTCCGAAAATCACTTCAAAGATCATCATCAAACATCATCACAAATCTCTATCAATCACTCAATCTCACATTCACTCTTACACAAGCAAACATCGCGTTACCTATATAGTCTCTCTGCAATCGAGAAAAGTTCGAACATTCCATCATGACTCAATAACACCCAATCAAAATAAAACTCGTAACCGGAACTATGCACTGTCTTACGTCATATAACCTTATTTAGGATAGAAGAATCGCTTAGCTATTACTAGATTTATCGCAAAGCTTCGGTCGATAGTAAACAAGTAACTCCAGAAAACTCTCAGCAATATTGGCCAACGAAAATTATCAACATTATACAAAGCTTCATTTAGCAACAACGCAAAATCAAATCACAGGTAAATATGCCCTATTATTGCATGCATTAAAAAACAAAACGATCGGATCTATCAATCTATATGTCTGTCTATCTTTCTGTCTATCTATCTGTCTGTCTGTCTGTCTCTCTCTCTCTCTCTCTCTCTCTCTCTCTCTTTCTTTCTCTCTCTCGTGAGATAGCAAGGCCTCCATCCCTCTCTTTCTCTCTCCTTCACTCGTTCACCCTCCCTCCATTTCTGTCTGTCTACCACACCGCCCACCGCGGTTAGTTGTGGACCTCATACCCAACGAAATGTCGCAGGAAAACAAACTTCTTTAATCACGATCCTCCATGCAGCTGCCAGTGGCTAGCTAGCTACCAACCCCAGGCTTACCCAGCTTTCTTCAAAACCAGTGAAAGTTCATAATGCAGGAATAGAAAGTGGACACCGCTGTCCATCCAGATAAAATAGGTCCTTGGTTTCCCCTCTTCCTGACGAAAACTATTTTTCAAACATCGGCACACCATTGATTGAAGCCTCTGCTAATAGAAACGTGTGTGTTACGGTGTGCATTCGTACGGTGAAGAGGAAACAGCAGCCGGAGCAAACAATATACATCGCTGAAGCATATTTATAGTGACCAGGTAACAGGCATTTGAACCCGAATCAATCTATAGGCAAGGCAGGACACTTACCCTGGAACTACAATGGCAGCCAATGAATGGACAGCGCCCTCTCGTGGCCACGTAGTAGACAGAGGCCTAATGGCTGTCAGATGAAAGGGGGGCTGGAACTGGGGCCATCGCTGCTGTGTAATGGGGTGACGTGCTGTCCTGGCTCCCTCGGGCGGCTCTCATCGCTTTTGACCCCCTCCCGAGTATCGGGGGCCGCTCAATCCCCGCATTGCCTATCAAGGGCATACAGTGTAGCGGAGACTCGATGAGGCCTACTACCTCTCTCGTCCAGTCTGAGCTAGCTAGGCTGTGCTGCTGCGAGTTGGTTTGGGGGATAGATCTCTGACGCTCAGTGATGGGCAAGGGAAGAGGAACAGTCTCGTTTGAAATACCTGTGTAGGATGGACAACTTACGGGAGCAAGTCTTAGCGGCCATAGAATCCATAGTACAGCTTGAGCTGGCTGAAGTATAGATAGTGCCTTGTGGTGATGAGGTTGTTGATGTCGTTGTTGGTCCTGGTGGTTGTAGTGATAATAATGCGGTAACTCGTTGCTGTTGTAGTTTTTATTTTGGTGGTGGTTGTGTGACGTAGGTGGTGGTGGTTGTGTGACGTAGGTGGTGGTGGTTGTGTGACGTAGGTGGTGGTGGTGGTGTTCACGATACAGGAATGGGTTTATTGTCCTTGTTTTTATACAAGTTAATTGGAGTGGCGCAACTATTGGTTAGTAGTAGTAGTAGTAGTAGTAGTTGTAGTTGTAGTTGTTGTTGTTGTTGTTGTTGTTGTTGTTGTTGTTCTTCTTCTTCTTCTTCTTCTTCTTCCACTTCTTGTTCTTGTTCTTTTTGTTCTTCTTCTTGTTCTTCTTCTTCTCCTTCTTGCTCTTCTTGTTGTTCTTCTCCTTTTTGTTCTTCTTATTCTGCTCCTTCTTCTTTTCTCCTTCTTGTTCTTGTTCTTGGTCTTGTTCTTCTTGTTCTTCTTGTTCTTCTTCTTCTTCTGCTCCTTCTTGTTCTTGTTCTTGTTCTTCTTGTTTGTCACGTGGGGTTTATGGGCTCTGCACAATGGAATTATGGACCCTCACGTTTATTCGGTGGGAACTGCTCGTAAGTCACCCTATGAATTACTTTAATAAATTTATTTGTTTAGCTCGTTCTGTGATAAGGTTGGGGTACAGAAATAGATAGAAAAATGGTAAAAGATTACTGTCACACTAGCTTTCACACGGCTATGAATCATATGTAGTCCAGCCACTTGATAACAGTTAAAATCACACATTTATTTCTTCTACTCTATACAAGATTCTCTAAGTACTAATCTAACTTAAAAAGTCTCAGTTACTGCTAATAGTTCGATCGCTGAAAGTCTAGGCAGCTGTTATATCTTCCTCGGGCACTTGCTATTATGTCTCATGTAGATTTGGACTACTGTGGTCCGTTTTACAGTTTCTGAAGAGTTGGACTACTGTGGTCCTTTTTCGATCAGTTTAAGTGCACCTTTGTTTTTGCACTTAACTGCTAGATGGTGCGTGCGAAGTCCTTCTGTGAGGTAGCTTCTGGTCCACCTGTGTCGTTGTGTAGTTGGGTTCCCTTGCCACGCTGTGGGGTCTGACAGGGTGTTTTTCCGGGTAGCTCTTTCCGACTTGTGCGGTAGAGGCTCCTCAACCAACTCGTCGTTTCTGTGGAGTGGGACGCACAGGATAGCTCGCCTGCTCGTCTGTAATATAAGAGACGAAATTCTGCACAACCCTGAATAATCGGTTTGTGCAGAGCGTCTCACTGAAAGCCAAAGTAGCCCTCAGTGATAGCTCCACATCTCTATACATAAGCGACGAACATTCTGCTACTTCCGGGGTCCACTGGAATCTCACTCTAAATTCCTATACATACATAAATATCATTCGTGTCTAACTATACACATACAGAATTAATAACACTATAAACATTCAGTGGTACAGCCACCGGTCTGCAAACATACACATAAGTTAAACAACAGTGGTTCCGTACGGGATACAACATGGCGGCGCAACCGGTCGTGTTTCGCCACGTGTTCGGCTTTTCCACATGGTCACGCAAATTCGGATTAACAATTCACATTTATGCATAGCAAATTCCACAAACATAATTTCCACAATAATACAAATATATCACGATGAAACAGAAGTGTGTTCATTTACCTGTTTGACAAGTTCAGGCCCGTGATGACTTGATAGATTTCTGAGATTCCTAAGTCCTGCTTCCTGGTCTATGAGTGAAGAGATTTCTCTAGCTATCTATGTAGATGTTCACTCTTCCTCGTCTCACACACGACTGATCAAAACTGTGTTAGGATTTGACACAGTCAGAACTGCTCCAACCGCTTAGCCTGCTGGTCATTGGTTAAAACGGTCCGATTCAAAGCTCAAGTGCTGACTCACTACGCTGTGTGTGGCTTGCTGTGTAATTTAATTGCTGCTGTGTAATAGTCTAACTTCTAAAGTTACAATGACTACACAAGGCTGAATAGTCACTGGGCAGAGTTAAAACTAGCCAGTTCATGACAGGCTCCCTCAACTGAAAAAAGGCGATGACTACTGGATTCGACCTTTTTCTACTACAGAGCCTAGTTTAACACTGCACTATCCTAGGGTCCTATTTACAAACTAATTAAGTTGCTCTACCTGAGCTGCAATGCTGTGCCAGGTAGCTATGGACACTAGTGACAGGGTTTTATTGGGCGGGGACGAATTCTGGTGCTGTGGCCCTTAGTTGTGTTGGGTGGGCGACAGCTGCTGTGTCCTCCACGAGATGGCGACTGAGGTAGTCGGCTCCGTGGTTCTCTTTGCCGGGGATGTACTCGATTTGGAATGAGTATGCCTGAAGGGTGAGTGCCCATCTCATCAGGCGAGAGTTCACAGACTTGGAGGCTGCCAGGAACGATAGTGGTTGATGGTCCACCTGAACTGTGAAGTGGGTCCCATACAGGTAGAGTTGAAACTTCTGTATGGCCCAGACTAGTCCAAGACATTCTTTCTCCGACGTGGCGTAGTGGGTCTCGGCGGGTCTCAATTTTCTGCTGGCGTAGGCGACAGGGAATAGCGTCTCTGCATTCTTGGGGTCGCGCTGTAGCAGTACTGCTCCGAGGCCTAAGTCGCTTGCGTCGGTGCGAAGAACGAATGGCTGAGTCAAATCGGGTAGGTGGAGTACTGGCGCCGATGTCATTCTGTCCTTGAGTGTTTGGAATGCTGTCTCGCATTCGGCTGTCCAAACTACTTTGTCCGGGGCGATTTTCCGGGTTCCATTTGTCAGTGGCACGGCGATGCTGTTGTAGTTGTGGATGAGCTTCTTCCGCGATGGCGATGGCCATTCCATGTGGGTGTGCTGGGGGTCGCTGGTCGGTCCGTGTATTTCTTGAGGAGATTGATGTGGTGGTATCGGGCTCTCCCGTTCACCTCTACTTGGTAGACTGTCTTGGATTTCTTGGCAGTCACCCGGTACGGTCCTCTCCAAGCGATGTCCAGCTTGTTGGTTCCACTTGGAAGTAAGTGTAGCACTTGATCGCCGACTTGCAGTTCTCTGTCCTTCGCGTGGCGGTTGTAGTACTTCGCCTGACGGGCTCTTGCCTTCTTCAGTGCTTCACCAGCTTTCTTCCACGTTGCTTTGAGGGTTTCCTGCAGGTCTGCGACGTACTTGGTGGCACCTCTTGGTGTGTCGTCTATCTTGGCTTCCGTCCAACTTCTGCGTAGGGCTTCTAGCGGTCCTGCTAGAGGTCTGCCGAATAGCAATGTTGACGGGGTGTAGCCTGTGGCTGCATGGGGCGTTTCTCTATATGCGAACAGTGCCGCATTCACGTAGGTGTCCCACGCTTCTGGATTGTCGTCGGCGACTTTCCTGAGGATGGTGAGAAGTGTTCCATTCAGTCTTTCTCCTTGTCCGTTGCTGGCTGGGTGGTATGGTGGTGTGCGAATGTGATGAACTTGTATCAACTCGAACACGTCTTGCATCAGGCGGCCGGTGAACTGAGATCCGTTGTCCGTTCTAATGCTGTCCGGGAATCCGACTCTGGTAAAGATGGCGATGAGTGCATCTGCAATCTTCTTGGTGTCGATCGCTGGCAACGGGACTGCTTCGCACCACATCGTACATGCGTCGACGAGTGTGAGTAGAAATCTGTTCCGCTTCTTGGTCATGGGCAGTGGTCCTACTATGTCTACTGAGACTTGCTGGAATGGCACGCCGACTACTACCGATGGTCCTAAGGTAACTGGTACGGTGTGATGTCGCGGGGAATATCGTTGACATTGGTGGCAAGATTTCACGTAGCGCTTGACATCCTCCGTGATTCCTGGCCAATAGTAGTGTGCGCTGATTCTCTGCACTGTGGCTCCAATTCCCATGTGTCCGCTGAGTGGCATGCTGTGGCCTAATTCTAGTACTTGGGCTCGAAGGGTGGCTGGTAGTACTAGTTGGGTGTGATCTCCATCTCCTTGTCGATGTAGAACTCCCTCTTCCATGTAGAAGTCTCCCTTGTGCGGGGGTGTGTGCGCCTTGGGTAGCTTCTGGAAGCACTTCGCTATCGAGGTGTCTTCTTTCTGTGCTGTTTTGATCTCTTCGAGTCCTGGATTCGGAGCGAACTCGGGCTGGGGTGGTTGGGTTTTAGCTTGGGCCCTGGTTTGCACTGCAGCTATCTCTACAGTTTTAGGGGGCGTGCCTAAGAACACATACCTACAACCTAGCACTAGATCATACAGGGGTTTCTGTAAAACAGCTGCTTGGATTCGTCCTGTGACGTACCTACTCTCTACTTCTATCCAAGCTATTGGGCAAGTAGTCGTTGGTTTCGTCAAGTCTGCTCCTTGTAAGTCGACTGTCTTGTCCGTCAAGTCCGCGCGCGATACCAGAGATTCGCTAACTATCGCGTCGTATGATAGACCTGTGTCATACAGACAGTTCGCTTCTTTTCCGTTGACCTTGACCGTGTCTGTCACCGATGGGTGATCTCCGATCGTGTGTGGCTTGTTACCGCTGCTTTGAGTTAGAACTCTGTGCGCTGGCCGGCTTTCGCGCTCTTCCCTACGTTGTGCGGCCAACTTGAAACATTCTGCGGTGGAGTGATTGTTTCTGTTGCAGAACGAACAATACCGTCTCTGTTCTGCATGACCTCTTTTCCCGAATTCCGTGTTGGGTCGATCTGCCCAGGTCTGGGGTTATTCGGCTTATTCGCGGTGCGCTCTTCCCGGTTAGGGCTTCGTTTCTGTGCCTCTTTCCCGTTAGGCTTTAGGTCTCGCCTGAAGCTCTTGGCTTCTCCGTGCGCGGCCACGTACCTATCTGCGACCTTGACCAGATCTTCTAGTCTTTCCGCGCCCTGCTCTACTGAGAATGTTCTCAGCTCGGGGGTCATGGTTTCCCGTAGCTGTTCCCATACTAACAGTTCTGTCAGTCCATCATACGTCTTAGCCGTGGCTGACTGGCTAATCCACTTATCCAGCGTTGTGGACAACCGATCCGCGAACTGCGCATAGCTCTCTCCTTTCACTCTCCGATTGGTGCGGAACTTTTGCCGGTAGCATTCTCCTGTTAGTTCGAATCCCGTTAGGAGTGCCTCTTTTACTTTGTGATAGTCAGTCACTCTGTCAGTCGGTAGCTTACTGTAGATGTCATAAGCCTTTCCTCTAAGCCCTTGACTAAGCTTAAAAGACCAATGAGTGGGATCTAGTTTATACTCTGTTGCTAGACGCTCAAACCTAGTCAGATAGAGATCTAGACCTTCTTCTCTCTCATTGAATGTTCCCAGTGGAAATGACATTCCTTGTACGGGGTTGGGTGCTACCTCTAGCTGATCTGAGTGGGGAGGGTTTGAGGAAGAACTTGAAGCTCCTGATCCCAATCTTCTTAGCTCTAACTCATGCTGTCTTTCTTTTTCCTTTTCTTCCCTTTCTTTTTCCTTTTCTGCCCGCTCATACTCCCATTTCCTACTTTCTGCTTCTCTCTCTGCTGCTAATGCTGCCTTCTTCTGTTCTCTTTCTGCCTCTAGCTCTAATTTCCTCGTTTCTCTCTCTGCCTCTAATTTCTTCTGCTCTGCTTCTAATTTCTTCTGCTCTAGTTCTAATTTCTTTTGCTCTGCTTCCAATTTCTTCGCCTCTCTCTCCGCTTCTAACTTCTTTGCCTCTCTCTCTGCTGCTCTCTCTGCCTTAGCCTCCTGTTTCTCTACCTCTGCATTGATATACGCAATTAGGTCTCCCCCTGCTAAGTGTAAAGCTTCTCCCAATTCCTTGAAGCGCAATCTCAAGGCCACTGGGTCCGACATTGTCAAAAGTGTCTATGAACAACCTCTGAATCTCGTGGAATACCAAAACACTAGCAATATTGCAAGTCAATAAAAACAATGCAAAGACCAGAAAATTCGTAATCAATAATGGAATAAAACAAGAGTCAAATGGCATACAACAGTTATTTAAGCAAAACCTGCAAAAGAACAATGCAACATACAGGCACAAAAATATTTGAAGCAAAAAAGTTTTTAACTAAAGAATAGTGCACCAAAACTGATCAGTGTTATACCCTTACACTATTCTAAGTTATTCTACTTCTACTGTTGTTATCTAATTTTATTGTACCTAGATCCGGTTATACCCAATTCCTATTATACACAGATCCTGGCTAGGCTCGCCAATTAAAGTGTCACGTGGGGTTTATGGGCTCTGCACAATGGAATTATGGACCCTCACGTTTATTCGGTGGGAACTGCTAGTAAGTCACCCTATGAATTACTTTAATAAATTTATTTGTTTAGCTCGTTCTGTGATAAGGTTGGGGTACAGAAATAGATAGAAAAATGGTAAAAGATTACTGTCACACTAGCTTTCACACGGCTATGAATCATATGTAGTCCAGCCACTTGATAACAGTTAAAATCACTCATTTATTTCTTCTACTCTATACAAGATTCTCTAAGTACTAATCTAACTTAAAAAGTCTCAGTTACTGCTAATAGTTCGATCGCTGAAAGTCTAGGCAGCTGTTATATCTTCCTCGGCACTTGCTATTATGTCTCATGTAGATTTGGACTACTGTGGTCCGTTTTACAGTTTCTGAAGAGTTGGACTACTGTGGTCCTTTTTCGATCAGTTTAAGTGCACCTTTGTTTTTGCACTTAACTGCTAGATGGTGCGTGCGAAGTCCTTCTGTGAGGTAGCTTCTGGTCCACCTGTGTCGTTGTGTAGTTGGGTTCCCTTGCCACGCTGTGGGGTCTGACAGGGTGTTTTTCCGGGTAGCTCTTTCCGACTTGTGCGGTAGAGGCTCCTCAACCAACTCGTCGTTTCTGTGGAGTGGGACGCACAGGATAGCTCGCCTGCTCGTCTGTAATATAAGAGACGAAATTCTGCACAACCCTGAATAATCGGTTTGTGCAGAGCGTCTCACTGAAAGCCAAAGTAGCCCTCAGTGATAGCTCCACATCTCTATACATAAGCGACGAACATTCTGCTACTTCCGGGGTCCACTGGAATCTCACTCTAAATTCCTATACATACATAAATATCATTCGTGTCTAACTATACACATACAGAAATAATAACACTATAAACATTCAGTGGTACAGCCACCGGTCTGCAAACATACACATAAGTTAAACAACAGTGGTTCCGTACGGGATACAACATGGCGGCGCAACCGGTCGTGTTTCGCCACGTGTTCGGCTTTTCCACATGGTCACGCAAATTCGGATTAACAATTCACATTTATGCATAGCAAATTCCACAAACATAATTTCCACAATAATACAAATATATCACGATGAAACAGAAGTGTGTTCATTTACCTGTTTGACAAGTTCAGGCCCGTGATGACTTGATAGATTTCTGAGATTCCTAAGTCCTGCTTCCTGGTCTATGAGTGAAGAGATTTCTCTAGCTATCTATGTAGATGTTCACTCTTCCTCGTCTCACACACGACTGATCAAAACTGTGTTAGGATTTGACACAGTCAGAACTGCTCCAACCGCTTAGCCTGCTGGTCATTGGTTAAAACGGTCCGATTCAAAGCTCAAGTGCTGACTCACTATGCTGTGTGTGGCTTGCTGTGTAATTTAATTGCTGCTGTGTAATAGTCTAACTTCTAAAGTTACAATGACTACACAAGGCTGAATAGTCACTGGGCAGAGTTAAAACTAGCCAGTTCATGACATTGTTCTTGTTCTTCTTCTTCTTCTGCTCCTTCTTCTTTTTCTCCTTCTTGTTCTTGTTCTTCTTCTTGTTCTTGTTCTTGTTCTTCTTCTTCTTCTTCTTCTTCTGCTCCTTCTTCTTTTTCTCCTTCTTGTTCTTGTTCTTGTTCTTGTTCTTGTTCTTGTTCTTCTTCTTCTTCTTCTTCTTCTTCTTCTTCTTCTTCTTCTTCTTCTTCTATTTGGAGGCGGTATTGGTGTTATGTGACTTTCTCTCTCCTTCCCCCACTCCTACCATCATATTACCATACCCTTTGAGATGGTGTGTCATAGTGTCAGCACTTCTGACGTTTGTGTAGACATCTCAGAAGACAGCAACAGTGATGGGTTTGTTGTTGTGATTGTTGTACGTTCATGACGATAGCTGTGGGACTCCTGGCTTTGTTTTCTTTCTTTCACTGCGCTTTCCAGGTCAGATGCTTGTCAAGGCGTTGTGTGGTACAGGATCTAACTTAAACTACCCACTGGCTGCCTTTGAGATGTGTCACAAACTTCTTGTGCGTGTTATCAAATAATTAGCTTTATTCTCTGAAGATTCCTACAACTTGATATTAGTTTGTAAAAAGTTTTTAATGGTCCAATTTCACGTATACACGCATTCATCAAAAGGCATTTCTTATATAATTACACGAGTTGAGACAGAGAGATAAACTTTAAACACTAAAGACGTTAAAAAAACACAACAGTTAGAACCCAACACCAATATAAGTTTTGCTAATTTTATGGTTCTCTTCTTTTTCATTCAAGGTAGTAGAATATTAAAACGGAATTGAAGAAAACTATATTCAAGAAATCTATAAGTCCTATAGTAATAAAATAAGAAATAGCTGAGCTATATATAATATAATATTAGGCTTATTTTTGTCTTAAGCAATCCCGTTTCCGGTCTGACAGAAATTTACATTTATCAAGTTATGAAAATATTTTATGCATTTACAAAATTAGTTTCAGTATTATATTTCCAACAAGTAAATCATAAAATATAAATATTCAAATTACCGTTTCTGTCATGAACAGAATCCAGAATCACCTTAGTGAAAAACAGAAGTAGCTTCTTACACGGTACCTTAATATTTCGTAGTCACATAGAATGAGCATTCACTCTTTTTTCACAGTCTATCTTTCATTCAATAATTCACCCTATCTGTTACACTGTTTTTTTTAATCAGTAGTTGGTTCAACCCCGATGCTTGAATCCTGATAAGTGTAACTCAGATTCGTTAATCCACGCAACCTGTTCACTCAGCAACAAGGCAGGAGTCGTCGTATGAAATTTTCCAACTTAATTCAGCGTACTTCAACAACTGCATACAATCGCTCAATCGTTTTTTCACTTTCACAACTCTCAACTCTAAATAATAATATCTCTTTTTTTTTAAAGGTAAAATTTACGTCCCCGGACACATTAAGCGTATAGGGGACGGGTTATCTCTTCTTTGAAACAGTGCGGTACTTATATAGCCTCTCTATACTCTAGAGAAAGCTCGAACAGTCCAGCGTGACGCAATTTCAGCCAATCAAATTAAAATTCGTCATCAGAATTATCCACTGTCTTACGTCACATAACTTCATTTAGGGCAGAAGAATTTCTTAGCTACTAGTAGATTTATCTAGATGCTTCGTAAACAAGCAACCCTAGAAAATTCTCCAATAATATCGACCAACGAAAATTATCAACATTACACAAAGCTTCTTCCAACTACAACGCAAAATCAAATCAAAGGTAAATACACTCTGTTATTGCATGCTTTGCAAAATAAAACGATCGGGTCTATCGTGCGCGCCTCACACGTAATATCGTGCGCGTCTCAAACGTAACACTATCCTAGTCCTATTTCATCCAACCAATCACAGACACTCTCTCGATGCATACGAGAACAGCCTTCGTTCGTCCGTTAGTAAATTAACGTCCCCGGACACATAGCGTATAGGGGACATTACAGCCTTTTGTTCTCCACAGTCTTTATATAGCCGAATCTCATCACCAAAATAGTAATGAACTAGGAAATATAGTACCCACGCAAAGCGAATACGTACGCCACGTGCCTATGTCAGTAGCCATCGCTGGCCTACTAGTTCTATAAACACGTGACGTATACACAAATGAAAATATTTGCCAATTAACTTCGTGACAAGATGTATTGATGTAGTACCTTTGCTGTTTTCGTCGCTGTTCTTATTGTTTGTGTAGCGGGTGGCGTAGGTGAAGGTCAAGACAATGATGCTGGCGGCCATAATGTTAAGGCTGTCTGCGTGGTTAATATCACCACAATGGCTGTCCATAGTTATAGAGACTTAATAGGGTTTGTGTGGTCAGGAGAGTTGTGAGTAGGTCTGTAACAGACAGTAGGTTTGTATGGTTGTAGTTTCTACAGGCTTCATAGCGTGTTGAGAAAATAGCCCCGTGGTCGCTTCAGCCCCGGTCGTTTTATTTGGTCTGTGACTCGCCAAAAGTACCTGTTGTCTCCCCAAACGCCCACCGCTCTGCCGTAAGCATATTGCAGACTGTGTGTGTGTCTGTCTGTCTCTCTGTCTGTCTCCATCTCTATCTCTATCCCTGTTTCTGTCTCTGTCTGTCTCTCTTTTCCTTATCAAACCTCTTTCCCTCCTTCCCTTCGGCTCTGTCTCTTTCTCTCTGTCTGTCTCTACCCTCGCTCGTGTCTCTCTCTCAAATATAAACGCACATTCACACACACACACACACACACCCTCACGCACACACACATACCATGCCGCAACCGAGACTGCAGTGGGCTCAATGACAACTGAACAGGCTGTCAGTGATTTGCTGTTTGTCACTTGATGACATTTGGAAGTCCTTAGCGTCAACGATGCCAGACAGGGAGCGTTAGAGTGCCCGCAGGCCTAAGTCGGCCCCAGCAGTACCTCACAATGGCATGACCCTTATACCCACAATGCTGTGCTTGCCCATAGAACTACTCCTACAGTGCTAGAAATCAAAAAAGTGAACCAACTCCAGCCTAACTATATAGTTCCATTCAATTCAATGGTTTAATTTTACCTCTTTTCACAAAAATGTGATATTACACAAGAAATAACACCCAACTTTTAAAATATAACCTTTTTTTTACGTAACAATTCCTACAATTCAATTTTAATGAAACTAACTTTCCAGCAGAAAGTGGACATTGTGTAAGAACAAATACACGTACAACGTCGATGACGTACCTTGATGGCTTAGGATGGATCAGCTGTC
>CM072514.1:80593040-80725540 GCA_036898135.1 Oncomelania hupensis | reverse complement strand
CTCTCTCTCTCTCTCTCTCTCTCTCTCTCTCTCTCTCTCTCTCTCTCTCTCTCTCTCTCTCTCTCTCTCGTGTCTCTCTCTCTAATGTAGTTCAGTAGTTTCCGTTTTTTCACCACTGTGAGAATTGTCATCGTGTTGTCCAATGGCTTGTGTGATGGTCTGTCGGACTTTGTCGTTGGTGATGTGCTGGATACAGCAAATGCCCCGAAATCTTCTGTAGCACCTCATCTCCATGCTTTGTATTCTTCGTTGGAGATCTGCTGTGAGGGTCCAGGTTTAGCAAGCGTATAGGAAGATGGAGATGACAAGGGAGCGCAGCAGCCTTTCCTTGGAATGTAGACTGCTGGTCCTGTTTTTCCAAACGGGCTTCAACCTTGTTAGGGCAGCAGTTGTTTGTGAAATCCTGGAGAGGACTTCCTGTCGTGAACCATTGTCTGATACAATGGCTTCTAAATATTTGAAGCTATGCACTGTGTTGAGGGATTGGCCTTAGACTTTGATGTCGATGTCGATGCCATTGGTGTTGTTAGTCATCATGTTTGTCTTCTCTGCACTTATTTCCATTCCATAGGCTCAGGAGGTGGTATCAAGCCTCTGTACCAGCTGTTCAAGTTCTTGTTCCTTTCCAGCCAATCCATCAATATCATCCGCAAAAAGAAGGTTGGAGATTGATCTACCCCCCATGCTGACTGTGCCTTCGTGATCTGCAGGGCCATCTGACATAAGGCGCTCTAAGAAGATGTTGAAGAGTGTTGGAGAGAATAGATATCTTTGACGCACACCGATTGTTGTTCCGAACCAGTTCCCGATAGCGTTGTTGTGGAGGACTGTACTGGTAGCCTTGTCATACAGGCTTTTGATGACTTCAGTAATGCTAGGGCTGATGTTGTACACTCTCATGGTTGTCCACAGAGCTGCATGCCAGACTCGGTCAAACGCTTTCTTGAAGTCTACAAACACATGATACATATGTTGTTTGTGCTGTAGTTATTTTTCGCAGATTATTCTGATGTTGAAAATCTGTTCAGTGGTACTTCGCTCTGCCCTGAATCCTGCTTGTTCTTCAGCTATGATTTGTTCAGCTGAGGATAAGGTTCTTTGCTGAACACTTGTCACGAAGAAAGGGATTTGGGGGAAGGGGGTAAGCTCTTAATCTCTAGCGCTGTGTTATCTCCTTTGATAGATCAACGTGCGATGACATTCCAGAGACTAAAGCAAGGCCAAATTAATAAGTGATAAACAGAGTAAAGACGAGATGGAAAGTAAATGTACTAGTTAAGAAATACACAGTCAAAGGCCAGTCAAGGAAATTGCGATTTCTGTAACTATCTACTTTTAATAATTTGAAAAGGGAGAGTCCCGGTCAAATTGTTCTGGGGTGATTCATCGGCGTGGCGTCTCTAATACTGAGTAGTCTGGTGATATTGGGGAAAGTCAATCTTATGGGTACTAGAGCTATCGTAGACTGATCACATCATCGGGTGAGAGAGTATCTGTATGGGGGCCAGAGTTCCTGTGATAATCTGGCGAGTGGGGGGTCTCTCAGGCTTAGGCACTTAGCTGGGGACTGCAGTGCGGCGGGTTGTCCAGGATCCTCTGGATGGCTTGCCAGTGGTGGTGCAAGATGCTGTTCAGTGGTCACGCGAAGATGACTCACTGACCACGAGTGCAAGTAGTGTTGTCTTTGTTGTGGCACAGGCGTTGAACTTGGCTTACGTTGCTAGTCAGTTCAGAAATAGCGAAGTCCCAAATCACGCGTCTCATTGACCTCCCGGGATGTCGGGGGCCTGCAGCGGGTCAGAGATTGGGAGATGATTCCAGTCCGGGGCGATGCGTCCGGCACAGGAACCCGTCTGCAACGTGTACAGACGCTGTATCAGCTGGGGATAGGGATAATGCGAATTCTGGGCCTGTGGTTATAGTCACCCTTATCAGAATTCAAATTGGCTTGACCGGTCATGAGTGGAGCCGGTGCAAATACCAACAGTCAAACAATGCTACTAGATTTACTGGGGCAAAGTGGAGGTTATGGGCAGCCACTAGTAAAAAGATACATTCGGCGCATTGGATGGGTTTGGCAACAGGGCAAATCTTTATACATTTGGGAAGCATGGTGGAAGGTAATAATAAGGGTACAGGACAAATGGGATATAGGTCTGGGCTGTACTTGGGATTCTAATCTATATGGAGGGGTTGGCATGGCATGGAATATCATACATGGGGTAACGGAGTATACAAGCATAAATTCAAACATGACATGAGATATATACAAGGTAGAAAGTATGTGCAAGGGAGAAAATACGAGTCATAGCAATACATCAAGGCAAAATTATAAACATGAACATACATACTGACTGGACGCATGAACATGATGGTGAACGATAGGTGATGGGGTTGCTATATGACAAGGAGTAAATTCCCTCTCTTACCTTGGTTTAAGACGGGTGGAAGCACAAGGATACTGACGAAACTCAGGGGTCGCTCGGTGATGGCGGCGTGGATTCGCAGGTTGTGGCTTCGAGGTAGGGAAGTTAGCATCTGACACTAAGTCTTGGTCAGTAGCAGACTTTAAGCAGGGCGCCCTCGGGGGCGGGGCTTAAGAGACTGTGCGAGCTTGCTAGGTAGTGATGGCTGGTCAAGAGGAATGACGGCAGGTCTGAGGCTATCGTCGCTGGCTGTGCGGGGTTGGTCGAATGGTTGCGGCCAGGCCTCAGGGATGCAATTGTCCGCCTCGTCACAGAGGCCCCCCCAAGGAAAAAGGCGAGGACGTAGGACTCGACGAAGGCGCGGCCAATCAGCTCTGAGGTCGGCTGCCGGGTGCGACGATGGGTTGCGATGATCCGGGTGATGCGGGCGATGCAGGGTTCCGGGTACGATGGCGGATGCCCAAGGCTGGGGTCCGCGGAGCTGCCGGGTTACGGCTACGGTTAGTGGGCGGCGGCAGGAGTGAAGGCTGGGGCGTCGGCCCTCAGGGGCGACTCGATGGAGTCGGTTGCGGGGTGACGGCTGAGGAAGTCTGGCGCGGGGCGATGCTTTCCCGCGGGGCTTGCGTGGCGGCGTTCTGTCGAAGACGTAGGGAGAGCGGGGTGGAGCGATGACTCCGGCTGTTGGCGGAGCCTCTTCTTCCGTTCTTACCACTTGCTGCTGGGAGAGTGGGACGGGGTACGGTTTCTGGCGGACGGGAGTGGGGTCCGTTAGGGTGAGTCGAACTTCTTCCAGGTCCGTCCTCCCAGGGATGTCGGTGAGGACTTCCCTGTACTCTGCTACGATGGCGCGTAGCTGGCGTTGTTGGCCGGCGGGGAGTGAGGGGTCCAGAGAGACGTCCCGGAAGGATTCCTTCCCTTTGAGCGGAAATTCGGCGACGCCGGTCTCTGTGCCATCCACTTCGACGGCCAGCGCGACCGTGAGTAGTGAGTGGGAGTCTGGGGCGGGTGCAGGTTGCTCCAGGTACCGCTTGAGCAGATTGATGTGGTGGGTCCTGGGTTTTCCGCCTACCTCGATGCGATAGGTGGTGCGCGAGAGCTTCTCGAGCACCGGGTAGGGTCCCTGCCAAGCTATGTCTAGCTTGTTTGTGCCGCTGGGGAGAAGCAGTAGGACTTGGTCTCCTACCTGTAGCTCTCGGTCCCGGGCGCGGCGGTTGTGGTAGCGGGCTTGTCGCTCTCTCGCCTTCTTCAGGTTGGCGGAGGCGGCTTTCCATGTTGCCTTGAGGGTTTCTTGTAGCTTCGTGACGTATTTTGTGGCGTCGACCGGTGCCTCGTCCAGTTTGGCGTCGGTCCAGCTACGTCGTAAGGCGGCTAGAGGTCCGGAAAGGGGTCTTCCAAAAAGCAGCGTGGAAGGCGTGTATCCGGTGGAGGTGTGCGGGGTCTCTCGATACGCGAAGAGCGCTGACGCGACGTATGTGTCCCACGCTTCCGGCTGTTCGTCGGCGATCTTGCGGATGATCGAGATAAGTGTCCAGTTCAGGCGCTCGACCTGTCCGTTGCTAGCGGGGTGGTAGGGTGGGGTCCGGATATGGCGGATGCGGAGTAATTGGAAAACCTCCTGCATAAGTTTTCCGGTGAACTGGGACCCGTTGTCGGTCAGGATGTTGTCCGGGAATCCGACTCGAGTGAATATGGTGACGAGCGCGTCGGCGACACGGGCGGCGTCGATCTTCGGGAGGGGAACGGCTTCGCACCACATCGAGCAGGCGTCGACGAGGGTTAGTAGGTACTGGTTCCGCTTCTTGGTCCGCGGGAGGGGTCCTACGATGTCAACAGCCACTCGCTGGAAGGGCGTTCCGACAACGACGGTGGGGCTGATAGTGACTGGTACGGTGTGGTGGCGGGGCGAGTATCGTTGGCACTGGCTACAGGACTTGACGTAGCGCTTCACGTCATCGGTCATCCCGGGCCAGTGGTATTGAGCGCTGATTCGTAGAGTGGTCGCTCCTATGCCCATATGTCCGCTTAGGGGCATGCTATGGCCAAGCTCCAGGATTTGGGGGCGAAGTGTCGCAGGTACGACCAGTTGTGTATGGTCGTCCTTCTGGCGGAAGAGGAGTCCGTCTTCGACGAAAAAGTCCCCGGACTTGGGTGGAGTGCGTGCGGCGGGAAGTTTTCCGTAGCACTTGCGGAGGGTGGCGTCGCTTTCTTGGGCCTTCCGGATCTGTTCCGGCATCTGGTTGGGGATCGGGGGTGGAGTCGCGGCTGTCTTCGCCTGTGCGCGCGTCTGGACGGCGGCCATCGATTCCACAGGCTGGGGCGGCATCCCCAAGAAAACGTATCGGCATCCTAAAATTAAGTCGTACAGGGGCTGGTCCATTACTGCAGCTTGAATGGTCCCCGTTACGTACCGGCTGGTTACTTGGATCCGGGCTATAGGGAGCGTGGTGCTGGGTTGGGACGCGTCGGCCAACTTCAGGGTGATAGTCTCGCCGGTCAGGTCTTGTTCCCTGATGAGCGAGCGGCGGACGACGGCGTCGAAGGTAAGTCCAGTGTCGTAGAGACAGTGGGCTGGGCGATCGTTGACTGTCACTTGCTCGGTGACGGCAGGTCGATCGGCGGGAGTAGCGACGGGGGTGACAGGGGTCCCGTCGGGGGTAACTTGGCGTAGGGCTAGTACGGTACCTTGTTTGCGACGCTGGTCGCTGATGCGTCGAAAACATTTCTCCCGGGTGTGTCCTCTGCGTTGGCAGTAGCCGCAGAAGAGCTCGGTGCTCCGCTTCCCTGGCTCTGCGGTGAGGGTTGGGCGTCCTTTGGGCGGCGGTGGACGGTGGTTCGCCGGCGGGCAGGCCGGCGAGGCTGGTGGCGGGTATCTGGCGACGAGGGTGCGGGGGGATCACGGCGAGGCTGTCTGTCGTCGGGATGGGCGGTGAGGTATCGATCCGCGACGAGGATCAAGTCTTCAAGGCGAGCGGCGCCTTGTTCGGCGGCGAATGTCCGGAGTTCCGCCGGCATGGTGCCTCGAAGTTGCTCGGCGAGCATCAACTCTAGTAATCCGTCATAGGTCCTGGGTTCGTCAGTTTGCTCAATCCATTTATCCCGTAGCGTAGCTAGACGGTCGGCAAACTGCGTGAACTTCTCCCCTTTCTCTCTCCGGGAGTTCCGGAAACTCTTGCGATAGTGCTCGCCTGAGAGCTCAAAACCATGTAGTAGGGCTCTCTTGAGGGCGGGATAGTCTCCCTCCTCGGAAGTCGGTGTCTTGGCTAGAATCTCATAGGCCTTTCCCTTGAGGCCATGACTGAGCTTGCGATACCAGTGCTGGAGTCAAGACCGTTTTCTCTCGCGACTCGTTCGAATCGGGCGAGGTAGACTTCAATTGTTTCGTCCCGATCGACGAATGGGTCCAGGGGGAAGTTCATCCCCGGAATCGGCGGGGGGGGGGGGGGGGGGGGGGTGCGGGTATTCCGGTGCTGGTGGCGAAGCTGGGGGCGAGGAGCGAATAGTCTTCGCTAGCGGGCGAAGCGATCCCTAACTCGCGGCGGTCGCGCTCAAGCTGGAGGAGTGCTTGGCGCCGTTCGAGCTCCCTGTCTTTTCTCTTCTCTTCGAGTGCCGCGACCCTCTCGTCCTCCTCCTTCTTCCTTGCGGCGGCTCTCTCCTCCTCTGCTATTCTATCCTTCGCCTCCTCTCTTCTCCGCTCGGCGGCCCTCTCCTCCTCTGCAAGCTTCTCCTTCGCCTCCTCTCTCCTCCGCTCGGCGGCTTTTTCCTCCTCTGCAAGCTTCCGGGCGGCGGCTTTCTCCTCCTCTGCAAGCTTCCGGGCGGCGGCCCGTTCCTCCGCGGCGATGCGCTCTTTCTCCTCCTCCTTCTTCAGTGCCGCGGCTCTTTCTTCCTCCTGCCTCTTCGCATCTCGCTCTTTGGCCCTCTCCTCCCTCTTCAACTTTTCCTCTGCCACGTCAGCCTCCACGTTCGCCAAGACGTAGTCTTTAAGTTCGGTGCCGGCGAGCCCTAAGCTCTCGCCAATACTCTTGTACTTAAGAGCAAGCTCTCCCCGGTCGGCCATGGTAAGAGAGGTAGCTTACCCTGCAAAAGGTCCTAACCGGGATGAGGGGCACACACAAGGGGTACACTGACGGAAAACAGGGGGGTGGGCTGGATGAGCTACGATGAAAACTGCAAAGGGGCGAATGCAACACAACCACAAAGACAAAATGCAATCAATCAAAAAATCACAAAAATGAATGCAAGAAAAAAGCCTGTTGAGAGATCACCACTCGGGAAAACCAGTAAGGGACCTATGGGCTATGCTAACTACTACTAAGCTTGGAGGGCTGGGGTGGAAATCTAGCTAAGTCCTAAGTCTAGTCGAGTTGGGATGGGAGCCTAAGTCTTTTGTCTTGTCGGGTTGGAGGGGGGAACCTAAGTCTTCTAGTCTCGTCGGGTTGGAGGGGGGAAACCTAAGTCTTTGGTCTCGTCGGGTTGGAGGGGGGAAACCTAAGTCTTTGGTCTCGTCGGGGTCGCCAAAATTAATGTCACGAAGAAAGGGATTTGGGGGAAGGGGGTAAGCTCTTAATCTCTAGCGCTGTGTTATCTCCTTTGATAGATCAACGTGCGATGACATTCCAGAGACTAAAGCAAGGCCAAATTAATAAGTGATAAACAGAGTAAAGACGAGATGGAAAGTAAATGTACTAGTTAAGAAATACACAGTCAAAGGCCAGTCAAGGAAATTGCGATTTCTGTAACTATCTACTTTTAATAATTTGAAAAGGGAGAGTCCCGGTCAAATTGTTCTGGGGTGATTCATCGGCGTGGCGTCTCTAATACTGAGTAGTCTGGTGATATTGGGGAAAGTCAATCTTATGGGTACTAGAGCTATCGTAGACTGATCACATCATCGGGTGAGAGAGTATCTGTATGGGGGCCAGAGTTCCTGTGATAATCTGGCGAGTGGGGGGTCTCTCAGGCTTAGGCACTTAGCTGGGGACTGCAGTGCGGCGGGTTGTCCAGGATCCTCTGGATGGCTTGCCAGTGGTGGTGCAAGATGCTGTTCAGTGGTCACGCGAAGATGACTCACTGACCACGAGTGCAAGTAGTGTTGTCTTTGTTGTGGCACAGGCGTTGAACTTGGCTTACGTTGCTAGTCAGTTCAGAAATAGCGAAGTCCCAAATCACGCGTCTCATTGACCTCCCGGGATGTCGGGGGCCTGCAGCGGGTCAGAGATTGGGAGATGATTCCAGTCCGGGGCGATGCGTCCGGCACAGGAACCCGTCTGCAACGTGTACAGACGCTGTATCAGCTGGGGATAGGGATAATGCGAATTCTGGGCCTGTGGTTATAGTCACCCTTATCAGAATTCAAATTGGCTTGACCGGTCATGAGTGGAGCCGGTGCAAATACCAACAGTCAAACAATGCTACTAGATTTACTGGGGCAAAGTGGAGGTTATGGGCAGCCACTAGTAAAAAGATACATTCGGCGCATTGGATGGGTTTGGCAACAGGGCAAATCTTTATACATTTGGGAAGCATGGTGGAAGGTAATAATAAGGGTACAGGACAAATGGGATATAGGTCTGGGCTGTACTTGGGATTCTAATCTATATGGAGGGGTTGGCATGGCATGGAATATCATACATGGGGTAACGGAGTATACAAGCATAAATTCAAACATGACATGAGATATATACAAGGTAGAAAGTATGTGCAAGGGAGAAAATACGAGTCATAGCAATACATCAAGGCAAAATTATAAACATGAACATACATACTGACTGGACGCATGAACATGATGGTGAACGATAGGTGATGGGGTTGCTATATGACAAGGAGTAAATTCCCTCTCTTACCTTGGTTTAAGACGGGTGGAAGCACAAGGATACTGACGAAACTCAGGGGTCGCTCGGTGATGGCGGCGTGGATTCGCAGGTTGTGGCTTCGAGGTAGGGAAGTTAGCATCTGACACTAAGTCTTGGTCAGTAGCAGACTTTAAGCAGGGCGCCCTCGGGGGCGGGGCTTAAGAGACTGTGCGAGCTTGCTAGGTAGTGATGGCTGGTCAAGAGGAATGACGGCAGGTCTGAGGCTATCGTCGCTGGCTGTGCGGGGTTGGTCGAATGGTTGCGGCCAGGCCTCAGGGATGCAATTGTCCGCCTCGTCACAACACTGCATGGTCATGTAGAAATAATTATTTAGGATTGAGTGTGTTACTCTGTTGTAGTTTTTTTTAAATCAGGAGTTGATACAGCCCCGATGCTTGAATCCGCATAAGTGTAACTCATATTAGTTTATCTACTCAACCTGCTCACTCAGCAACAAAGCAGGAGTCGTCGTATGAAGTTTTCCAACTTTATTCAGCGTACATCAACAACTGCATACAATCGCTCAATTGCTTTTTCACTTTCACTTTTTACTATCTCTTCTTTGAAACAGTGCGGTACTTATATAGTCTCTCTATACTCTAGAGAAAGTTCGAACAGTCCAGCGTGACGCAATTACAACCAATCATAATAAAATTCGTCGCCGGAACTATGCACTGTCTTACGTCATATAACTTTATTTAGGTTAGAAGAATCTCTTAGCTACTAGTAGATTTATCTAGATGCTTCGATCGATAGTAAACAAGCAATTCTAGAAAATTCTCCAATAATATCGACCAACGAAAGTTATCAACATTATACAAAGCTTCTTCTAACAACAACGCAAAATCAAATCAAAGGTACTTATACTGCCTGCTTTGCAAAGCAAAACGAGCAGATCTATAGTGCGCGTCTCAAACGTAACATAGTGTTCCAATGAAGATTTTGTGTCAAAGTTGACAGTACAATAGTGCTTTATACTGCCGTGTCAAAAGTTTATGGTGTGGTTTTTCTGGAATACTTTTCTCCATTCTGTATAGGAGAACCCTTGTTGGTTGAGAGCAAAAGGAGTGACAGCTATTTCGACCTTTGAAGGTTATCATCAGACACACATGAAGACAAAGGAGTAGGCGTGATGATGATGTTTGAGGATGATGATGAGGATGATGATGATTAATGATGATGATGATTGATGATGATGATGATTGATGATGATGATAATGGTGAGGATGATGATGATGATGATGATGATGGTAACCACGACGACAACCACGACGACAACCACAATGGGATTATAATGATATGCTAAAAATAATAATTCTTTCTCGACATGAGTAACTTACTTTTGGCTGGCCTTCCTGATAATAAACATTCCAGACTTCAGCGCATTCAGAACAATGCTGCTGGCATTGTCCTTCGTCAATCTCGTCATTCTAGTGCCACGTCCGCTCGGAAAACCTTACTCTGGTTGCCTGTAAAGGCTCGGATCGATTACAAATGTGCGTATCTTTCCTTTCACTGTTTGCTCACTGATTCCCGTCCTTCCTACCTTTCACAACTTCTCTGCCCCTACCAATCTGCTCGATCACTCCTTTCACAAGATGTAGCTCTCCTCTCATTTCCTAGGTATTGGCAGGAGATCTTTCTCTGTGTTTGCCCCAACTCTTTGGAACTCTTTGCCCTCCAACCTCTGGCACTTCCAGTCTCTTACTGTGTTCAAATGAAACCCCATAACCTACCTCTTTACCAAATACTTTTACATCCAGAGCAAGCAGTATGTCAGCGAGTGATTGAGGAGTGGTGTGTGTGTGTGTGTGTGTGTGTGTGTGTGTGTGCACTTGAATAAACGCACAAATGGGTAGCAGACCTTGTATTCCTTATGTAACAAATGGGTTTATTTGCTTAGAACCCACTTTTTCTTTTCCAGGACCCCACTTTTTCTAAGTGCGCGGGAGTGCTGTTTTAGTGCTTCGGAGTGCAGTTGTGGTGCATGAGAGTGTTTTAAGTACAAAGGAGCGCTCTATCCAAGACGGAGAAAATACAGTAAATTTTCTGAGAAATTTTGAAGACAGTTCGACCTATCTCCTATAGGAGACGAACTAGGTCAACTTTTTAGACGGAAAGAGTCAATTTTGCATTAGATTCTTACATTTTTAGAAGACGTTTGCGTTCTTTCCGTCAAAGAATCACTTTCCGATTCCTACATTCTTAAATAAACCCAGTTGTGATGTATTGCAAAATGTGTGTGTGTGTGTGCGTGTGTGTATGTGTGTGTGTTTAAACATGCCTTTTTATACTTAGATGAGATGTTTGTATTATTTCTTACGATATATAACTGTTTTATCATATAATGTTTTATCACATTGTTTAAATATTTAACTTTGCGAGTGTATGTGTGTATGCGTGTGAGCGCTTAGAGTAAGATTTAAATTTGATTCTGCGCTATACAAAATAAATTCATCATCATTAACATCATCATCATCATCATCATCATCATCATCATCATCATCATCATCATCATCATCATAATTAAGAAATCCTCTCCAGGATTGCACAATTTGGAAAGACAGGACCATGAGTCTACATTCCAATTTTTTTAGTAGTTTTATTTTGGACGTCATTTGTATAAGTTATAATTATTTTACAATTTTGATTGTTTAATTGTTCTGTTTTGTGTACTTTGTTTAATCCCTTTCTCCATTCATTGGGATCATTCCTTATTTGTTTAATAGTTTCCCCTGCTCCCATCAAGTCTAAAATCACTTAGGTGAAAAGATGTTAAATTAAAGAAAGAAGCAAACAAACTACATTCCAAGGTAAGGCTGCTGCGCTCCCTTGTCATCTGCATCTTCCTATACGCTTGCGAAACATGGACCCTCACAGCAGATCTACAACGAAGAATACAAAGCATGGAGATGAGGTGCTGCAGAATACCTCTGGTCATTTCCTATACCCAGCACATCACCAATGACAAAATCCAAGAGACCATCACACAAGCCATTGGACAACATGTTGACATGCTCACAGTGGGGAAGAAACGGAAACGGAAACTGGTATCGCCACGTCACCAGAGCTTCAGGCCTTGCAAAGATCATACTTCAAGGCACGGTGCAAGGAGGCAAAAAAGAGATGGGAGGACAACATTCGAGAATGGTCTGAGCGAAACCATCAGGGTTGCTGAGGACAGAGAAAGTTGGAGTACATCATCTGTGGTGCCCCAACGACCTTCGAGTTACGGGATAGGATAGGATATAGTATAGGCATCATCTTCATCTTAGGAATGATATTTAGCGCAAAACCCACAATCATTGCGAATATTCACACATTCATTCACATTTTACAAAAAAATAACATTGAGGTACATCCACAGACAACAAAACACAAATATTAATAGATGATGATGATGATGATGATGATGATGATGATGATGATGATGATGATGATGATGATGATGATGATGATGATCGATTGATGATTGATGGTGCCTATATGTATATGTAGGTAGGTGATTACATTAGATTAGATTAGGGTAGGGTAGATAGGATGGATAGGATAAATAGGATAGGATAGATAGGTTGCTTATAATGGATAGGATAGATAGGATAGATTAGATTATTAAATTAGATTGATTAGATTTAGATTCGATAGATTAGATTAGATTTGATTAGATAGCTTAGATAGATTCCACAATGGGTAGAAGTTTCCGTATTTAGATAAAACCCCAACTTTGAAGTTTTCGTCCCTTTTGAATAAACGCTAAACAATAGCCTTGCTGTCTGGTCGTATGCTCCCTATAATGCATATCTAAAGCTCAATCAACGGGATTTGATTTTATCCCTCTTTCCCCATAAAAACGCAAACAAGAACGCGAAGACATTATTCTGTACAACATCCCTCTTTAGCTTTCTTTCAGAGAGAACAACAAAAAAAAAAGAACAAAAATGCAGAAAGCTTTGATGCTTCCGACCCCCTCTCCCCTCCCTTTTCCATCCCCCCTTTGCTTAGTTTAAGAAAAAGACTATACACATGGACGTGTTTGTGTGGATGAATTGTCCGTTTCCTAGAGCCCTTGTGCTGGCATAGTTTGAGTGGAGTGTCTTATAATTTGCCTTTGCAGTGTAGGCCGCAAAGCCAGTCCACTTGCTATCCGCCTAAGATCGATACCCTGAAGAAACGGCCACACTGCTTGGCTGAGACTCGCACTTTCTCCCACTTAAGCGTTAACCACATAGACTGGATCGGCCATAGCAAAAAAGGCAAGTGGAACATAGATCGCCTAGGGCTGGACAATGCACAGCCATGTGTATTATAAATAGGAAAGGGTGCGATCACACAGCCTATTGGGTCAAACGAAGCGACCATTCAAACGGGTTTATTCTCAAACCGCGTGATAAGAACGAACATGTTAGCTTCCATTACATCAAAAAAAAAAAATATAGGCCTATGATAGGTAAACGTTCCGCATATAATGAACTGTATCAATGTCTTCCCAGTTGTAGGACTATGTTTTTCGAACCGAATGAGGATATTATGGGTTCGCTGGTGCGCGGTTTGGGAATGACCCGTTTGAACGGCCGACTGGTTTGGCCAAAGACGAAGTGCGTCCCCACCCTTCTACCCATAATGCACGGGCTGTACGCTACTCCTGCTATCGCTGTGCTATCGAGGATATACTTTTTTTTTCCCCAAACCTACTTGGTTAACCCCTCTGTGCTTCTGCCCCTACATGAGAGAGAAGAAAGGGCCTCTGTCGAGTCTCGGCCATGCCGTTTGAAACAGCACCATGTGTATTTGCCTCATCGCTCAGGCATGTTGCTTCAGTCGTATGAAATAATTCTGCTTTTGAAATGTGGTCGCAGCGGCACTCTTTGACGATAACATGCTGGTGCAGACCACGAATAGGCTAGGCTAACGATGTATAGGTGTTCGCGCTTCTGCATTTTATTTACGCTGTTTGTCCTTTCAGTCTTGTCGTTGCCTGCTCAGTACTAGGGGTGGACGGTTTTACCCATACGTACCTGTATTCAGGTTCGGAAACGCGACGGTACGGTAAACCGGTGCGGGTGTCCTAGGTCCGGTTTACTGGGAAATCTCGACAACGCATAACGCGACAGTGGGCGACATCTTGTCCGCCCAGAGAGCGAGTCTAAAGCCCAAACACGTGGATAGGCAGCAGCTGCTGTTCTTGAAGAAGAACGTATAAGAACAGCAGCTTATCCACATATTTGAGCATGGTACCAGTCGCTAATCCTTCTGAATTCTTAATTCCCGTTGAATGTTTTTGTTTTATTTTGATTTTGTGGTTTAAAGTTTGCTGATATTCTAAACAGTGATTTATCATAATATGTTTTGAAGGCGTTCAAGCAATAATAAAGTTTCAGTTTCTATGGAAATGTGGTTCTTTGAAACTGTTTTGAAGTGTATGACAATCTTTCTTTTGCGTCGGCCACTACTGTCAGTGCCATATCCCATTTGATTGTAACACTTAAAATCGCGGTATACCGGTACAAAATACCGATACGACCTAAAAATACCGCGGTAATACCGGTACGACTTTGACCCACGGTACCCAGCTATACTCAGTACTCTGGTGCACAACTTTGCGACGTTCATTTTTGTGTGGTTGCAAACTACTGTCGCTTGGGATAATTTTGCACAACCTCATGAGAAATGTTGTAAAGCTATAACTTACATAGCTATAAAGTGTGAGGTTGTATGACGACAAGGCAGATGCACTCCTTATCCACAATCACAAATCATCCTTTGCCTCGTCTCTCCCCACTTCTCTTCAAGTAGGCTGATCTGACATACAGTTCTCGCTCTCTGCTAGGAATCTTGGCTACATTTTCTCCCATGACATGTCCCTCAACAATCACATCTCTCACATCCGTCGCTCTGCTTACACCGCCATCCGTCAGATCAGCTCCATCCGCCTTTACCTCACTATTAGTGCTACAAAAACATTAGTCTGTGCATTCTTTCTGTTCCCAAGACACGCACTATGACATATGGTGAACGATCTTTCTCGTTTAGCGCTCTTAAACAATGGAATTCTCTCCCATCACACATCCGCAACATACCGACCACGCAGACCTTCAAAACACTCAAGACCCATCTCTTTAAAGTGTAGCTATCGGGTGCTGACCTACATTTCGTAAAATCACGAAATAGGACTATTTAGTGACTTATAATGTACTATACTAACTAAAAAAACTACGAGGAGTTCTAAAATGTGCTTGGATTATCTTGCCGTTGCATAGATTGTTTGATATATACTCCCAAAAAATCGACTTCCAAAAAAAAAAATTCTTCGGCAAGTTTCGGAAAGTGACGTCACAAAAGTGACCGGTTTGGTTGGTAGTGTCTAGTGTGTTATGTTGGTTTGAGATTTGGCGCAGAGCAATTTAGCGTATTTACTGATTAAATGTAGATTTTATTTATTATTATAGTTAATTTGTAGAGGATAGCATATGCACTATTAAAAAAATGACAGCTCAAATGTGTGTTGTTGGTGGATGCATAAATAGATCATGCCAAGAAACATCGCTGCATCGTTACCCGAAAGATACTTCGTTATGGCCACCTTGGAACCGTTTTGTTGTTAGTACGCGGAAAGATTTCTCCAAGGGAAATGCACACACTTTTGTGTGCTCCTCACACTTCAAAGAAGACGATTATTTTTACCAATCTGTTACGTTGAAACGCGAATGGTGCGTATGAAATGCGCACGATGTTATGTGTAAAGCGAGTGCAATGGAAGGCTTGTGTGTGACGCGCGCGATAGATCTTTTCGTTTTGTTTTGCAACGCATGCAGTAATAGAGTGTATTTATCTTTGATTTGATTTTGCGTTGTTATTAGTAGAAGCTTTGTGTAACGTTGATGTTTTAGTTGCTCGATATTATTTGAGAACGTTCTCGAGTCAGTTGTTTACTATCGATCGAAGCGTGTGGATTATTCTGTTGGTTACCATGGAAGCTTCCATTCCAAATGAGGTTGTATGACGTGATGATGAAATTCATTTTGATTGGTTGTGGTGTTTTATGTAGGATTATTCTCGTTTATTCCCGTGTATGTAGAGAGACTATATAAGCGCCGCACTGTTAAAAAAGATGAGATGTTGATTGTTGTTGATAGTGAGTTGGAAAGTGAAATTTGAGAGTGAGAAGGCGATTGTATGCAGTTGTTGATGTGTGCTGAATAAAAGTGGAAAACTTCATACGTCGACTTTGTGACTTGTATGCTGCTTGAGCGGGTTGCGTGAATAAACGAATCTGAGTTACACCCTATCAGGAATTCAGCATTGGGGCTGAATCAGATACTGATAGAAAACACCAACATCAAACTGAGTGTAACACAATCTTCTTGAATTTCGAATGAAATTCGCGAAAATGCTCCTTCTCAAACCTGGAGCGATACCGACTATCAAGCCGGCAGTAGGCCTGCTATCGGTACAGAGTAGGCCCAAAGAGTCTATATACTATAGTATACAACCTCTTTGGTAGGCCTACACTAGCAGTCGACCCTCACCCTAGCAGTGATGCCACAACAACAAGAAAGAGAAAGAGAAGCTCCATTCTTCTTATGAAGCTAAACCTTGCGAGAGAGGTTAATGATAGCATCACACTCTAAATAGTTTAGATACGCAACAGTGAAAATTGTGTGCGGGAGGTTTGGGTTGGTGGAGATAGGGTACATCAGAGATCACTCATCAGATAGCATTAGCAGCGCCAGCAGTTTCCACAATTACTTCAATTAGGCCTACGGCAGTACTAAGCTTACTAATAGTAGCACTATTGAGTAAATTACTGTAACTTAAAAAAAATACTTTTTACGTAGGACTATATTGTAGACCTAAACCAAATTGTAAGTGCAGAGAATTGGTATTCACATTTAAGTCTTAGTTTTCTGTTTGTAATGTATGAGTGCATAATAATAATATCGAAACATTATTCTGCATTTAGTGGAAATACAGTTTTTCCTCTGCTTATCATTGTTCAATCCATTAGGCATATCGTGTCCTATTGTACTGACAAATGTTAAATTTAACAGATCTATCGAAAAATATTAAACTTGAAATGCACATCACCAAAACAATAACATTATTATTATTATAATTATTAATATAATTATTATTATTATTATTATTAGTATTATTATTATTATTATAATTATTATTATTATTATTATTATTATTATTATTATTATTATTATTATTATTATTATTATTATTATTATTATTATTATTATTATTATTATTAGTATTATTATTATTATTATTATTATTATTATTATTATTTATAATAATTTATGCAAACGAAACATGATTAGCATCTTACAAATAATAGTAATAAAATTTGAAGACATTTATTATGACTAAATAAATGTAGATGAAGAAAAATACAAGTTACAATTACTGAATTAGGCTTGAGCTCAACACAAACTGAGAGATTGGTCCTTTTTGTGACGTCACTTACGTCGAGCGGGGAAAAGCGAAAAGTTTCCGGTAATCTCCGGAATTACCCGTGAGTCATGACTACCCAACAGTTACACTTTAAACTGTACTATCCTTATTGACTCTCACCCTCCGACCGATGGCGGATGCCAGCTGTGTGCCGTTTATGGCTTGACGTGTAAGCTTAAATGGTCTGTACATTTATATTTGAAGGGTAGGAGGGGAGCGGGAGGGGCTGTTTCTGTATCTAATTATTTTTACATAATTATTTTGCATTAGTCTCTACATTATTTTACTGATAATATTTTATTTCTGCTACAGGGATGAGGCGGGTCTTTTTTGTTAAATCTAATAATATTGTATTAATTAATTATTGTTAGATGTAACACATTTTTAGCTACATTTTTAAATTTGTATGAATTCTCAGATTTTATTATCTTATTGCTATCTAATATGCCATTTGTATTTTAAAATTAATCCTTTTTGCTATGCACGTGCAGTGTATTGTATATGATGTCGTTCCCTTGTATGCTTTCCCGAGTACGGTTGGTGCGAATGCTTGCATACTTTGTTTTTATTGTTCATATGTTTGTTTTGATCGGTGTACTATCTTATCTAATACATATCCTATGCTAAGGGCGTGAGCCCATCCCTGAGCTGGGGTATCGCGCTATACAAGCCTATTTTATTATTATTGTTATTATTACTATTATTATTATTATTATTATTATTATTATTATTATTATTATTATTATTATTATGTAGATGTTGCCCGTATAAGTTGCCTATCAGCAATTGGTAACAACCTTTTATAATAATGTTATTTTATATGGTTATGGTACAACTGTACATTTATTTGCTTGTATGCATGTAAGCCCATGCCTGAGGAAGAGTGTATAGGTCTGCAATCACATGGACGTGAACAGACATTAAAATAAATTATTGCACTTAATTGATTTGAATTGGACACAAATTTCATGTGCAACAGCAAAATCCTCGCTCTTTGACAAAAATTGTGGTTTCCTTTCATGACCACACACAATTTCACAAGTAATAGGAATAGTACTGTTACTAACAAATGACACCGTTTCATATGAAAATCAAAAGCGTCTACATTATTCAATGAACATTTAAAATATCAAATGATTACACGACCATAATAAGGTAAAATAGCGCCGTTGTACAGCGGCTTTTATTTCAGCATTCATAAAAATACAATCGCCTTACAGACGTCTTTTGAATGGGGTGTGACTTAATGTTTTCGTCGCTGCGATATAATTTCACGACCGAATGTATTTGATATTACCCCTCATCGCTTACTTTACTGGTTGCAGGGCACCTATCCATCTCTCTCTCAGGCAGACAGGTGGAGCGACCCAGTGGTCCTGTGTCACAGCCTTCACCTAATCTCCAGGGTTAGGGTTCGAGTCCCACTCACAGTATACGACTAGTGGAAGTGAAACCATTATTACTAATACAGTTCACCACTATCATCATCATCATCATCATCATCATCATCATCATCATCATCATCATCATCATCATCATCATCATCATCATCATCATCACCATTATCACCTTCACCATCATTATCAATATCATCAACATAAACATTATCATCATCATCATCATTATCATCATCATCACCACCATCATCATCATCAACATCAACACATCATCATCATCATCAGCATCATCATCTGACATCATCATCTTCATCTTCTTCTCCCGGTGCTGCGTGTCTCTGTATGTGATGTGTATGTATGTGTGTGTGAGAGGGAGGGGGAGTAAGGCTGCTGCGCTCCCTTGTCATCTCCATCTTCCTATACGTTTGCCAAACAGGGACCCTCACAGCTACAGAAGACTTCTGGGCATTCCCTATACCCAGCACATCACCAACGATGAAGTCCGACAGACCACCACACAAGCCATTGGACAAGAAGATTACATTCTCACAGTTGTCAAGAAACGGAAACTACGATAGTATGGCCAAGTCACCAGAGCATCAGGCCTTGCAAAGATCATCCCGAAAGGCATGGTGCAAGGTGGCAAAAGAGGAGGGAGATAGAAAAAGAGATGGGAGGACAACATTCGAGAATGAATTCGAGACTTAACACTGAGCGAAGCCATGACGGTTGCTGAGGACAGAGAAAGATGGTTAAACGTACATATGTGGTGCCTCAACGACTTTCGAGTAACGAGTTAGGATAGGTGTGTGTGAGAGAGAGAGAAAGAGAGAGAGAGAGAGAGAGAGAGAGAGAGAGAGAGAGAGAGAGTTTATTTATGAGAGTATGTGTTTGCCTGTGGTGGTAGTCATGATAATGATGATGATGATGATGATGATGATGATGATGATGATGATGATGATGATGATGATGATGATCTGTAGTAGGTTGCTTGTATTAACGATGGTTTGTGCTGTTTCTTTTGTTTCATATGCTGTGCTGATCAATAACAACAGGTATGTATTTCAATGTATTATACTTGTATACATGAATTTATTGTCTGCTTCTGTCTGTCTGTCTGTCTCTCATTTTCTGACTCAATTGTCCTTGTTTGTTAGTACGTATTTTTGTTCTGTGTGTCAGTTGCCCAAGGGAGGTGCACCTCCGTGAGGGTGCCGGAGATTTGTGTATAAATAGGATCCTCACTTTCTGGACATTTAGTGCTTTAAATTCCCAGCTGTCGTTTTCCGTTGTTTTTTTCTCATTCCTACTCTGTTCTATCTACTATACTAGCTATCTTCTTCGCTAGACCAATCACCTACCTCTTTTCTTTAAAACTCTTCCAAACCTCCTCATTTGTATATGAGGTCTGTTGAATCAGCTTGGGAATATTGGATGCTTTTCGCCAAATGGTCACTGGGGTTTCCTATGATATTATTTAGCAATGTAGGCATTTTATATTTGTTTTGTTCATATTTTATAATGATGTTTATATTCGATTTTGTTTTTGTAAACGGGGGTTCGATAAATTAGAGTATAACCTCAGCGGCTTCTGCTAGGGGCGCCTTTTTTGTCCAGTTATAAGCTTGTGGAGGGCCTTCAGTGTTATCACTAGGGTTGTTTCAGCAGATATTGTATACTGATCAGGAGTGAGGCCTCTTTCAACCAAGTTGTGGGCTTGATTTTGTGGTCCGGATTCTGCTCCTTGCAGTCCGCTGGACCATGTAAGCAATGAGTAACTAATTAAGAGGGGTACAGCGCTATACAAATGGAAACTATCGAAATTTTAAATATTACTTTTCTTTCTTCATATCATATTTGTGTGTGTCATGTATTATTGTGTTATTATTGTGCACGAGGGCGACTCAAAAACAATGCCATTTTTGTTTAATTTCAGATGAAGTATTTGATGAAAATACCTAAAATATTTTCAGTTATAAATAATTATATCGTTTACGTCATGAAATATTTTGTTTCTTACTTTGAAGGTTTTTAGACTCAGAAGGAAAATTCAAAATGGCTGCCCCCTTAGAGTTGCGTCAAAAACAAAGAGCAGTGATTAAATTTCTTGTTGGGGAAACCTCTGTGAACATTCACAGACGATTACAAAATGTGTTTAAGGACAATACTTTAGATTATAGCAATGTATGCTGGTGGGTCCGTCGTCTGAATGATGAAAAGGGTGGGAGCGTAGCCGATAAAACACGTTCTGGCCGGCCGTCCTCCTCTGTGAATCCTGCCAGTAAAGCAAAAACAGATTCTCTGTTCAGAGAGGACAGGCGCGTAACTCCAGATGAGCTGGCAGAAAACCTTGCAGTGAGCCATAGTCGTGCTTACAACATTGTCGAATCACTTGGCTTTTCAAAAGTGTGTGCCCTTTGGGTACCGAGAGAGCTGACTAGAACAGTCAACAAAATTATACGGAGGCAAAGATACATGCTCGCATTCTAATGTGGACCATTGCTATTGAGAGGAACGGTGACTATGTTGAGAAGTAGGGATGTGATCCACAGAGGAAGGACCAATTTATTGAGATGTATGATACTGTATATGTTCTTGTGTTGGTAATCATACCTGGCCTAAAGAAAATGGCATTACTTTTGACTTATCCTCGTACTTTGAAAGAATTGGGTGTGTTTTTTTAGCTTAATCTTATTTTTTGGTTGGGGCAGCTCTCATTGTGAATTTGAAAGGGCTCCGTGACGTTGACAGGGATGTTGTTGGGGCCCTTTAAGTAAAGATATAGACAACAGCGACAACAACAACGGCATTGTAATTGCTCCGTATGAGACCAATAAAGTCGTATTGTATTGTATTGTAACATAGAATTGCGTGTATTGTCCTTCCCGAACGACTACTTTGGGGGCCTCTTTAGCCAAGAAAATGAGCTTCTATCTTACCGTCCCATTCTCTCGCCTTTCATTTGCTGACAATGAAGTTTGTGTGGTCCGTCACTGGTGTAGCGTTTTGACCATGCCTTGGCCTGGATGCGCCCTTGGGAATGGGATCCATTGATTAGCCCTAGAGCGGGGTGCTGGCAGAGCCACATTAAAGAAGGGGTCCAGAGGGACCTCGCTGCCATCAGCTCTCTGTCAACTCCAATCTGTACGTCCTTCTGTACGTGGCGACCTAGATGACGTCGTCGTACTGCGTAGTAGACAGAGTGGCGTAGCCTGGTACTATAGCTGTAAATTAACTCTTTCCCTGCCAGGCATGTTTCCACGTTTGTGCCAGACATTTCTCTGGCACCGAAAAGAAAGTTCAGTACCTTAGGCTACTGTTCTTTCAATAATAGTTGTAAATAGACATATTTCATATCAAATTAAAGGTAAAAGAGTGAAGAATACGAAAAAAAAACCACAAAAATGTTAATTTGATTATGTTATTGAAAATGTGTTTTGAAAGCATGTTGATCTTTTTGAAATGATAAAATAAAATAAAAATATTTCTACATACCACAGTGATAAAAAAAATCTGGAGGAATAATTCCAATCACTGAATCAGCTTCACACACCAGAAAGAAAATTTATTTAGGATCAAAATACACTTCACAGTTTGAAATTATATTGATTATTAGCAGAGTTTGACACACTGTCGATTGTGCCCATCACAATGCTTTGTAAAATGCAAAAAAACACTCTAAAAACGAATCAATTTGAAGAAACCAAGCGCGTGTCGATCGAGAACGAAAGTAGAAAGAATTATCTCTCTTTGGTTAAAATAAAACTTGGATTGGACTGCGCAAAAAACCGGAACGAAACGGAATACTGAAATCGACGATATATCGTCGATTGGCACAAACATGGCGGCTCAGATCGACGATATATCGTCGATTGGCAGGGAAAGAGTTAAGTCCCTCAAAAAACACTACAGACCCCGTTGTTGTGGATCCATTTGGGGACTCGCAGCGGAATGGGAGCTGGAACTTTCTGTGTAGTGTCACACATCTACAGGTCCACCCCCACCCTCCACCCCCACCCCCAAATAATAATAAAAATACTACAGACACTATAGTTGTAGTATATCCATTTAAGGGAACCGTTCCGACACGGCTGCGGAACGGTTACGAAAAAGCAGCGGAACGGTTACAAAAAGGCTGCAACGGAACGTTAGCGGAAAGTGTTGCTTTTCTTTGAAGAGGTATACATTAAGGTAAAATGTTTTTGTGTGTGCCAAACGGTACGGTTGCGGAACGGCATTTAACTTTGTCGTTTTGTTTTGTTTGTTTTGGCGTGTTGTGTCATGTCGTGTGGTATGGTGTAGTGGTGTGTGTGTGTGGGTGTGTGGGGGTGTGTGGGGGTGTGTGCGCGCGCGTGTGTTTGTTTTCTATAAATAAAAGAAACAAAGGTGGAGAGCCTCTTTATCATGCGTCAAACGGCAATGTTCTCATATTTTTCTTCTGATGATGATTCAAGGGTGAAATGTCAGCTAAAGGTCTCCAAAGGACTCGATCTGAGGCGCTCTGACAACCATGATGGCTGTTGTGTTCCATCGCAGGCCATAGGTCTGTGTGGTCCCACTATGCCTGGATTAAAGACAAGAAACGATGAAGTCTTAGATGTGAACCAGAAGGAAGGAATTAAGATAATAAGAGAGAGAGACAGACAGATAGACAGATAGACAACTGTCAATCAGACAGAAGGAGATTTTTTTAAAAGACAGCAAAAAACTATTAGGATAGGAAGATATTAAAATAATAAAATGAAAAACCGCCCAAAAAAAATAATAAAAGGAAAGAAAGAAAGAAGAAGAAGACAAAAAGAAAGAATGGAATGAAAATCATGGGTTTAAAAAAAGAAGAAAGAAGTGACATTTAAAGGTGGTGTGCTGGGATAAAGAAGAAAATGAAATTTGAAAAACGAAAGGAGCAAAAAGGAAAGAAATGTAAAAAGAAAAACAATCCAACGATCAAAGGGAAAAAGAGCGCAGAGAGAGAGAGAGAGAGAGAGAGAGAGAGAGAGAGAGAGAGAGAGAGAGAGAGAGAGAGAGAGAGAGAGAGACAATTGACAATTGACAATTGACAAAATTTTAATGTGTTTAAGCCAGCGACCCATCACATTTTACATACTCTTTCGCACGCACTAAATTTGAAAATTAAATAAAATAAGTATAAAATAAATATAAAAAAAACTATTCAACACATATATAACAAGTTAGATTTGCATGTACGCCGATTCCTTCCCCTACTGGAGTGACTCGTCTCTTTTTTTTCAAGGTATAAAAAATGAACATTGCCAATTTCCTTGATACATCCCCTGGACAATCCAAAAGAGCATTTTTTATACATTCCTCAGAGCTTAAATTTATTGTCTGCACATGCGACAAGTACTTGCATCTCAATTCATGATACATTGGGCATACAAAAAGAAAGTGATATTCGTTTTCCAGCACGCCTGGACAGAAAGGGCAAATTTTGTTGAGTGTATCGTGGTATCTTTTGTTTATCCCTAGTTCATTTAAACCAAAGCGAAATCGTATCAGAGAATCCCTAAATTTTTTGATGGTTATGCAATCAATATACGGTTCAGCTTTGTGAAGTTCTTTAAATATGCGGTAAACTGAAAATCTTTCACTAGACATTAATTTCACTCTCCAGTCTTCCTGAAATTTTACAATCATTTGCTGTCGGAAAGAGTTCAGAAAAGCTGTTTTGTTAGTTACTCCCTCTGTCCAAACGTGCATAAAACCATACCTCTCAAGGAGGTCTCTGACATTACTCGCCCAGTTGTTTGGGCTTGGACCAGTTGAGGTTAAATCGTTTTCCTGCATGGTTAGAACTTGTCTGGGGAATCTGCTTGGTTCCATTTCTTTTACCTTCAGCCAGTATCTCAAAGTGGAGACACTGGATTCAATAAACATGGGGTATCTTCCTGTATCACCATATGTCATATGGTTAGGTGTCTTGTTTGACACACCCAAAAAACGTTTGCATGAAAAAAGATGAGCGGACTCAATAGCTGGAACCTTGAAGGCTCGGAAGCATACAACAACATGGGTTTAATCTGTGCATCAAAAATACGAAAAAACACTGTAGAGTCAAAACTTCCCAAAGCCCACATGGTTTTCATAAGGTCAACAGTTTTACCCTTTGCTTTGCTTGCATATTCTTCACATGCAATGTTATTCGACAATTTAGTTGTCAGCATGTATCCTAGATATTTATACTTGTTTACTATTTCTAGTTCCTGCCCTTCCAAATGCCATTTTTCCCTTTCTGCAACATGTCCCCCTTTGCGAAAAACCATCACTTTGGTCTTGTCAAAATTTACGGTGAGGCCAACAGTCTTGGACGCTACATATAAATTATTTAACTGATTTTGAAGCCCAACAGGCGTTGTGGAAATTAACACAATATCATCGGCAAAAAGCAGCAAGAACAGTTCTTCTAAGCCTGGGAGCAGCTGAATGCCATGTCTTCCGTTTAAGCGTACAGAGTCGGCTACTTCCGAAATTAACAACGAGAAGATTAATGGGCTAAAAAGACAGCCTTGTTTAATTCCAGAAGGGCAAGTAAAAAAATCTGTTAATTTTGATCTCCATTTTACACAAGATTCAACAGAAGCATACATTGCTTTTATCATCTTAATCATTTTGGTCGATGCTTTTAGTTTTTCAAGTACTTGCCATAACTGTTCCCTATCCACAGTGTCAAACGCTTTTTTGTAGTCTACGAAGGCAACATATAATTTTCCACTTCTCCTACCAAAAACCTTTTTCTTTATTATGGAAATCAAAGTATAAATGTGGTCGATGGTTGAAAAGCCCCTACGAAACCCGGCTTGTTCCTTGCTGATTTTAGCTTCTTGTTCGGCCCAGAAATATAGCCTTTTGTTTAAGACAGCAGTGAACAATTTGCTCACTATACTCAACAGGGTAATGCCCCTGTAATTGTCGGGATTAGTTTTGTCACCTTTCTTGAACAACGGTACAATCACAGACTTGCACCATTCAAGTGGAAAAACACTCAAATCATACAATTTGTTAAAAAGAAGTGTCAAAAATGGACAAACAAATTCTTCAGCATATTTTAAAAATTCTCCACAAACATTGTCCAGCCCCGACGCTTTACCAAGCTTCAAGTTACGAATAGCTCTGCGAACCTCGTCCTCCGAGATGGGATCATCGAGCTGTGGCACAACCACATCTTCTGCATCCCTAGTGTTAAAATTGTCTTCAGTGTTTAAATGTTGGGTTTCTTGTGTTTTGTTCTGTTTTGACCCTAGAAGATTTTTAAAATGAATGTACCAGGATTCCATGTCAATGTTTGGTTGTTCATTTCTCTGGAATCGGGCACTTTTTACAGTTTTCCAGAATTTGGTGCTATTGCGTCTGTTATCCAGCAACGTCTGATGTGTAGATGTCCTGTATGCTTTTTTCTTTTCAAACATGAGTTTTTTTATAGCCTTTCTTTGCTTGCATGTAGTTTGTTTTATCAACTGTTGTGTGTGTTCTCTGATACTGTCGCAGTAACTTGTGCGTTTCGCGTTTTCTGTTTAGGCACTCTTTGTCAAACCATTTCTTTGTGTTTTGATGTTTGCCGGCACCAATCTTAATATCCTTTTTCATACATTTTCCCGCCATTAACAGAAGGTCCGTGAATTTCTTAACGGCACTATCTATGTCAGTATCTAAAAGTAATTTGGCTTCTTCAAGTAGTTCTCCCGCCTCATTGGAGTTTATAGCTTCTAAATACTCGTTTCGTTTGTCACTGTTCCACTTAGTTTGTGTAATCGTCTCTACGTGAATGTCGTGCATTTCTTGCGTGTATGTGGTTCTAGTAAACAGAAGCGTTATTGGCATATGTTTTGATTCAACTCGACTGCCCACCTCAAAAAACATGCTCGCAGAGTGGCAAAGATCAGCCGAAACCAAAAAGTAATCAACAACACTATTTCCCTGTTCAGCAATAAAAGTGAAAGCACCGTCATCATCACCACTGTGGTTACCATTCAAAGGGACACAGCGGAACATCGTGCAAAAATCAATTAACACTTTGCCAAACTGGTTGGTTACTTTGTCTTTTGATTTCCTAACCATAGAATTCTCTCCTAAATCTTCTACTGCAGTAACAGAATCATCGACATAATCATCAACAAGGGCTTCCCATTCGCCAATACGTGCATTTAAGTCTCCGCAAACAATTAAATGACAATCTTCACCGCTCTGGTAAGTATGAAGTAAAAATTCTTCCAAAAGGTGGATGCCACAGTTTATGTCCTTGTCTTTATAGTATGGGCTTTGATAAGGCGGTATGTAGGTTGTTATAAACACAGTGTCCTTTTCTAATCCTAGCAGGTATTTCGATAATTTAACACATACCATATTGTCATATTTGCATTCAATATGTTTAACATGAGACATCATGGTCTTTTTTATCATCAGTGCTACGCCGCCACATCTTCTACCTTGTCTAGACAGTTTAATACCCGGTGCATGAAAAACTTCGTACTCCGGTGTCACGAAGAGAGGGGTTGGGGGATGGGGGTAAGCTCTTAATCTCTAGCGCGTTATTACCTCCTTTGAATAGGCTAATGGTGCGATGACATTCCAGAGATTAATGCTGGGCCAACTTAATAAACAGACAGGAAAAAAGACGAGATGGAAAATAAGGCTACAATAGTTAAGAAATTCACATTCAAAGGCCAGTCAAGGTAATTGCGGTTTCTATAACTATCTACTTTATTTAACTTGATATGGAGAGTCTGGGTCAGATACTTCTAGCGTGAGTCATAGGCTTAGCGTCTTTTAGTAAGGAGTAGTCTGGTGATTTTCTGGGTAGTCAATATTTGGGATACTAGAGCGATCGTTGACTGATCTCATCACCGGGCGAGAGTGTATCTGTATGGTTTCAAAAGTCACTCTGGTAATCTGGCGAGGGGGGATTCTCGTAGGCTTAGGCACTTAGCTATGGACTGCAGTGCGGCGATTTGTCCAGGATACTCTGGTTGGCTTGCTAGCGTTGGTACAAGCGTAGGTGGAAAGATGCAGGTCAGTGGTCACGCGATGATGACTCACGGATCACGAGTGCTCTTCTTTTGAAATGGCACAGGCATCGAATTCGGCTTTCGTGGCTAGCCGGCTGGATAATGGCGAAGTCCCAAGTCTCGCTTCTCATTGACCTCCTGTGTTGGCAGGGGCCCACAGCGGGTCAGTGACTGGGAGTAGATACAATGCCGGGGTGATACGCCCGGTACAGGAACCCGTCTGCAATGTATACAGACGCTGTATCAGCTGGGGATAGGGATAGTGTGGATTCAGGGCCTGTGGTTATGATAGCCCGTCTCAGAATTCAAATTGGCTTGACCGGTCATGGGGTGAGCCAGTGCAAATACCAACAGTCAAACAATGCTACTAGATTTACTGGGCCAAAGTGGAGGTTATTGGCAGCCACTAGTATGAGATACATTCGGCGCATAGGATGGGGTAGTCAACAGGGCAAATATTTATACATTGGGAGCATGGGGGAAAGCAAATGGAGGGTACAGGGCAAATGGGTTGTAGGTCTGGGCCATACTGGGGACTTTAATCTATGTGGAGGGGACAGCATGGCATGGGATATTTACACAGGGGGCAAACGGAGCATACAAGCATAAATCCAAACATGTCATGGGTCATATACAGGGTAGAAAATATGTGCAAGGGAGAAATACAAGTCATAGCAACACATCAAGGCAAAATTATAAACATGAACATACATATTGACAGGACGCATGAGCATGATGGGCGAACGACGGGTGATGGGTCTGCTATATGACAAAGAGTAAGTTCCCTCTCTTACCTTGGTTTAAGACGGGTGGAAGCACAAGGGTACTGTCGAAACTCAGAGGTCACTCGGTGATGTGGACGTGTTTTCGGGCAGTTGTGACTTCGAGGCAGGAAGGTTGGCATCTGACACCCGGTCTTGTGGCGTGTCAGGCTTTAAACAGGGTTACCCCGGGGGGCGGGGCTTAAGCGCTGGGCGAGCGGCCGCTAGTGATGGCTGGTCAAGAGGAATGATGGCTGGCTGAGCGAGTGAGTGATAACTGTGTAGCAGCTTAGCTCAGAAGGTGATGGATGGTAGCAGCCAAGCCTCAGAGATGCTATTGCCCGCCTTGTCACAGAGGCCCCCCCAAGGAAAAAGGCGAGGACGTAGGACTCGACGAAGACGCGGCCAATCAGCTCTGAGGTCGGCTGCCGGGTGAGGCGATGGTTTGCGATGATCCGGGTGATGCGGGGCGATGCAGGGTTCCGGGTAGTCGATGGCGGATGCCCAAGGCTGGGGTCCGCGGAGCTGCCGGGTTTCGGCTACGGTTAGAGGGCGGCGGCGGGAATGAAGGCTGGGGCGTCGGCCCTCAGGGGCGACTCGCTGGAGTCGGTTGCGGGGTGACGGCTGAGGAAGTCTGCGCCGTGGTTGTCTTTCCCTGGGATGTGCTCCAGCTGGAAAGAGTATGCTTGGAGCAGCAGAGCCCACCTCATCAGCCGGGCGTTGAGCGATTTGGATGTCGCCAAGAAGGAAAGCGGCTGACGATCCACTTGGACGGTAAAGTGCGAACCGTAGAGATACAGTTGGAACTTCTGGACTGCCCAGACGAGGGCGCGACACTCCTTCTCCGACGTGGCGTAATTCTGTTCTGCCGGCTTGAGTTTCCGGCTGGCGTACGCGACGGGGAAGAGCGTCGGGGCGTCCGCGGAGTCCCGTTGAAGCAGAACGGCTCCGAGGCCTACGTCGCTGGCGTCTGTGCGCAGGACGAAGGGCTGTCCGTGGTTGGGGAGTCGCAGGACTGGCTGGGACGTCAGCTTGTCCTTGAGCTCCTGGAAGGCAGCTTCACATTGCGGAGTCCAGAGGACTCGGTCAGGTGCGGTCTTCCGGGTTAGGCTGGATAGTGGCGCGGCGATCCCGTTGTAGCCGGGTACAAACTTCTGATAGAAGCCACTCAGTCCCAGGAAGGACTGAACATCTTTCTTGGTCTTGGGGCGTGGCGCGTCCCGAAGGCGCTGGACGGTCTTTTCCAGAGGCCGGAGCTGTCCACGGCTGATGGTGTGGCCAAGAAATTCCAGCTCCTGATAGCCGAACTGGCATTTGGTCGGCCGGGCAGTGAGGCCAGCTTCTCTGAGGCGGCGCAAGAGTTGGCGCACCACTCGAAGGTGCTCCTCCCATGTCCCCGTTGCGACGAGTATGTCGTCCATAAAAGAGTGTATGAACGGACAGTGGAGGGGGTCCAACAGCTTCCGCATCATCGTGCTGAAAATACTTGGGGCATTGTGCAGACCAAACGGCAGAACGTTGAATTCATAGTGGCCGTCCATCGTGCTGAAGGCTAGGTACTGGCGGGATGAAGGGTGCACGGGAATCTGATAAAAGCCTTTGCTCAGATCCACTCGGGAGAAGTATCGGGCGGATTGTAGCTTTGCAAACAAGTCGGTGGGGTCGGATAGGGGTCCGGGCACGAACTGGGTTACAAGGTTCAACTGCCGGAAGTCGATACAGAGGCGATGTTCTCCGCTGGGCTTCCGTGATAGAACTATTCCAGCGCTGTAGGGGGAACGGGAGGGAGCGATGACTCCGGCTTGTAGCAGAGCCTCTACTTCCGTTCTTACTACTTGCTGCTGGGAAAGTGGGACGGGGTAGGGTTTCTGGCGGACGGGAGTGGGGTCCGTCAGGGTTAGTCGAACTTCTTCCAGGTCCGTCCTCCCAGGAATGTCGGTGAGGACTTCCCTGTATTCCGCTACGATGGCGCGTAGTTGGCGTTGCTGGCCGGCGGGGAGTGAGGGGTCCAGAGAGACGTCCCGGAAGGATTCCTTCCCTTTTAGCGGAAATTCGGCGACGCCGGTCTCTGTGCCATCCACTTCGACGGCCAGCGCGACCGTGAGTAGCGAGTGGGAGTCTGGGGCGGGTGCAGGTTGCTCCAGGTACCGCTTGAGCAGATTGATGTGGTGGGTCCTGGGCTTTCCGCCTACCTCGATGCGATAAGTGGTACGGGAGAGCTTCTCAAGCACCGGGTAGGGTCCCTGCCAAGCTATGTCTAGCTTGTTGGTGCCGCTGGGGAGGAGCAGTAGGACTTGGTCTCCTACCTGTAGTTCTCGGTCCCGGGCGCGGCGGTTGTGATAGCGGGCTTGCCTTTCTCTCGCCTTCATCAGGTTGGCGGAGGCGGCTTTCCAGGTGGCCTTGAGGGTTTCTTGGAGTTTCGTGACGTATTTTGTTGCGTCGACCGGTGCCTCGTCCAGTTTGGCGTCGGTCCAGCTACGTCGCAAGGCGGCTAGAGGTCCGGAAAGGGGTCTTCCAAAAAGCAGCGTGGAAGGCGTGTATCCGGTGGAGGTGTGCGGGGTCTCTCGATACGCGAAGAGCGCTGACGCGACGTATGTGTCCCACGCTTCCGGCTGTTCGTCGGCGATCTTGCGGATAATCGAGATAAGAGTCCCGTTTAGGCGCTCGACCTGTCCGTTGCTAGCGGGGTGGTAGGGTGGAGTCCGGATATGGCGAATGCGGAGTAGTTGAAAAACTTCTTGCATGAGTTTCCCGGTGAACTGGGACCCGTTGTCGGTCAAGATGTTGTCCGGGAATCCGACTCGAGTGAATATGGTGACGAGCGCGTCGGCGACTCGGGCGGCGTCGATCTTCGGTAGAGGAACGGCTTCACACCACATCGAGCAGGCGTCGACAAGGGTTAGTAGGTACTGGTTCCGCTTCTTGGTCCGCGGGAGGGGTCCTACGATGTCGACAGCCACTCGCTGGAAGGGTGTTCCGACAACGACTGTGGGGCTGATAGTGACCGGTACGGTGTGATGGCGGGGCGAGTATCGTTGGCACTGGCTACAGGACTTGACGTAGCGCTTCACGTCTTCGGTCATCCCGGGCCAGTGGTACTGAGCGCTGATGCGTAGAGTGGTCGCTCCTATGCCCATATGACCGCTCAGGGGCATGCTATGGCCAAGTTCCAGGACTTGGGGGCGAAGTGTCGCAGGCACGACGAGTTGGGAATGGTCGTCCTTCTGACGGAAGAGGAGTCCGTCTTCGACGAAAAAGTCCCCGGACTTGGGTGGGGTGCGTGCGGCGGGAAGTTTTCCGTAGCACTTGCGGAGGGTGACGTCGTTTTCTTGGGCCTTCCGGATCCGTTCCGGCATCTGGTTGGGTATCGGGGGTGGTGTCGCGGCTGTTTTCGCCTGGGCGCGCGTCTGGACGGCGGCCATCGACTCCACAGGCTGGGGCGGCATTCCCAAGAACACGTATCGGCATCCTAAAATCAGGTCGTACAGGGGCTGGTCCATCACGGCAGCTTGAATGGTCCCTGTTACGTATCGGCTGGTGACTTGGATCCGGGCTATAGGGAGCGTGGTGCTGGGTTGGGACGCGTCGGCCAACTTCAGGGTGATAGTCTCGCCGGTCAGGTCTTGGTCCCTGATGAGCGAGCGGCGGACGACGGCGTCGAAGGTGAGTCCAGTGTCGTATAGACAGTGGGCTGGGCGATTGTTGACAGTCACTTGCTCGGTGACGGCCGGTCGATCGGCGGGAGTGACGACGGGGGTTACCGGTTTCCCGTCGGGGGTAACTTGGCGTAGGGCTAGTACGGTACCTTGTTTGCGACGCTGGTCGCTGATGCGTCGAAAACATTTCTCCCGGGTATGTCCTCGGCGCTGGCAGTAGCCGCAGTAGAGCTCTGTGCTCCGCTTCCCTGGCTCTGCTCCGGGGTTCGGGCGTCCTTTGGGCGGTTGTGGACGGTGGTTCGCTGGCGGGACTGGCCGGCGAGGCTGGTGGCGGGTATCTGGCGACGAGGGTGCGGGGGGGTCACGGCGAGGCTGTCTGTCGTCGGGATGGGCGGTGAGGTATCGGTCCGCGACGATGATCAGATCTTCAAGGCGAGCGGCGCCCTGTTCGGCGGCGAAAGTCCGAAGTTCCGCTGGCATTGTCCCTCGGAGTTGCTCGGCTAGCATCAACTCTAGCAATCCGTCGTATGTCTTGGGTTCGTCAGTTTGCTCAATCCATTTGTCCCGTAGCGTAGCTAGACGGTCGGCAAACTGCGTGAACTTCTCCCCTCTCTCTCTCCGGGAGTTCCGGAAATTCTTGCGATAGTGCTCACCTGAGAGCTCAAAACCATGCAGCAGGGCTCTCTTGAGGGCGGGATAGTCTCCCTCCTCGGAAGTCGGTGTCTTGGCCAGAATCTCATAGGCCTTCCCCTTAAGGCCATGACTGAGCTTGCGATACCAGAACTGGGGGTCAAGACCGTTTTCTCTCGCGACTCGTTCGAATCGGCCGAGATAGACTTCAATTGATTCGTCTCGTTCGACGAATGGGTCCAGGGGAAAGTTCATCCCCGGAATCGGCGGGGGGGGGGTGCGGGTATTCCGGTGCTGGTGGCGAAGCTGGGGGCGATGAGCGAATAGTCTTCGCTAGCGGGCGATGCGATCCCTAAATCGCGGCGGTCGCGCTCAAGCTGGAGGAGTGCTTGGCGCCGTTCGAGCTCCTTATCCTTCCTTTTCTCTTCCAGTGCAGCGGTCCTCTCGTCCTCCTCCTTCCTCCTTGCGGCGGCTCTCTCCTCCTCTGCTATCCTCTCTTTCGCCTCCTCTCTTCTCCGCTCGGCGGCTCTCTCCTCCTCTGCAAGCTTCCGGGCGGCGGCCCGTTCCTCCGCGGCGATGCGCTCTTTCTCCTCCTCTTTCTTCAGTGCCGCTGCTCTTTCTTCCTCCTGCCTCTTCGCATCTCGCTCTTTGGCCCTCTCCTCCCTCTTCAACTTTTCCTCTGCCACGTCCGCATCGACGCTAGCCAGGACGTAGTCCTTGAGTTCGGTGCCGGCGAGCCCTAAGCTCTCGCCAATACTCTTGTACTTAAGCGCAAGCTCTCCCCGGTCGGCCATGGTAAGGGAGGTAACTTACCCTGAAAAAGGTCCTAACCGGAATGAGGGCGCCCACAAGGGGGTACACAGACGGAAAACAAGGGGGTGGGCTGGATGAGCTACGATGAATCTGCAAAGGGGCGAATACAACACAACCACAAAGACAAAATGCAATCAATCAAAAAATACCAAAATGAATGCAAGAAAAAAGCCTGTTGAGAAATCACCACTCGGGAAAACCAGTAAGGGACCTAGGGGGCTATGCTATCTACTACTAGGTTTAGAGGGCTGGGTCCTACCTATACTGGGCTGGGGTGGAAATTACGCTAAGTCCTAAGTCTAGTCAAGTTGGGATGGGAACCTAAGTCCTTTGTCTCGTTGGGTTGGAGGGGGAAAACCTAAGTCTTTAGTCTCGTCGGGGTCGCCAAAGTTAATGTCACGAAGAGAGGGGTTGGGGGATGGGGGTAAGCTCTTAATCTCTAGCGCGTTATTACCTCCTTTGAATAGGCTAATGGTGCGATGACATTCCAGAGATTAATGCTGGGCCAACTTAATAAACAGACAGGAAAAAAGACGAGATGGAAAATAAGGCTACAATAGTTAAGAAATTCACATTCAAAGGCCAGTCAAGGTAATTGCGGTTTCTATAACTATCTACTTTATTTAACTTGATATGGAGAGTCTGGGTCAGATACTTCTAGCGTGAGTCATAGGCTTAGCGTCTTTTAGTAAGGAGTAGTCTGGTGATTTTCTGGGTAGTCAATATTTGGGATACTAGAGCGATCGTTGACTGATCTCATCACCGGGCGAGAGTGTATCTGTATGGTTTCAAAAGTCACTCTGGTAATCTGGCGAGGGGGGATTCTCGTAGGCTTAGGCACTTAGCTATGGACTGCAGTGCGGCGATTTGTCCAGGATACTCTGGTTGGCTTGCTAGCGTTGGTACAAGCGTAGGTGGAAAGATGCAGGTCAGTGGTCACGCGATGATGACTCACGGATCACGAGTGCTCTTCTTTTGAAATGGCACAGGCATCGAATTCGGCTTTCGTGGCTAGCCGGCTGGATAATGGCGAAGTCCCAAGTCTCGCTTCTCATTGACCTCCTGTGTTGGCAGGGGCCCGCAGCGGGTCAGTGACTGGGAGTAGATACAATGCCGGGGTGATACGCCCGGTACAGGAACCCGTCTGCAATGTATACAGACGCTGTATCAGCTGGGGATAGGGATAGTGTGGATTCAGGGCCTGTGGTTATGATAGCCCGTCTCAGAATTCAAATTGGCTTGACCGGTCATGGGGTGAGCCAGTGCAAATACCAACAGTCAAACAATGCTACTAGATTTACTGGGCCAAAGTGGAGGTTATTGGCAGCCACTAGTATGAGATACATTCGGCGCATAGGATGGGGTAGTCAACAGGGCAAATATTTATACATTGGGAGCATGGGGGAAAGCAAATGGAGGGTACAGGGCAAATGGGTTGTAGGTCTGGGCCGTACTGGGGACTTTAATCTATGTGGAGGGGACAGCATGGCATGGGATATTTACACAGGGGGCAAACGGAGCATACAAGCATAAATCCAAACATGTCATGGGTCATATACAGGGTAGAAAATATGTGCAAGGGAGAAATACAAGTCATAGCAACACATCAAGGCAAAATTATAAACATGAACATACATATTGACAGGACGCATGAGCATGATGGGCGAACGACGGGTGATGGGTCTGCTATATGACAAAGAGTAAGTTCCCTCTCTTACCTTGGTTTAAGACGGGTGGAAGCACAAGGGTACTGTCGAAACTCAGAGGTCACTCGGTGATGTGGACGTGTTTTCGGGCAGTTGTGACTTCGAGGCAGGAAGGTTGGCATCTGACACCCGGTCTTGTGGCGTGTCAGGCTTTAAACAGGGTTACCCCGGGGGGCGGGGCTTAAGCGCTGGGCGAGCGGCCGCTAGTGATGGCTGGTCAAGAGGAATGATGGCTGGCTGAGCGAGTGAGTGATAACTGTGTAGCAGCTTAGCTCAGAAGGTGATGGATGGTAGCAGCCAAGCCTCAGAGATGCTATTGCCCGCCTTGTCACATCCGGAAACAGTGTACTAAAATCAAAAGATGCGCTCGTGAACGTTTCGAGTGCACAAAAAATATCAAATGATTTTACATAATTGACAAAATCTTGCTCCATCAATTTGCCCACTAGATGTTCAATATTCATAGAAGCTATTTTAACCGTGTTGATTGTTTCATTTTCTGTTTCAGGCCGATGTGCTTCATAGGCATCCTCGTTATTACCTGTTACCTCAAATGGATCGTGGCTTGACCGTCAATTTGGGTTGTCTAGCTGCTGAAACGTGTCGGTAATGCGCCCCTGTCGACCCCGCATCTCCATGCCTGCCTTGGCACTGGACGTTTGCCCAATGCCCGTCTGGTCTGCTGCTCGCTCTCTGGCCAGGGATCTTGTAAGGCGTGTGGTGGAGTTTGGACGCGTGCTGTTGCCTTCACTTTGTGTTTCTGTTAGCATTGATTTCGTCGTCTCTGCTGATCCATCAGCGTCCATCGTAGACGGCGTCGACGTCTGTGGCTGCAGTACAGGTGTTACCTGAAGAATTGTACAAACAGGTGTTGGGTTCAGTGGCATGACATTTGTTGTTTCATTTTCAGGAATTGTAGCGTTGACGCCTTCGCTTTGTGTTACTGTTAGCGTCAATTTCGTCGTCCCTGCTGGTCCATCAGCGTCCATCGTAGTCGGCGTCGACGTCTGTGGCTGCAATATGGGTGGTGCCTGAAGAATTGTACCGACAGGTGTTAGGTTCAGTGGCATGACATTTGCAGTTTCATTACCAAGGATTGTAGCGTTGACGCCTAGTCGAATGGGCTGTTCTGTTTCACCTCTTGTCCTGCTTTCCCCGTAATGACTGTCATCGTTCTCATCTCGTTCTTCTGACATCTCGTCTGACGCTGCCTCTTCCGGCTCTTTGCCTGCGACTTGGTGAACCTGTTCCTGCTGTTTTATCGGCTGGCTGTGTTCGTGATCAGGTTGATCAATTTGAGAACTATGATGTGCGTTCTCTGTGTGGTTTCTCCTACTGTTGGACTGGACCTCCAGATCATGGTGGGGTTCGTCTTGCGAGTTTCGGTTTGTCTCGCCGTTGTAGTTGGTGTGTTCTTTTAACAGGTTCGTTTCCTGACTATGATCAGAGCTTTGCGATTTGTCGTTTACAACTGCTTCACTGTAGGTTTGTTGACCTGGTATGATGCGGGTCTGTTTCTCTCTGTTGTATTCACCCGCAGTACGAGACTGAGTTGTTACATCATGCTGCGGTGTTGGTCTCTTGGACACATTCCAATATCCTCGCTGATCGCTTACTTGGCTTACACTCGCCTGGATTGTGTTCCGCCTGTCTTCAGCTCTTGGAAATGGAGGCCATTCCGATGTGTGAAGGGGAAAGGATGCGGGGAACGGTGGAATGAATGGGGGGTGGGGGTGAAAAACGGCGAAAGGTGCCGGGTAATGCTGGTTACCAGCTTCAGCGCCAGCGTGGTTTGCAGTTGGATGCCAATGAGCACGAATGCCTGATTGGCGTCCATCGTTTTCACAAGGCTGGGGTAGTGGGTCATAACGATGGTTTGGTGTTGGTTCTCTTCGATGTTGTTCAGCTTGTGCTTGGCTTTGTTGTGCCGTCCGTTGAGCTTCTTCCCCTTTGATGTGGAGCTTGCCGCCTCTATAGTAGGCCACCTTGCCCTGGCTTTTGTAGTCCTGAAGTTTCTTCCTTTGTCGTGCTGTGAGGTCGGCCGCAAATTTAATGTTCTTCTTGCTCAGGCTATCGCGCAATCCAGAGTCCTTGACAACGTCTAGTTTGTCGCACATTCGGTTAAAGACTACAATAAGCGGTCTAGGACCGCGACCCCTGCCCACTCTGTACGCTGTTTCAAAATCGTACGTCTTCCAGTCTGTGTACGCAGAATGTTCGTTCAGCAAGTCTACAATGACCTCTACTGCTTGACGTCTATCTTCTCTGGACTCGGGAATCCCTAAGAATTTAAGGTTTCGCTTCCTCTCCGCTGCGTCAATTCGGACCAACTCCTCATCCAGAACATCCAGTCTGGAGTTCACAATAGAAACATTACTTTGTAATTCAGTTACCTCTGAGCACGTCTGCTGTGATGTGTGATATAGTTTGCTTACATCGTCTTGGATTTTGTTCACCGATTTTTCCAGCCTCATAAGTTTATCGTCCAACTGGCTGCGTAGCTGTACCCCCTGCTCCTCTATTATATTCAGCACCAAAGCAAACTTTGAATCCAAGTGTTCGTATAGTTCTTTGTAATTTTGTTGGCTATTGTTACTTGTCACACAATTATTATCTCCAATCGTCGCTAATTGGTTTTGCTGACTAGCAGTAGACGAAAAGCACGTGCTTGTCATAATTGCATTCAAGCAGTGGATCACTGACTACGGACTCGCTATTAGAAAGGTCATGAATGTAGAAATTAATTAGTTTTGTTGACCGAAATTTATAAGCACGAAGACATATTATTTTGTTTTCTTCTTTCTCACACCTCTTTCTTCCAAACTTCCTGCAGTGTTCCTTGTTTTGTAGGCCTATTTCAAGATGTCCAGCGAAAATAAAAATGTCATGGCAATATGTAACTCGCCCTGTTATTGTAGCTGTTTTTGACGAATTGTCAATTCGCGTACACTACCCAATGCAAAGGTAACCATAGGTGGAGATCGAGGTTAATGTCCAAGCACAATGATGTTTAAATGCACAATAATGTCCGTAGCGCTACACCAAACAATTTGCAGCATTCAACTTGATTATTTTCATCAGACGTTAGAAATCCATAACATTATTTCACCAATTGTAGTCAGGTTGAGTAGTATTTTCCAATATATGCATTCACAACTACAATCACTGAGTCCGGTCTTCAAAATTCAAATGTACTATTACCACCTAACAGCGAGAGCTCTTGCGAACACGTCCACTCGCTTCGACTTCCAGCATCCCGAGCGAGAGAGAGAGAGAGAGAGAGAGAGAGAGAGAGAGAGAGAGAGAGAGAAGAGAACAACAACAACAACAAAGACATTATTTTTTAAAGAAAGAAGGAAAGAACGAGAAAAAAAGGTTGTGAAAAAAGACAACAAAGCAGAAAGGAAGAAGCTGATTCCTGTAAAGCGTGTTACACTCAATAAATGTTGTTGTTGTGTGTTCTGAATTTAATGGGCTCTATGCACAAAGGCGTGGCGGCCACGTGCTGCGGGAATAACACGGCGTGCTCGAGTTTGAAAATGGTGAAGTACTGTGCTGCGTTTGGATGCTATAACTTCGACGTAAACCTTTATGCAAAGAAAAGAACATTTCCTTTCATCGATTTCCACTGAAAGATGAAATATTGCCATGACCGCTTTGTTATTCCCGCGCCACGTGACCATGCCGCCGACTTGTGCATAGAGCCCATTAAACACGGCCAAAAGACGTCTGACAACCACCTCAGCCTGCTGATCTGCGCATTTTAATTCTTTCTTTACTCTCCTAATTCGATTTGGTCCTGAAAAACAAGTACCCCAAAAACAGACCTTTTATGTTGCGTGTTTTCTCTGCGGCTTCAGTGAATCCTAGCTATAGAATCGACGAAAATACATTAAATTAAAGGTACGAAATTTGGAAGATGTTTAAGTGTGTGTCTTGGGGTGGGAAGGGGTGAGGAGGATGTGTGTGTGTGTGTGTGTGTGTGTGTTTGACACAGTGAGTTTTACTTGGAAACAAATAGATCAAAAGGAGTAATCATTACTGGAACTGACCGCTTAAAATTTTAAACTTCTCTTCGTGCGTTTTTGTTATGTACACAAACGACTGGGGATCGTTATATACACACTTTCGCCGCGGTGCTAATTTTAGAATCAACCTTGATGCTATTAATAAATAGGCACACGAACAAAGAAATGCATTCGCTTTTGATTAGAGGTTATGTTTTGGCTCTCCGTTTTTCTCCTGAAGGGCAGGACTTAAAGTGAAGGGTATGTGGTTGCTGGCAGGGGATGGAACTTCAGTCCATTTAAATAAACGTATAGGCTGAGGCACCAACAGACAACAACGACAACAAAGGCAGAATAATGTTAGGGAAAGGGAAGAAACGAAAACTTGACGGCTTATGGTACAATCACAGTCATAAAGACACTCATTGCCGTCACGTCACGTAAGTGAGTCCCCGGACACATAGACAAGACACTCCTTGGTATGGTATGGTAAGTAAATTAACGTCCCCGGACACAAAGCGTATAGGGGACAATGACACTCCTTGCGTCTATACTATCACTTTATGAACCCACCGAACCCCCCCTCTCCCTCCCTCCGCCCTCCCAACTAGTTTCTGACTGATCTGGATGAGCTGCTATTTAGATTGTTGCGGGGTGGTCAACCCAGTAAAATCAGGATAAGTGTGGTGTGGATCGCGTAGGAAGAAAGTGGTTTTCCAACGTTACTCGGGTGTCTTTTCGGGCTTCATAGAAGATAGGTTGGAGGAAGAGGATGACTGGTTTCGATGGCAACAACTTCGTACTCTTGTCACGGTATCCTGACCTCGGACACATGGATTCATTGGGAGAGGATTGTCAAGGCATGGAATTCAAAATAGTTATTGGAGTTAGGTGTTAAAACATGGCAAATATTTTATTTTTTTTATCCCTCTTGCCACTCAGCCTGAGAATATTTGAGAATTAATTTCTGTTACACTCGAATCGATGTTGGTGTTTTTCTATCAGTATCTGATTCAGCCCCGATGCTTGAAATCCTAATAGGTGTAACTGATTCGTTTATCCACGCAGCCTGCTCACTCAGCAGCAACAAGGCAAAGTCTTCGTATGAAGTTTTCCACTTTTATTCAGCACACATCAACAACTGCATACAATCGCTTTTCCACTCTCAACTTTCACATCACAGTGTGTCCATTATATATTTTTTCTCTCAACTCGAGATAACCTCAGGACGTTCCAGAACGACGCGTTACAACCAATCAGAATTAACTTCGTCATCACTGTTTTACGTCATACAGCCTTCATTTCTGTCAAAAGAATGTTCTCAAATATCCCGAAACTTCGATCGATAGTAAGCAAGCAGATCTAGAGAATTCTCCAATAATATCGACTAACGAAAATTATCAACGTTATACAAAACTTCTTCTAACAACAATGCAAACTCAAATCAAAGGTAAATACACTCTATTATTGCATGCTTTGCAAAATACAACGAACAGATCTATCGCGCGCGCTTCACACATATCTTCACATGCACCATCATGCGTGTTTCAACGTAACAATTTTTGAATGTGGTTTTTTTTTTTTTTTTTTATAATAGAAACATTCCCGCTTTCTTCCATCTACCTCTCCCCACCACCCTCCTTTATTCGTTCCAGTTTCTCTCTCTCTCTTTCACTCACTCTCTCCCTCCATTTCATCTTTCATTCTATATTTTTGTCTGCTGTATTTTCTTCTTCTAAAAATACAAACAAACAACACGAAAAAAAAATGAATAAATTTTTTGCATGTCAGATTTTACGTTATTTCTTCATTATATCACATACATTAATTCATGTTGGTTTTTTCCCATTTGATTATTGTTAATGTAAACATGCTTACGGTGATTAAAAACTTGCTGAAGAAAATGACACACACCACAACTACAGAATCCCGTGCAGCATTCATCTCGAATCACTACCTTAAATCTATCTACACTCAAAGTAAAAACCTTGAAAGAAAAAAAAACGACACAAAAGATAAGAAAATTAGTATAAACAGAACATACAACATATTGTATTTCACGATAATAATCAGTTTAAATAAAAGCAGTAAATCGCATCAGTGAAACGGCATTAAATGTAATGAATAAAAATAAAAATAGCTCTTGATTCAATTCGTCTGGTCTCGAATGACGTCTTTAGTTTGAAATCAACAATTACAGCAAGAACTGCAAACAAGGAGGAGGAATAAGAAGAATAAGAAGGCGAGGACGACGACGACGACGACGACGATGATGATGATGATGATGATGATGATGATGATGATGATGATGATGATGATGATGATGATGATGATGATGATGATGAGGATGGTGGTGGAAAACAGCAGAAGCAGCAACAGCAACGAGAGCAAAGTGTAAAATAATGTGAGGTCAATATCTGATTTATGGTAATCATCATCATCACTATCATCATCAACATCACCATTATGATCAACATCATCATCATCATTATCACCCCCGTCATCATCACCATCATCATCATCATCACCATCGTCATCACCGTCATATCAACAACAACAACAACAGCAACGACATCACCATCGTCATCACCGTCATTAACAACAACAACAACAGCAACGACATCACCAACAAAAGAAGGGTCATGGTGCAAAAACAGGTCAAAATCTGGTTTATGAAACAGCGAAACCTCGGAAGGGAACAAACAGACAGTGTCCTCGGGCAAAATATTCCAGCGGCTGCAACAGCTTTCTTAGAGGGCACAAATCTGCAAGAAAGTAAATTGTTTGAGCAGCTTGCTGTGTCAAATCAATCGTTAGGAACAGCACGAGGTTTTGTCCTTGTGCTCCGCTTTATTTGATTTGAGCATCTGTCGAAATGGAAATCCAAGTCTAGCATTTGACCATCTTTTTGGTCGTATAAAAGAAATGATAGAAAGAAAATCCAATCCTAAAAGACGGCACCTAATAGTCTGTTGAACTTTCAAATCGTAACTTAAACCGTGAAGTAAAAATCGCTAACGTCTTTTTTCTTTCTTTCGTTCTCTTGTTTTCGTTCTTCTTCTTCTTCTTCTTCTTCTTCTTCTTCTTCTTCTTCTTCTTCTTCTTCTTCTTCTTCTTTCACTGATTCTCATTCTTCTCATTGTTCTTGTTCTGAATCGTCGTCATGGTAGCAGTAGTAGTTACTTTCCTCCTGCTCCCCATCACGATCATCATCATCATGATCTTCTTCTTCTACTTGTTCTTCTTCTTGTTCTTGTTCTTCTTCTTGTTCTTGTTCTTCTTCCCCCGTTGGGGTGCCGGGGGTTTCAGTATAAATAGTATCCCCACTTTCTGGAACTTTAGTGCTTTAAATTCCCACTGTCGCTGTCTTTCTCATTCCTGCTCTTTTCTATCAATCTCCTATACTATCGTCTTCTTCGCTAGACCAGTCTCCTACCTTTTTTCTTGAAAACTCTTCCGGGACAAGACTCCTTATTTGTGTGTGAGGTCTGTAGGATCAGCTTGGGAATATTGGACGCTTTCTGCCAGGTGGTCACTAGGGCTTCCTATGATATTATTTAGCAATGTAGGCATTTTATATGTATGTGTTTTGTTGATAATTTATAATGATGTTTGTATTCTATTTTGTTTTTGTAACCGGGGGTTCGATAAATTAGAGTACAGCCTCAGCGTCCCCTGCGTGGGATGTCTTTATTGTAAAGTGACTGGCTGGTGGAGAGCTTTCGGTTTTACCACTAGGGTTGTTTCAGCAGATCTTTTATGCGGATCGGGGGTTGTCCGGTCCTGATTTGGCTCGGAAGAGTCCGATGGACCTAAAGCAATAATAATGTAATCTAATGTAATCTTGTTCTTCTTCTTCCTCTTCTTCTTCCTCTTCTTCTTCTTCTTCTTCTTCTTCTTCTTCTTCTTCTTCTTCTTCTTCTTCTTCTTCTTTTTCGTCTTCGTTGTCTTCACTGTCCTCCTTCTCCAACCTTTCTCTTCGCGTCATCCTTGTTACTCTCACCTATTGTTACGCGTGAGACGCGCACGATAGTAGCCTACGTGTGAGACGCGCACGATAGTACGAGTGAGACGCGCACGATAGATCCGATCATTTTAATTTGCAAAGCATGCAATAACAGAGTGTATTTACCTGTGCGTTGTTGCTCGAAGAATCTTTGTATAATGTTGATAATTTTTGTCGGTCAATATTGTTAAGAATTTTCTAGATATAATATTATTGTTTACTATCCACCGAAGCTTCGCAATAAATCTAGTACATGTAATAGCTAAGAGATTCTTCTATCCTAAATAAGGTTATATGATGTAAGACAGTGCACAGTTCCGGTGACTAGCTCTATTTTTGATTGGGTAGTTATTGAGTCATGCTGGAATGTTCGAACTTTCTCTTGATTATAGAGAGACTATATAAGTAACGCGTTGTCTAATTGTAAACGAGTGTGAAGTCTCCTCTCTGAAAGTCCTTATCGGGAAGAGAGGGGACTATAAACTGATTAAATAAATAAATAAATTGTAAACGAGAAAGTGATTGAGAGAGAGATTTATGATGATTTTTAATGATGATCTTTGAAGTGATTTTCGAAAAGCGATCTTGTATGCAGATGTTGATTTTTGCTGAATAAAGTCGGAAAACTTTATACGACGACTCCTGCTTTGTTGCTGAGTAAACAGGCTGCGTGGATAAACGAATCTGAGTTACATTTATCGGAATTCAAGCATCGGGGCTGAATCAACTACTGAAAAAGTAACAACCGTATAACAGTTGTAGATCTTTCCCATCATTATGAAGAAGGCTCAGTTCCTTTCCCCGGATATTTATCTAACCCGCTTCCCTTCCCGCCCTCCAACCCTCCTCCCCCCCCCCCCCGTTCTCCTCCTCCCCCATTCCTTACAAACATTGTTACACGTGGTTTATCAATGGCCAATTCAGCCCCGATGCTTGAATCTTGATAAGTGTAACTCGAGTTCATTTATCCACGCAGCCCAGGGCCGGATCTGGGGGGGGGGGTTCCTGGGTTCCGGAACCCCCCCCCCTGGCCATTCGATGTACCTCACTCAGTCAGAAAAAAAAAATATATGGAGTTTTTTTTAAAGCTCTTAATTTAGTTGACACTGTTGGTAAGTAAAACGTTCCTCATTCTACTCAAGTTCCTCGAGCGGACACGTTTTTGTGACCCCTAACCCCTTAAAAAAATTTTGGAACCCCCCCCCCTCCAAGAGTAAGTGATCCGGCCCTGCAGCCTGTTCACTTAGCAACAAGGCAGGAGTCGTCGTATAAAGTTTTCCAACTTTATTTTATTTATTTAATTTTATTTATTTAATCGTTCTTATATAGCGCGTTTCCAGCTCAAGAGCTGCTCAAGGCGCTGGCCGATACAGGATTTAACTCAAGCCGCCCGAGACGCCCACCCGCAGCCTTTGGGCGCATGGTCTGACGCCCGGACAACTGAGCACAATCCTGGGCAGCCAGGGATGGGGGAGAAGGACCTAGATGCATGCTGGGTGTATTCTTGTCACCGGCACTCACTCGTCTAAGACATGAGCGTCAGGATCTTTAAAGTCCGTTATGATGGAATGTATGCGACACAGACTAGACCTCGGTTTATACTCTCATCCGAAGGAGTAGGAAAACTTTATTCAGCAAACATCAACAATTGCATACAAGATCGCTTTCCGAAAAAAAAAATCACTTAAAAAATCATCCCTACAAGCAAACAGTGCATTACTTTTTCATAGCCTCTAAGAAATCGAGAACAAATTCGAACATTCTAGAATGAGGCAATACCGCCCAATCAAAATAAAACTCACCAGAACTATGCACTTTTTATGGCACGTAATACTTACGAATCTACATGATTCGACCAGCATTTACCCGTAACATCTGGAAAATTCGGTCGATATTAAACAAGTAATTCTAGAAAAACCTCAACAATGACGACTGATGAAAATTATCAACATTATACAGAGCTTCTTCTTACAACAGCGCAAAATCAAATCAAAGGTAAATACACTCTGTTATTGCATGCTTTGCGAAACAAAATGATCATCGGATCTATCGTGTGCGTCTCAGTCGTAAAACACACATGCACACAAACGCACACACACACACAGTCGTGTAGAAACGTCGTTGTTATGACTTTCATGAAACTCTACATACGTTACTTAGACATTTTTACAAATTTGTCCAACTTTTTAGACTAATCCTAGCCCTAAATCTAACCCTAACCCAAAACCTAACCTTTAACCTAACCCTAAGCCTAACACAGCCCTAACCTTAACGGAACACTGTTTTGACGTCAAAATAACGGGGTCCGTCAAAATAACGGGGTCCGTCAAAGAAAGTACGTAGAGGTTCAAGTGTATTTCAGAATAAGGGCTTTTCTACCTAGCCTAACACACACACACACCACACCCACACACACACACACAAGAAACCATGTGGAGTTTCATGTGTGTGTCATCACAACGTCGTTTCTACATGCCCACACACACACACACACACACACACACACACACACACACACACACACACACAAACACACCCCCACACAGCCAGACACACACAAAAACACACACACAAACACATCTCCCTCCATTTACGATTCACCCAGGCTCCAATAAACCCAGCACCCTCACACCTCACTCCATCCCTTCCCCCCCCCACAACAGTCACCATCACCCCACCCCGGTCCTGCATCTAACACCAACAACCGCACCTCGCCCAGGTTCCAACAAACCCAGTTCTCACCTCAACGTTGAAGTCACACCTAACCCATAACCGCTGCCCTACACTCTAACCCCCTGTGCCATTTAGCTTCCCGACATTCCGCTTTCCAAAATGTCAAGAACGACTCCTCCTTCAAGCGGTTTATGTCATCAAATCGTGAAGTGGAGTGTTCATTCATCCCGTCAGCGGAAGAGATTGATATAGCGGCTTCTCCTCGTCTTTACGCGTGTTTTCATATTTTGCGCTGTCAATTTCAGCTGGGATCGTTAACAAATGGGAATTGTATGATACCAACAGAAAACAAAACCTCTCTAGTATAAAAAGGTAAAAAAGGTAAAGGTAGTCCCATAGCCTTGTGGCCGTAGGGGAGCGTGATGTTGGAGATCACACTTATCTTGGGCCAGCGTAATGAGGGTGATGCCCAACTCTCTCCCTCGCTGCTTTACCTTCCCCACCCTCAAGAGAGTAGGTACTCAATCACAGTTGAGTCAACTGGGGGCGTTGTTGTTTGTCGCTTCACACCTTAGCGGTCACCCATCCAAGTGCTAACCGCACCGGACGGTGCTTCACTTTCGACACAGTAGCGAGTGCTCCAACCACTGCACTATCCGACACCCCAGTATGGCGTTTGATTTTGCTGCTTGTTTCGGGAATAATGAAGATTTATGGGAATTATTCACACATTTATTTTCAACTTCTCTGAGCTTTAGAATTACAACTCAGTGCCCAAACGACAAAAACGAAATAGCAATGAAGTAATTAATATATTCACAGTTGGATAGTTTCTGCATTGATCTTTCAGAGCAACTGAAAATCTTTACAAATGGCAGGTGGTTCTTAACCGTCTATTCTCTTAGTGTTAGAAGCTTTGGTAGGTTTCATACGCATTTTGTTTCGTCAGTAAGTTAGGCCGTATTTGCATATTTTAGCTCACGAATGCATTTTTACAAACTGCAGTTTAATTGATACCAAAATATAACAAATGCAACTCAAACTGGGCGCGCTGCCTCGTTTTATTGCATTGGATATTTTGCTTCAAGGCTCCAGCAGTCGCCATCCATTTTAACAGATGCATTAAACTTCGTTATATTATGCAGCTCTGGTGCAATGAATATTTTGATATTTTTAGTGTAAATACAGAATAAAAGATAACGGTTTTAACACAGTTTAACATAAATATAATACTGCTTTAAACACATTTTTTATTCGGAAAAAAAAGAACAACACAAAAACATTTTATATTGACAAACAAATAATGGTTTACAGGAAAGGCAACCAGCGACCTTATGTTATAGTAGTCCGTCGTCAAAGATAACATTAAACTGAGTTGTGATATGGATTTGAAATCGCGCAAGTCGTTTTGCAAGCAATGGATTGTATATTTTAATAGTTTCAGCTGTGATCTTTTGCAATCCAAAAAAAAAACAAATGGCAGGTCATTGTCAAAGGTGTATCCCTTTTAAATCACTGTCGCTGACATTTCGTAATGTTCCATTTTGAAACACATAGCCTAAACGTTTGTTGACTTTTTGAAAGTACCCCCCCCCACCCACCCTCTTCCCTCTACGACCCCCCAACCTCTCACTCACCCCCAACCCATCCCTCGCATCTCACGCCAAGAAAGGGAAGCCATTAAGTAATCTTGCAGAGGCCGGTTTTTTTTTCTTTAAAGGGTATTTCTTGTACACACGTTGTGTGAATGACGTATCGTAATGTTCTGTGTCAATACACACACATTGCTACATTGCTCCGCGAAGCTGGCACTATTTGTTGAGGAAAGAGATAATACCGGTCGCTGGCTCGCTTCCATTTCCTGCTCCGACATCTACGACGGCTGTGGACGGGCAGAAAAACATCTCTCTCCTGCTTGAAAAGGGGAGATAATATACAGAAAAATATTGAGTTGTTCTAGAAATGGAAAGAGTCCCCCCACCCCTCCACGACGGGAAACTAAAACTGACCTTGCCCGAGAGAGTGGCGTATTCATGGGGAGGTCTGGCTGTTTTTGATGTAACCTTATGCAGCCGGTTGTTGCTGTTGTTGCTGCTGCTGTTGTTGTTGTTGTTGATAATGATGATAATGATGTGGTCTTGTATAGCGCCGTATACACGTCAGTAGCTATCTATGCTCACGGTTATAGTTTGATCTCTTCTGAGAAATGATGTATATGTACTTAAGGTAACTTGTCTGATTATTAAAAAAAAATATTACTCTGCAAGCTGTGTTTGTTCGTGTATGTCGGAGACAACATACTCACAAATTGCTTTATGCAGTAGGAGAAGCGATGATTGACTCACTCGCCATTATCTGTAACAAGACCTGGCAGAGTGGGGAGTGGCCTACACCATGGACCCAGACGCTTATCATCACTCTTCCCAAAAAGGGTCACCTTCAGTGGTGTGAAAATTGCCGCTTCATCAGTCTCACAAGCCATCCAATCAGAGTTCTACTCAAAAAAATGCTCCACAGGTTGAAACCCCAAGCTGAACAAGTCATAGCTGAAGAACAAGCAGGATTCAGGGCAGGGGGAAGTACCACTGAACCGATTTTCAACCTGCGAGAAATACCTACAGCACCAACCATATCTATATCATGTGTTTGTAGACTTCAAGAAAGCGTTTAACAGTGACATGCAGCTCCGTGGGCAACCTTGAGAATGTACAACATCAGCCCTAAAATTATTGCAGTCATCAAAAGCCTGTATGACAAGGCTACCAGTGCAGTCCTCCACAACAGCGCCTTCGGGACGTGATTCAGAACAACAATCGGTGTGTGTCAAGGATTCCTACTCTCACCAACACTCTTCAACATCTTCCTAGAGCGCATCATGTCAGATGCCCTTGCAGATCACGAAGGCACAGTCAGCATAGGGGGTAGAGCAATCTCCAATCTCCGTTTTGCGGATGACATTGATGGATTAGCTGGAGAGGAACAAGAAATTGAATAGCTGGTAAAGAGGCTTGACACCACCTCCAAAGCCTTTGGAATGGAAATATGTGCAAAGAAGACCAAAATGGTGACTGACACCAATGGCATCAACACGGACATCAAAGTCCAAGGCCAATCCCTCAACACCGTGCATAGCTTCAAATATTTAGGAGCCATTGTATTAGACCATCACACAAGCCATTGGTCAACACAATGCTCACAATGGTGAAGATACGGAAACTCCGATGGTATGGCCACGTCACCAAAGCATCAAGCCTTGCAAAGACCACCCTGCAAGGCACGGTGCAAGGAGGCAGAATAAAAAGGAGACAGAAAAAGAGGTGGGAGGACAACATTCGAGAATGAACTGGCTTCATATTGAGCGAAGCCATGAGTGTTGCTGAGAACAAAGAAAGATGGAGTATGCTGGTTAAACGATCATCTGTCGAGCCCCGACGACATTCGAGTTACCAATACAGTGTTACCAGTACACCAATCTTGAACCTATCGGTTATTAAACTTCCGACAGAAGATTGTGTCGTTGTTTTTTATTATTTTTTTTAATTCATCTTATGGGGAACGAAACCAGCCCGTTCCTGTCGTTCTCCTAGAAATGGGGCAAGTCCCTCTGCTTGTCAGAATGAATATTATCTGTTTTAGGTGTTACACATGGCTGCCCGTCGGCCCTGTCCTGTCCCAGAGGGTAGAACCTCGGTGGAAGTGGAAGAAGATACAAGAAGAAGAAGTGTTATCTCAGAAATGGTGACAGGTTTAGGTTGGTTTATGCTATGGTAATACAGTGCCCGTCGCTCAGCAGTACTAAACTAGCGCATTTATAAGGCCTCCGGGGAATTGATACAGTCCTGTTTTTGCCATTGGACACATTTAAAAAGAATCTTAAGACGCATAGTTTTAGAACGTATATTGAGTATTAACTACCCAAACCTGAAGTAGTTGCCACACTTGGCTTACGTTTTACGATTTATGCATTGGCTTATGGGATTTTTCACTGACCGGAATTTTGACGGGTTGCCACACCTTGTGAGTTTAGTGGCCACATTTGGCTTACGTTTTACGGCTTATGCATTGGGTCGGTGGTAGTGGCGCCATGTTTATCACTGCCCGGTTCGAATTTGTGCATATCTGTGTAATTTCACTACAACAAGGCACTTTGTCATACCGATGTAATGCACTCTTGATTTGCCTATAAAATGAAACAATTTTAATAAGATGAACTCCGCTGCCTTAGCTCGAAAAAGTCGTGTGCCGCAGACAACCCGTATTGCGTGTAATCATACGAGGGAGGAGTGTAGGTTGACCTCTAAACTCATGACGTCACCCTCTCGCTTCTGATTGGTTCTCTTCAGCCCGGCTTACGTATTTTTGCATTAAGGCCTGGCCGCACTTTTGTTACCCACCTGGCCACACTTGTGCTACGCTTATCAACTCCTTATGTATTTCCTTGTATACTGATTAACCCAAAATTTCATAAAGATAGCGCATGTTTGATTTCTTCTCCAAAAATACATAAGCCGGGCTTACGAGGACCAATCTGTGTTCCCTTGTCATCTCCATCTTCCTATACTCTTGCAAAACGTGGACTTTCACAAAAGATCTACAACGAAGAATAAAAAGCATGGAGATGAGGTGCTACGGAAGACTTCTGGGAATTTCTTATACCCAGCACATCACCAACAAAGAAGTCCGACAGACCATCACACAAGCCATTGAACAACACGATGACCTGCTCACAGTGGTGAAGAAACGGAAACTCCGATGATATGGCCACGTCACCAGAGCATCAGGCCTTGCAAAGCCATCCTGCAAGGCACGGTGCTAGGAGGTAGAAGAATAGGGAGACAGAAAAAGAGGTAAAAAGATAACATTCGAGAATGGACTGGCTTGACCTTGAGCAAAGCCATGAGTGTTGCTGATGACAGAGAAGGGTGGAGTATGCTGGTTAAACGATCGCCTGTGGTGCCCCAAAGACTTTCGAATTACGGGACAGGATAGGATAGAATAGGATAGGATAGGACGTCAAGAGTTTAGGGGTCAAACTCCTTCCACACGCACGATTACACGCAACACATTTTGTCTGCTATACACGACTTGAAGAGAAAAAGACAGTGGAATTCACTTGTTGCGTGTCCATCTAAGTAAAGTTGTTTCACGTCATAATCAAATCGTGAAAGAGTGCATTACTTAGTCATGAAAAAGTGCATTGTGGGAGTTAAATTACACAGCTACACACGTTTATAAATTCCAACCGGACCGTGATAAACATGGCGCCATTAACTCCGATCCAATGCATAAGTCGTAAAACCTAAGCCAATTGTGTCCCCTAAACTCATAAGGTGTGGCCACCCGTCAAAATTTCAGTCAGCGAAATATCTAATAAACCAATGCGTAAGCCGTAAAGCGTAAGCCATGTGTGGCCACTACTTGAGCCAGTCCGCAGGGAAACACAAAAGGAATTCATAAGTGTATGTGGTTGGGCTTTTACCCCCTCCAACTCCACTAGTCTATTTTTTTGTTTTTCTTATATGTCTGTCTGTCTGTCTGTCGAATTTTTTTTCATTTCTGTCCAGCTCTGTCTTTGCCTTCCTCTGCGCTTGCTTACTTCATTTAGGTTTTTGCAAGGGAGTCGTGCCACGTGACGTGACCAAACCACGTCCACTTTCTACTCGTCGCCATTGCATTAGCTGTATGTGTATTTTACAGTTAATCTTTTATGTGCAGTGTTTGCTGTTGCAATTGTTTCCGTACTTCAGTTAGATAGGGCACAAGATCGCACAGTAATACTGTTAAGCTAGGCTCATCATTTCAAAGAACATTCCCGGACTTGGGCCCCACGCTTGTAACTTTTGATCTCAAATCGTAGCAAATCAAGACCTCTTTCTTTATGTGTGTTTGTGGGTGTGTGTGTACGTGTGTGTGACTATTGTTATATGTTTGTGTTCACCTGTGCGTGACCTCACACTCTACACGCTGAGGTTCACAGATTGTTTCAGCCTGGCCCAAGTCATCAAACTTTCAGCACAGCCAATCAACGGTTCTTTTTTCTTTTATGTAAAAGTAGTAGACGCTGTTCAATAAGAAGGAGGGAGGAGAATTTTAAAACAAAAAAAAAGGAGAGAACAATGGATAATTAGATGGTTCATTGTCCGAGTCGTTGGCTCTTCTTCCCAAAAAGGTTTCTTCGGCTGCAATTTAAAGAACGACGTTTTTCTTTTCCCGGATTCGTAGAAGAAGAAGAAAAAGAAGAAGAAGAAGAAGATGATGAAGGAAGAAAGAAACAAAGAAAGAAAGAGTAGGTAGTTGGGTTGAAGACCGCAGAAGTACTTTTCTCATATTAACTTTTCTCATATTAACTTTTCTTCCTATCCTATCCTATCCTATCCTATCCCGTATCTCGAAGGTCGTAGGGGCACCACAGATGATCGTTTAACCAGCGTGCTCCATCTTTCTCTGTCCCCAACAACCCGCATGGCTTCGCTCAGTGTCAACGCAGTCCATTCTCGAATGTTGTCCTTCCACCTCTTTTTCTGTCTCCCTCTTCTTCTGCCTTCTTGCACCGTGCCTTGCAGGAGGGTCTTTGCAAGACCTGATGCTATGGTGACGTGGCCATACCGTTGGAGTTTCCGTTTCTTCACCGCTGTTTGCATGTCATGGTGTTGTCCAACGGCATCACTGGGCGCAATTCTTCCACACAAAAGTCACCGGCCAAGACGGAAGAACGTCACGTTACGACAGGTTCAACTACCCTTTGCTCGGTGCAGCACTTTACTCGTGAATTTCGACTGGGTCCAACAGCCTAGAGAGGATTGGGCCCTGCCAGGTCTTTCTTGTCCAAGTAGGATGAAGAGAACCACTCATTCCATACCGGATTGGTCTTTGCCCGGGTCACCAAGGACTGCGCCTTCCGTTGGTCATCAGGACGGAGGTGATAAGTTTGCTACTGATGGACAACTTAGCAAGATCTGCACGAGAGACAACATCGTCATAGGAACCTGGAATATCAGGACCCTAACTGGGGAGGAAAAATTAGAAGAACTGGCCCACGAGCTGGACCACTATGGATGGAACATTTTAGGTATCAGCGAACTACTCTGGAAAGGCCTAGGTGAAACAACCATATAGACAAAGGCCACAGACTTTATTTCAGCAGGAGAGATGACCGGCACGAACACGGTGTTGAATTCTTGGTCCACAAAGACATTCTAGCCCCTGTCATGGGTTGCCGCCCAGTTTCCAGTAACTTTTCCTGGTCGTGCATTAATCATTTTTTAATTACGTCCCTTTGAGATGGTCTCCGCGGATAACAGGGTTTAAATGACGTTGTGATGGTTTATTGGGACTACATATCAAAGATTGGCTGGGGTTGGCTTCATTTCAGAATGGCTTTCGTCCTGTTGATTAGGTTAAAAAGAATAAGATTAACAACAATTTGCACACATTAATCGTGTTTTATTTTTTTAATTTGGAATCTCAAAGACGAGATTATGAAGCTGCATTTCACTTGATAAATTTTGAAATTTTAACAGACGGGAAGAGATATGAATATGGCGGATGAACAAACACACCGACAGTAATTTGGCAAGTTTGTGTGTAGGCGGGAATGTGAGAACGAACCTGTGTACATATTGATGTATTCATGTGTCTGAGGTTTGTGTGTGTGCGTGTGTGTGAATGTGTGTGGAGTGCGTGGGGGGAGGGGGATGCGTGTCTGTCTCTCTTTCTTCCATATTTCGTGTTGTGTTCTTTGAGGACCGAATCCCTGCTGTTATAAAAATTAAGCTTTCTGATGTCGTGAACTTTGAAGTATAGTACGATACATTAAATTCCACACGAACAATGAATAAAATTTTAAAAATTATTTACTACCCGCTGTGTGGTTAAAAAAATATGCCTCCCCACCCCACCCCCAAAAAATGCTGTGCTTCTTGTATAGCGAGATTTGAAGTTGGTAGAACTGCTTGAGACGTAGGGCACCAGGTTCCACGTACACTATATTTCTGCTGAATTTAGAACCCACCCCATCTTCAGTCCCAGTCCCAGCCCAACACTGACGCCATTTTAGACTGTTGAGCACAATCCACTTGCTATGTTTTTCATACATGGGTGTTCCTTTTGCGCGTGGAATCGTGCTCTACATTTGTACAGGTAGAACACTTGCTGCAATAAAACGCGCTGTGTAGCGCAATAGACCATGATGTATTAATTAATCTCCGCACGCTGGTTTACTGTAAATTGAGTAACGCACGTCTTTAACTCTGTCTCTATCGAGCTCTGCATAGATGTAACTAGTACACTTCAGTCATGGAACTACAATGACGGGATCTTTGACTTGCTTTCTTCCACCCTTCTTCAGAGTCCCAGTTTCGGTGTTTCAATAGTTTGCACCATGTGTTTATAGTAAACCTACCGCTAGCTGAGTTTCATAGCCTGTAGAGGTCTAAATGACGGTTTATGGTACACGTAGATGTGCTGCAGGGGTCTATGGCAGTAGGCTGGTGTGAGTGTTATCCAAAGCCTTCAACAGCTCTTTCAGTCGATGTCTGCGCTATGTAAGAGTTGTTTTCAAACTTACGAGACTAGTTACTATACCGTAAAAGCAGATAACGGCTACGAGAAAATCACGTGAGCTGAAGACGAACTTTCGTCAGTGAAAAACATGGCTTGTGCAGAAAGCGAACTGCGATTCCAGTAAAAATGCAGTTCTGTGTGTGTGTGCGCGCGTGCACGTTGAAGTGTGTATGCGTGTGTGTGTGTGTGTGCGTTAATGTGTGTATGCGTGTGTGTGTGTGTGCGTCCGCAGTCGTTGTACTGGTATCTACCTCCGCAAAGGAGAACGGCTCGCACGGAAGGAGACCCCTATAGCTGTGTCTTTTTACTTCATTCCCTTGTATGTTATGTGGACGCTGGCCAGTCACCGCATTAACTTCCCAACCACCTAAACACATTCCTCTTCTCCTGCCCAGTTCCACAAGCAGCGTTCTGAAGCCTCCACACACACACACACACCTACACACACACACACACACATCCACACACACACACACACACACACACACACAATTCCCTACATTCATCCTATCTTAGGTAAAGGAATTGCTTCCCTTTTGAGGCCCGACAAATAAGAACGAAATGGATGTCTTTATTGTCCAGTTTTTTTTTTTTTGCAGTGACGCGATTATGAATTGTGCTTGTTCTGCAAAACAAAAATTGTCTATGATTCATATTGTCTCCGAGCGTCCTGTATAAAGGTTATTCTTTAAAGATCACGGTCACACGATATAACATTATGGCTGAACGAAGGAGGATATATTATATCATCCACATATAGCAAACATTAGTAGTCTTTTGATACGATCACCAGTTTTAAAATTGTTATGTATCTTTAATTATTTATTGTTAAATAATTAAGTGCGGTTTTTTTAAACACGTGTGTGTGTTGGTCTAAGCAATTGTGAGGGTGTATGCGCAAAAACGTGAAGCGACAAATAACAACGCCCCCAGTTGACTCAACTGTGACTGAGTACATACTCTCTTAAGGGTGGGGAAGGTAAAGCAGCGAGGGAGAGAGATGGGCATCACCCTCAATACGTTGGCCCAAGATAAATGACTGTGGTCTCCAACATTACGCTCCCCTAAGGCCACAGGTTATGGTACTACCTTTACCTTTTACCTTTACCTATGCGTGTGTGTCAATTACCAAACGTGTCAATATAGACTATAATTAAAATAATGACACGAACGTGCAATGACGCGAAAGTATTCTACTGCCAGAACATTGTTTATAGCTTGTAGGAAAAGCAACTGATAACTCGATCAATGTTTCCAATGAAAATGTCCCGTCAAACGTCGCTGTCTTTTGCTTTGAAGTTAAAGGGAAAGTCCTTTTGAAGGACAATTCCACGAAGATGTTGACCTTACCTTGAAAGTGTAAGGTGAAAGTCAGTCTGAAGGACAAACCCACCAAGACGTCTCCTTACCTTGGAAGCATAAGATGAAAGTCTTTTTGAAGGACAACCCCACCAAGACGTCACATTACTTTGGAAGTATAAGGTGAAAGTCTTTCTGAAGGACAAACCCACCAAGACGTCACCTTACTTTGGAAGCATAAGATGAAAGATTTTCTGAAGGGCAGACCCACCAAGACGTCACCTTACTTTGGAAGCATAAGATGAAAGTGTTTTTAAAGGACAAACCCACCAAGACGTCAGCTTACCTTGGAAGCATAAGGCAGTGAGCAATAAAATATCTCCCAGGCTGAACGTCGCTCGAGTTGCGCCCCTTGTCCTACTACTACTACTACTACTACTACTACTACTTCTACTACTACTACTACTACTACTTCTACTTCTAATAATTAACAATAATAATAATAATAATGATAATAATAATAATAATAATAATAATAATAATAATAATAATAATAATAATAATAATAATAATAATAATAATAATAACAGTCATAATAATAATAGTCATAATAATAATAATCATAATAATCATCATAATAATCATCATAATAATCATAATATATTAAGAAGAAGAAGAAGGAAGAAGGAAGAAGAAGAAGAAGAAGAAGAAGAAGAAGAAGAAGAAGAAGAAGAATTATTAGTATTATATCGTAATTTATCACACACACACACACACACACACACACACACACAAAAGCACACCCACACACACACTCACCCACACACACACACACACACACAAACACATATCTCCCTGCGTTACAGAAATTGTAGGCGCATCTTAACCTTTGTCCTTCACCTGTTGAAATTGTGACAGAAAGTGCCTGTATGCTCGACCGAATACTAATGTGTACAATAAACCATGTGGACACCATTAATGTGAGAATAGATTATATTGCAGCTGTATTGTCGTTAGTTATCGCTTCTACTGCTTCACAGCAGCTCAGTGCTCTGACCGATCAAGGAAAAATGATAGATCTGAAATAACGTTTACATGTTTTGGGACAATGAAATGTCTTAATCTTACGTTTTATGTCGTGTATTGAACTGATCTCACCTCCTTTCAACTTGGCAACGGCGGAGGTAAAAATGAATGAAGGACGACACTGTCTAACTGCTTTAGCTCAGCGATGGTCAGAAGTGGAAGGGCAATGAGATGAAGAAGCTTCACTCTATCCCAATGTGTTTTGATCTAAGTTCAAGAAGGTTAACTGTGGCCTTATAACTCCTCCGTCTTTATTTCCTCCCTTCCTCCCCCTTGCTCCATACTGGGAGTCACAGTCAGGGGCAGGCCTGAGAGATCTGTGAGAGGATGGAAGCCTAGGGCTTAGTGCTAAAACAGGTCCCGGGGAACCGGGACATTAATATTGATGCGCTCTCTGTCCGCAGGGACATTGGAACATGACTGATGCGTCTGAATGCGACCTCTCTTCTTTCCTCCCTCTCCCATCTGACACCATGTCACCGCTTGCCCCACACTATGTATGCCAGCCTCCCACCCCCAGTTACGGTGTTTGGCTAAGGTTACGGTGTTTGGCTAAAGTTACGGTGTTTGGCTAAAGTTACGGTGTTTGGCTAAGGTTACGGTGTTTGGCTAAAGTTACGGTGTTTGGCTAAAGTTACGGTGTTTGGCTAGGGTAATCGCTTCACCTACCGTATCTTTCTTTCTTTCTTTCTTACTTTCTTCTTCTTCTTCTTCTTCTTCTTCTTCTTCTTCTTCTTCTTCTTCTTCTTTTTCTTCTTCTTCTTCTTCTTCTTCTCCCTCTCCTCCCCACTCCCAACAGATTCCCCCGTTGGGGTGCCGGGGGTTTCAGTATAAATAGTATCCCCACTTTCTGGAAATTTAGTGCTTTAAATTCCCACTGTCGCTGTCTTTCTCATTTGCTCTTTCTCATTCCTGCTCTGTTCTATCAATCTGCTATACTATCGTCTTCTTCACTAGCCCAGTCTCCTACCTTTTTTCTTGAAAACTCTTCCGGGATAAGACTCCTTATTTGTGTATGAGGTCTGTTGGATCAGCTTGGGAATATTGGACGCTTTCTGCCAGGTGGTCACTAGGGCTTCCTAGATGATGTTATTATTTAGCAATGTAGGCATTTTATATGTGTTTTGTTGATAATTTATAATGATGTTTGTATTCTATTTTGTTTTTGTAAACGGGGGTTCGATAAGTTGGGGTGAAGCCTCAGCCGTCCCCTGCGTGGGATGTCTTTATTGTAAAGTGACTGGCTGGTGGAGAGCGTTCGGTTTTACCACTAGGGTTGTTTCAGCAGATCTTTTATGCGGATCGGGGGTTGTCCGGTCCTGATTTGGCTCGGAAGAGTCCGCTGGACCTAAAGCAATAATAATGTAATGTAATGTAACTCCCAACAGATCTTTTTAACATTTACAGTGAGTTTTGCCCCTCTTAAAAAAAGGTTAAAAAAATTACTCTCTACCAAAGGGTGTCGTATAGCGCAGTGGTTGGAGCACTCGCTACTGTGTCGCAAGTTAAGCACCGTCCAGTGCGGTTAGCACTTGGATGGGTGACCGCAAAACGTGAAGCGACAACTAACAACGCCCCCAGTTGACTCAACTGTGACTGAGTACCTACTCTTTTAAGGGTGGGGAAGGTGAAGCAGCGAGGGAGAGAGATGGGCATCACCCTCATTACGCTGGCCCAAGATAAGTGTGATCTCCAAATTCGCGCTCCCCTACGGTCACAAGGCTATGGGACTACCTTTACCTTTTTTTTTTTTTTTACCTCTACCAAAGACGCTAAGAGGCAGAACACATAATGGAGTTTCTTGGTAAGGTTTTTTGTTTTAGGATGGTACAATAGACCCTCACCAAAGGTCAAACAGAGACGCGCTCTTTTTTTCTTTTTTTAAAAAATATGGGGTCCTAGCTCACACGGCTAAGGTATTGGTGTACCGTTAAAACAGGGGAAACACTCGTCCTTGTCAGAACAGGAATGGAGTTTGCGGTGGGGCTGAACATAGAAAGCCCGCCTTATCGTTGCTGGTTGTAGTACCAACGCCATTAACTCCGCTTTGGCCAAACGTGAGACAAAGGCCTTCTAACTCGGTCCCTCTAATCTCAACGCGCAATGGACTTTCTTTCACGCTTCCTGCCAAACACTGACTTGGGCTGCAGTCTACCCACGTCACCTGCAAGTGTTACTGGCCACCGCTGCCTTCCGGTACCCAGTCCCTTCGTATTCTTGTGGCTTGTCCCAAAGTCAGTTCCTCATCAGCCCTTGTGTAGTTTCAGACTTATCTGCAAATACTTTGAATTAATAGGGATGAATCAGAAAGAGCCGCCAGCCCGTCTGTCGGTCGGCCCTTCCGTCCGTTGCAAGCCATATCTCAAGGACCGGTGAACGGATTTTGACCACACTTCATAGAAACATTGTCTACGTCAGTGGCCTGCCTACGGCACCATCATATTTGCTGTACCGCTGAGGTCAAGATGACTGGAGTCATTGTGTATGTGCTCAGTATCTGAAAAAAAACCGGCTAAAACGGCTTAGTTGAGGTTTGGTAGGCCTATACATGTACTTCAAACCATGGGCCTTACTTCAATAGCAGTTCGGTTGTCGGTCAGTCGCTCCGTCTCTGCCCCCCGTTGGGGTGCCGGGGGTTTCAGTATAAATAGTATCCCCACTTTTGGGAAATTTAGTGCTTTAATTTCCCACTGTCGCTGTCTTTCTCATTTGTTCTTTCTCATTCCTGCTCTGTTCTATCAATCTGCTATACTATTTTCTTCTTAGCTAGACCAGTCACCTACCTTTTTTCTTGAAAACTTTTCTGGGACAAAACTCCTTATTTGTGTGTGAGGTCTGTTGGATCAGCTTGGGAATATTGGTGGTCACTAGGGCTTCCTATGATGTTATTATTTAGCAATGTAGTAATTTTATATGTATGTGTTTTGTTGATATTTTATAATGATGTTTGTATTTTATTTGATTTTTGTAAACGGGGGTTCGATAAATTAGAGTTTAGCCTCAGCGTCCCCTGCGGGGGATGTCTTTATTGTAAAGTGACTGGCTGATGGATTGCCTTCAGTTTTACCACTAGGGTTTTTTCAGCAGATCTTTTATGCGGATCTGAAGTTGTCTGGTCCTGATTTGGCTCGGAAGAGTCCGCTGGACCTTAAGCAATAATAATGTAATGTAATGTAATGGTCCATCGTTCCCAATTTCACTGTTTTGTGTGTTCAATAAAAAGAAAAAACAGATCCAAAAATAGATCTTTTTTTTGTTTTTCTCTCGCATACTTTGACTACTTTTAAGCCTGTTAGAATAGATCATTCGTATTGTGATTACTTTCTCAAAGGTCAAGGTCATGGTGCTTCACCATTTTGAAACAAGTTTTGCGCTGTTTCTAAATCTTGGCTCAAACAATTTGGACAATTGTTTGCTTGCACTACAGGAACAAGGAAATATGCATATGAGCGAGCCGCAGCGAAACCCAACTTTTGCCTCTGTTGTACGAAATTAAGTTTAGCGTGTTACCGGTTGCTTCGTGCGATCAGTCATGAGATTATTTGCATGGAACACATTGTATGATTTAATAGGTAGGTTTGACTGGGCCTTAACCCAGTTCTCCTTCGGGGGAAAAAAAAGGATTGGGCAAACAATTATTTTTAACTCCTTGCTTGTTCTAAAACCCCGTTTCCCATTTTCACTCGTTCTTCGCTGTGATCTTTATGATGTACGTGCCTACCTTTTTTGAACCTGCTGTCAAAGTCCCAGACTACTCATGTTCACAGGGATATGGTACTTAACTTCTAGTAACAGCCGCGGCCCCGTTAGTTGTTGGTTGGTTGGTTTGCTTGTTTGTGTGCATGGGCGCTTTGTTGTTTGCTTGATTTAATTTTACCTCTTTTCACCCCACGTTGGGGTGCCGGGGGTTTCAGTATAAATAGTATCCCCACTTTCTGGAAATGTAGTGCTTTAAATTCCCACTGTCGCTGTCTTTCTCATTTGCTCTTTCTCATTCCTGCTCTTTTCTATCAATCTGCTATACTATCTTCTTCTTCGCTAGACCAGTCTCCTACCTTTTTTCTTGAAAACTCTTCCGGGACAAGACTCCTGGTCTGTTGGATCAGCTTGGGAATATTGGACGCTTTCTGTCAGGTGGTCACTAGGGCTTCCTATGATGTTATTATTTAGCAATGTAGGCATTTTATATGTATGTGTTTTGTTGATAATTTATAATGATGTTTGTATTCTATTTTGTTTTTGTAAACGGGGGTTCGATAAGTTGGGGTGAAGCCTCAGCCGTCCCCTGCGTGGGATGTCTTTATTGTAAAGTGACTGGCTGGTGGAGAGCTTTCGGTTTTACCACTAGGGTTGTTTCAGCAGATCTTTTATGCGGATTGGGAGTTGTCCGGTCCTGATTTGGCTCGGAAGAGTCCGCTGGACCTAAAGCAATAATAATGTAATGTAATGTACCTCTTTTCACCGAACTGATGATAGTTTAACCCCCACCCCATCCCCCTTCCATTGTTATACACTTTATTATCTCAGCAGAGAAATTCAATTGTGGTCCCAATATAATAGACACAATAACTTCAAAACAATCCAAAATACGTAAACAAGTATAAAAAAAAAACATGTTTTCTACAGTATAGCACAACACATTCCACATTGTACTCATTGATATTACATTCTCTCACTTGCCAATGATATGTATTGCTTTAAAGCTATTTGCTGTACTCTCTCTCTCTCTCTCTCTCTCTCTCTCTTTCCTTTAATCTCGTAGGGCAGGGATAAACTTGATGCCAAACCTTGAAACAGTTCAGATTAACCACGTCACCGCCTGCCACTCCTGTTCGTTTGCACACAGGCATGGCCGCCTTTCTGACTAGTCAGTCTCTAATCTCAAAACCCCTTTCTCTTTCTTCACTTCGATCGTCATGTATATAGTACATCGGTGAGTCTGTCCTTCAAATCCGTTGTCGAAACACTTTCATAGGCCTAGGCTAGCCATGTGACCGTCTAGTGTTACGACCTATGTTTTTCCCCCATCCAGGCATGGTAGTTCCATTTACTGCTTGCTAAACCCAGTGGTCCTGATTCGGCTCTTAGCAGTCCCACTGGACCGTATAAATAATGACTATCTAATCTAATCTAATCTTGCTAAGATCACGGCCTCTTTGTTCTCTTCACGTTAATCGTCGTGTACATCAACCCGTCTCTTTCTTGAAAAGCGCTGTCAAAGGTTGCGAAAGTTCTACATTAACCATGTCTGCTCCTACGGTAAACCCCTTTCAAGTCACGTTTCACCTTATGTCTCTATAACATGTAGTTTCTGTTTTGACCTTTACCAGAATGGAAAGAACATTGAAGCTTAACGTCTACTCTCTACCATTGGCCGTACGGCAGACCGGGAAACCCATCCCAAAGAAGTGAGGTTATGGACCTAAATCAGCACCACTGAACCACTGTAGCGAACGCACTACCATTGAGCTACGGTCACACAAACCCTTTATCCATTACTGACCACTTCCCCGTAACCATCTTCGTCACTTGGATCTCAGAGTACATGTATATAGATCTACTCCACGAATCGTGTTCCTAACCTTTTCCCTATTCCCTAGTCACTGCGATCTCCAAGTAGGCTTACGAGTGTCGTTCCTTGAAGTCGTCTGCCCAAACAGTTCCACATTGGTTTGACTCCTGCCATAGTTGTTGGTATCTATCTATCTATCTATCTATCTATCTATCTATCTATCTATCTATCTATCTATCTATCTATCTATCTATCTATCTATCTATCTATCTATCTATCTATCTATCTATCTATCTATCTATCTATCTATCTATCTATCTATCTATCTATCTATCTATCTATCTATCTATCTATCTATCTATCTATCTATCTATCTATCTATCTATCTATCTATCTATCTATCTATCTATCTATCTATCTATCTATCTATCTATCTATCTATCTATCTATCTATCTATCTATCTATCTATCTATCTATCTATCTATCTATCTATCTATCTATCTATCTATCTATCTATCTATCTATCTATCTATCTATCTATCTATCTATCTATCTATCTATCTATCTATCTATCTATCTATCTATCTATCTATCTATCTATCTATCTATCTATCTAATCTATCTAATCTATCTATCTATCTAAAGTACTAGCTTATAGTATTTTTTCTTGTCAATGCTTGGCCACTGGTTTCAGCGCACCCGACGTGTCGTCCACTGTGGTGCTTTCTCTGTCATGACACTCGGGTTAGTTTGGCCTTCGCATCATATATATGCATCTATGCGTGTCTAATATAGGGAATTCACTCTTATCAGTACTTCCTATAGCAGATCAGACAACACGGTGCGCTAGAAGAAAACAAACAACTGATTTGGGCAGCAGTTTGGCCACACCTTTCTGTCCGGAAATGAACTAAAACGCTGTTACTACTACTGTTACATTTGTCGTTCTAATGTAGCGCTTTCCTCCTCAAGACTTGCTCAAGGCGCTGGCGATAACGATCGAACTAATTCCAGCCGCCTGCGAGGGTCCCACTTTGCTGCCTTTAGGCACAGCGCCACAGACAGCTGAGCAGAAACAATCCTGGGCGATGGTGGAGAAGAGACTTAAGTGCATGGTGGGTGTGTTTGGGTAGCTGGCGCTGACTCCGCCTACGACATGAGCGTCCGGATCTTTAAAGTCCGTGCGATGGACTATACACCAGTGGATGTGACGGAAGTTGCAACACTAGTATTTTGCTTTGTATTTTCATCAGTGTTCTGGTCACTCCTAAAACTTTTCCATAACAGACAGACCAGAGAGAGAGAGAGAGAGAGAGAGAGAGAGAGAGAGAGAGAGAGAGAGAGAGAGAGAAGAGAAGAGAGAGAGACAGAGAGAGAGGGAGAGAGCTAGGCTGGAACACAAAGAACTAAATAAATAGATCGTAATAGAATGTGAATGTTATTGATAGTAGGCTTAAAGGCTAAATGACATTTCTTGAATTCTCTCATATTTTGCTCTTTTTTTTCTTCCACTCTTTCCTCAAACTCACCACCCACACCATCACTCTCCCCAGTCGCTACAACCCCCCACCTTCCACCACCACCACCCTCCCCCCACATACATACACTCCAGACACACTTCATCCCCATATGCATCTGCTCGCTCCTCCTCTACCCCTGTGAAACATATGTTGTTCCTGGGTTATACCGCAATGGTCCATTCAGCCTCGATGCTGGAATCTTGTGGAACTCACATCGAATTTAATTATCACGCATTCCGTTCATTCAACCACAAGACAGGAGTCTTCGTTGTGAGGTTGCCCAATGTATTCAACAAACAGCATCTACTTTGCACACAGTCTCTTTCGAAAAATCAACAAACCACAAAAGCGCAGAGCGTTCCATAATGACACAATCAGTCAACCAATATAAAACTCGTCACTTTATGGAATTCCCTTTGTAAAATATTTATGTTCATCATTTTCAGCTAAATAATCTTTCCTAAATAATCATTTGTTTACAACGATGAAAGATTTATCTAAAATAATATTATATTTTCTCCGTAAATAAGTTAGCATTTTTACCTAACAATATATTGTTTGGGTAAATAAATCATAATATATGTAAATAAGGCATTATTGCTAAACAAGGAATTATTTACCTATATAATGCACTATTTAGCAGAGTATGCTAAATAATGTATTTTTTAGAAATATTTCTAAATAATAATTTGTTTACCTATATAATGTATCATTTAGCAGAATTCGCTAAATGATGTATTATTTAGAAGATGTTAAATAATGCATTATTTCCGTAAACTGTTCATTGCTCAGGGACTGCACTTTTCATTATGTATTAATCATGTATTACTGTGAGGTTATGTGGTAGTAATAAAGAAAATTACAAAATCATGATTTTACGCTGTTTTGCGATTTAAAATGAGGCAACTGCTTTATTTTATTCTATTGTTTTTTATTCATTCGCAACAGCATTAATATTTGAAACTGCAACGATAACGGCTCCGGAAAAGGGGGATCCATCATTATTTCTGCATTGGCGTCCTTGCCTTCAGAGTAAGCATTCTTTTGCCATGTTTATTGTCAGTACGACCTGCAAATCCCTCGTAGTTTCCAATAAGCTGAAACTTTCCATTGGAAATGAAAGCATAATTCAACTCAAAAGAGCAAACGGAAACACAGTCTCAACACAGTCTTTGGGTATATATACAAAAAGAAAGTTTTTTTTTCTGATGGAGGTACTCAAAAACCGAACACTTCTGCACAACACTGACCTTGATCTTTCGTTTGTGTTCGGGGGATTAAAGACGTTTTCTCTTCAAAATTGTTGAATGATTTATGTTTAAAGAAAATTAACACATTTTGGATAAACAATCCTTGGAAAGACCTTGTATCTAATTATAAAAAGCGGTAAATTTATAAAAACCAAGAATTCAATCTAATCCTGGAAATAATGAAAATTGCAGTCCCCAAACAAAGAATCGTTTACGTAAATAATGCATTATTTAGCAACATCTTAAAAAAAATTATTTAGCAAATTCTGCTAAATAATTCATTATATAGGTAATCAAATCATAAGTTAAAAAACATTTCTAAATAATACATTATTTAGCACAATCTGCTAAATAATGCATTATATAAGTAACCTTTTATCCTACTGTCAGTGTACCTTAGACATAATCCTTCAACCAGTGATCCCGTCATCTGGTCTCCATGCCAGGGTCTGTATCACCTACCCTACCCCCCTCTCTCTCTCTCTCTCTCTCTCTCTCTCTCTGGACCATGCCTCTCCATGTGTACCTTAGCGATACACTCCCACTACTGTCACAGCCGCTGCTCTTCCCCCCCCCCCCCACACACCTCTTCCTTTAGACCCTCCCTCCCCCTCTCCCTCCTGTTCCGTTCTCAGTGCCCGTCTGACTTCCCCTTATCATCATCACTCCAGTACCCCTTGTCCCATCTTACCCTCGCTAATAACCAGCAATGCAATGCAGTGCAATACAATACAATACAATACAATACAATACAATGCAATGCAATGCAATGCAATGCAATGCAATGCAATGCAATGCAATGCAATACAATACAATACAATACAATACAATACATCTTTTTTTAACCTCAAGTGGAATTACAACATTAAGACGTGGTAAAAAAACTAGGGAAAAGCCATGGCTTACAACGCTTATTGAACTGGGTCATCTGTCATTGCCTTGGACAATTTGTTTAGGACCATTTGATGCATACATCTGAGCTTTGGAACACATCAGAGTACATTTAAATGTATGCTTGGTTTACTTCAGCAAAAGGCCTTCATCTCAAAAAACGTTTCTAAAAATATGTCTCCCCCATCTTCATTGTGTGCATTGGTCCTCTGTGAGATGTGATCTTATAGGTCCTCTGAGATTAGAATAAAAAAAAAAAAAAAAAAAAAAAAATAATAATAATAATAATAATAATAATAAAGGATGCTATATACGCGCCTTCCCCCAAATCAATCAGGCTCAAAGCGCGGCGATCGATACCAACATACACGCTCACTTGTCTCATCCACCCTCACACACACCAAATACACATCCATCACTCAAACAGGTGGTGTAAAGGCAGGAAGATCGCTATTAGAAGACGGAAAGAAAATCGAATTTTTAGTTTTGAAATTTGTATATTGAATGCGTCCTGTACCATTATTGAAGGGATGGTGGAAACCGAAGTGCCCGGAGAAAACCCTCGGTGACCTCAATAGTCTCGTACCTAAGTCACGTACGTTCACCCCTGGCGGGAATCGAACCCGCGACCTTCGGCATAGGAAACCGGCGACTTATCCACTGCGCCACGAGGCCACCACAATAATAGATTGATGTGATCTTATGTACATTTGACAAATGCAATATAAAATGTCGTTGTGAGTCACTTTTCACATATTATTTGCACAGGAACGTGGCGAGAAGGAGCATGAGGTCCAATCCGAACGTGAAGTGTCAACTGCGCACATCAAAATGTGTTACGCATTTTATTGATCGCCGTGTCTTGTTTATCTGCCTGCTAAAGCATGTCTTCGCTTTTTTCAGAGTGAGGTGATAACGTTGTCCTGTTTCTTGTCTCTTTGATTGTCATTATGTGAGGGCATCTGGGGGGATAGCCCACCTACGTTGTCTCCATCATACGTTGTATGACTACATCGCAGACCCTCCTCACCACCTTCCACTCCTATCACCACCTTTACCCACCTCCACCTTCACCTCTACTCTTACTCCTCCGGAACATATTGGGTCCGTGTGTCAGTGTAAATTATACACAAATATGCCTGGCTTGTCAGGATGTGGGGATTTTCTGTCGTGCGATTGTCAAAGGCGAGCGACTGCCGCCCGTGACGTGGATACCAACTAGACTGGAAGATAGTCTGTGGGAAGTTTGAGAACGTTCTGGATGGTGATGGTGGTAGTGGTCAAAGTGGGTGATGGTGATGGTGATGGTGATGCTGCTGTTGTTGCTGTTGCTGCTTTCAAAGGCGAGAGACAGCCGTCCGTGACGTGGGTGCCAACTAGGTTGGAAGACAGTTTGTTGGGACGTTTGGGCAAGTTTTGTGTGGTGGTGGTGGTGGTGTTGCTGCTGCTGCTGTTGCTGCTAATGATGATGCTGTGAAAGACTAATGACATGGAAACCAATTAGATAGAAGGGGCCCGCGTGGGGCTGATATGGGATGGAATAGTTGGGGAAATCAAACTTAGAGCCAAGTTTTGGTGGGGAGCATAACTTTTTCCTCTAATGATGATGACGATGATGATGAATACAATGATGATCATAATGATGATGTTAACGACGACGACGACGACGACGATGATGATGATGATGATGATGATGATGATGATGATGATGATGATGATGATGATGATGATGATGATGATGACGACGAGGAGAAGGAGAAGGAGGATGATGCATTGTAATATTGCACACTGAATATTAATATGTATACTGGCAAAGCTACGCTGCAGTACGGGACAGTCAAAAAAACATCGTGGGCGCGCGCCATTGGCAGCTGCAGTGTTCTGTAATACACAGGAGACGGGGCGAGGTATTGATCAAGTGCAATCTTCAGGCAAATACCCAACTGGCGTCCCAAGAGCCTCCTCATTGCTAAGAGTAAAGACTCTACACTGCCCCGTCCCAACGCCCAATGAAACGCCCTTTGTAGATTGTACACTCCAAGCCAGGGCTGGCGTGCATGAACGAACTTAAAAGCCGACTTAGACTTAAGTAGCATGTTTTAGTGAAGCGTTAAGTCTAAGTCGGCTTTTAAGTTCGTTCATGCACGCCAGCCCTGGATTATAATGGCGTAGGTCGCGGTGCAATTAAGTCAATCACATACTCAGCGCCTCGTACCGACGTCAGTATTTTGGGGTGTGTGTGTGTGTGTGTGTGTGTGTGTGTTTTTTTTTTTTTTTTTTTTTTTGGGGGGGGGGGGAAGTTGGTTGTTGTGTTCTTTTTTTTCTTTTTAAAAAAAAAAAGTTTTTTTTCGTCATTTGTTTTTGTCATGTTTTGTTGGTAGAGGATTATTGTTCCAAACCTCTCTCAATTTTGTTCGGTGTAGTGTGATATGTGTTTATATGGAAGGGGATCGGGTGAGTGAGTGCGCTCGCCCGCGCGTTTATCTGTGTGTGTGCTTGTGTGTGTGTATGGGTGTGTGTGTGTGCTTGTGTGTGTGTTTCCGGTGTTTGCAGCATTGTTTCTATCCCATCTATGTGTGTCCATTTTACTATTTCGGTCCTGATTTGGCTCGGAAGAGTCCGCTGGACCTAAAGCAACAATAAATCAATCAATCAATTTTACTATTTGAATCTCGAGTAGGACAATATTGGCGTCCCGAAACATCAGACGTAAAACACTGAACCGTTCACGTCTCAAAGCCAGCTCTGTGTACATTATATAATGATCGTGCACGTGACTCCAGTGCAGTGTATAGTCACGGGAAGACAGGCAGCGCACGAGCAACTAACGCAAGACATCCCACCGTCCCTCTCCAATTGGCTTTTTTGAAATGTACTTCATACAATTGAAGTCAGTATTGAAATGGCGTCAGTCACCGTGCTTCAGACTTTTAAAGTGGATTATTAATATTTTGAATATTGATGCGCCTGGTCTAGACTTAGCGCTAGGCGCTTACATGAATACAAAACAATACAATTATCGTTAACTATAAAACAAAAGGAGAAAAACTCATAAACTATTAACCTTAACTTGGCCTTACATCGGCGAAGGTATTGTTTTCCGACCCTGACGTGAAAACGCTCTCCATATAAATATCACGGTTAGCGAGACCCGGTCAGTGGGGCCGGGTAGCTCAGTTGGTAAGAGCGTCTTGCTAGTAACCGAAAGGTCGCTGGTTCGAATCCCGGATTGGTCAACGTGTGATCATATTATTTTCCCCTTTACCAACAACTGGCCCGCTGGTGTCAGTATAAATCGGTCCAGTAGTCACCTATATGCGAAAGTGTCGTGTGACTATAATCTACAAACAAACAAACGAGACCCGAATGTGAGCACCAGGGGTAAAGGCGATCTGGTGATGTCCAACAGCAACAGGGGTTTTCCGCGATTGTGACGTAGAGCTGGACTTAAAGATTAGTCGACTGGGTTTTGTCTATGGATGCAAGGACGATTTTTACTCTTCATAGAGAGAGAGAGAGAGAGAGAGAGCGAGAGAGAGAGGCGGTGGGTGGGGTGGGGGGGGATCCTGATTACGTTATTTTATACTATTAGACTACTAATAATTAAGTAAGCTTACCACTGCGTATTGCTACAGCCAATTTTTTGTAATCCGCTAGTTGGTTTAAAATGACAGCCGTTATTTCCCCCCCCCCCCTCTCATCCCCCTCTTAAGCTTTAGTTATTGCTCAGCCGGAGTTTAAAGTCACAACCTAACCTGATCCTGCTTCTACTGGACTGCCAGAAGACCCTGATTAAAAGAACAAACAAATAAATAAATAAGTAATTAAATAAATAAAATTACTTGTAGGCTTACAGTGTGTGCAATGTGAAATCAAAAACAACTCCACTTTATTCTTCTATTGTCTCTTAAAACTGGACAGACGATTACTAGGTCTACAATCACGTTTGCATTTGGCTAACTCAAGCATAAGCATTGTCGGTCATTCCTCACCCATCATGAACGCAAAGAGATAAAATCCAATACAATGGGATGGCAGAGGGCATGAATACGATTACGTCATCAGAGAGCAAAAGATCTGTGTCAGTCATAGCACATCACTGATCAATAGGCTATTCTATCCTACCCTATCCTACCCTATCCTATCGCGTAAGTCGGAAGTCACTGGGGCACCATAGATGATCGTTTAATCAGCGTATTCCATCGTTCTTAAGGACTAGCTGTAAGACAGGTCCATTGTCCCACCGTCGTAGCTCAAGTGGTAGAGCGTTCGCCTGGCACATCGATGACCCAGGTTCGAATCCCGTGGTAAGCGATATAAAAAATGGCCATTTTTCACTGTCCATTTTAGCAATATGATTGCTCTGGTGGTTCAGTGTTGATTCAGGTCCCTACCTCTCTTTCCATGGGATGGTTATCCCCGTCTGCCATATCGCCAATGGTGGGTGTAGACGTTAAACCTCAATGTTCAGGTCCATAGGACCTAATGCTATTATCCTATTACAGGTTTTGACTTACATGTATGTCCTAAGCAGTCCTCATGGCTTCACTCAGTGTCTAGCCAGTCCATTCTCGAATGTTTTATTCCTACCTATTTTTCTGTCTCCCTCTTCTTCTGCCTTCTTGCACCGTGCCTTGCAGGATGGCCTTTGCAAGGCCTAATGATCTGGTGATGTGGCCATTCCATCGGAGTTTTAGTTTCTTCATTGCTGTGAGCATGTCATCGTGTTGTCCAAAAGCTTTTGTGATGATCTGTCGGACTTCTTTGTTGGTGATGTGTGTCACGAACTGGCTAGTTTTAACTCTGCTTGTTGACTATTTAGCCATGTGTAGTCTTTGTAACAGTAGAGAAGTTAGACTATTACACAGCAGCAATTAAATTACGCAGCAGACCACACACCGCGAGCCCGACCCACGCTCCGCAGTGAGTCAGCACTTGAGCTTTGAATCGGACCGTTTTAACCAATCAGAAGCAGGCTCAGTGGGTAGAGCAGTTTTGACTGTGTCAGAGCCTAACACAGTTTGAATCAGTCGTGTGTGAGACGAGGAAGAAGTAACATCTACTTAGCTAGCAGAGAACTATCTTCACTCATAGACCAGGAAGCAGGACTTTGAAATCTTAGAATTCTCTCAAGTCATCACGGGCCTGAACTTGTCAAACAGGTAAATGAACACCCTTCTGTTTCATCGTGATATATTTATATTATTGTTGAAATTATGTTTGTGGAATTTGCTATGCATAAATGTGAATTGTTAATCCGAATTTGCCGTACCACGTGGAAGAGCCGAGCACGAGGCGAAACACGACCGGTTGCGCCGCCATGTTGTATCCCGTACGGAACCACTGTTGTTTAACTTATATGTATGTTTGCAGACCAGTGGCTGTACCACTGAATGTTTATATTATTATTAATTCTGTATGTGTATATTAGACACGATTGATATTTATGTATGTATAGGAATTTAGAGTGAGATTCCAGTGGAACCCCGGAAGTAGCAGAATGTTCGTCGCTTATGTATAGAGATGTGGAGCTATCACTGAGGGCTACTTGGCTTTCAGTGAGACGCTCTGCACAAACCGATTATTCAGGGTTGTGCAGAATTTCGTCTCTTATATTACAGACGAGCAGGCGAGCTATCCCGAGCTATCCCGAGCTATCCTGTGTGCCCCACTCCACAGAAACGACTAGTTGGTTGAGGAGACTCTACCGCACAAGACGGAAGAGCTACCCTTGAAAAACACCCTGTCAGACCCCACAGCGTGGCAAGGGAACCCAACTACACAACGACAAAGGTGTACCAGAAGCTACCTCACAGAAGGACTTCGACCGCACCATCAGAAAGTTAAGTGAACACGCGAAAGTGCACTTAAACTGATCATAACAGGACCACAGTAGTCCAACTCTTCAGAAACTGTAAAACGGACCACAGTAGTCCAAATCTACATGAAATATTATAGCAAGTGCCCGAGGAAGATATAACAGCTGCCTAGACTATCAGCGATCGAACTATTAGCAGTAACTGAGACTTTTTAAGTTAGATTAGTACTTAGAGAATCTTGTATAGAGTAGAAGAAATAAATGTGTGATTTTAACTGTTATCAAGTGGCTGGACTACATATGATTCATAGCCGTGTGAAAGCTAGTGTGACAGTAATCTTTTACCATTTTTCTATCTATTTCTGTACCCCAACCTTAACACAGAACGAGCTAAACAAATAAATTTATTAAAGTAATTCATAGGGTGACGTACTAGCAGTTCCCACCGAATAAACGTGAGGGTCCATAATTCCATTGTGCAGAGCCCATAAACCCCACGTGACACTTTAATTGGCGAGCCTAGCTAGGATCTGTGTAATAGGAATTGGGTATAACCGGATCTAAGTACAATAAAAATAGATAACAGCAGTAGTAGAATAACTTAGAATAGTGGTAACAAGGACTGATCAGTTGGGTGCACTATTCTTTAGTTAAAAACTTTTTTGCTTCAAATATTTTTGTGCCTGTATGTTGCATTGTTCTTTTGCAGGTTGTGCTTAAATAACTGTTCTATGCCATTTGACTCTTGTTTTATTCTATTATTGATTGAGAAGTTTATGGTCTTTGCATTGTTTTTATTGAATTGCAATATTGCTAGTGTTTTGGTATTCCACGGGATTCAGAGGTTGTTCATAGACACGTTTGGCAATGTCGGACCCACTAGGTTTGAGCGTCTAGCAACAGAGTACAAACTAGATCCCACTCATTGGTCTTTTAAGCTTAGTCAAGGGCTTAGAGGAAAGGCTTATGACATCTACAGTAAGCTACCGACTGACAGAGTGACTGACTATCACAAAGTAAAAGAGGCACTCCTAACGGGATTCGAACTAACAGGAGAATGCTACCGGCAAAAGTTCCGCACCAATCGGAGAGTGAAAGGAGAGAGCTATGCGCAGTTCGCGGATCGGTTGTCCACAATGCTGGATAAGTGGATTAGCCAGTCAGCCACGGCTAAGACGTATGATGGACTGACAGAACTGTTAGTATGGGAACAGCTACGGGAAACCATGACCCCCGAGCTGAGAACATTCTCAGTAGAGCAGGGCGCGGAAAGACTGAAGATCTGGTCAAGGTCGCAGATAGGTACGTGGCCGCACACGGAGAAGCCAAGAGCTTCAGGCGAGACCTAAAGCCTAACGGGAAAGAGGCACAGAAACGAAGCCCTAACCGGGAAGAGCGCACCGCGAATAAGCCGAATAACCCCAGACCTGGGCAAAATAAAGGACCCAACACGGAATTCGGGAAAAGAGGTCCTGCAGAACAGAGACGGTATTGTTCGTTCTGCAACAGAAACAATCACTCCACCGCAGAATGTTTCAAGTTGGCCGCACAACGTAGGGAAGAGCGCGAAAGCCGGCCAGCGCACAGAGTTCTAACTCAAAGTAGCGGTAACAAGCCACACACAATCGGAGATCACCCATCGGTGACAGACACGGTCAAGGTCAACGGTAAAGAAGCGAACTGTCTGTATGACACAGGTCTATCATACGACGCGATAGTTAGCGAATCTCTTGTATCGCGCGCGGACTTGACAGACAAGACAGTCGACTTACAAGGAGCAGACTTGACGAAACCGACGACTACTTGCCCAATAGCATGGATCGAAGTAGAGAGTAGGTACGTCACAGGACGAATCCAAGCAGCTGTTTTACAGAAACCCCTGTATGATCTAGTGCTAGGTTGTAGGTATGTGTTCTTAGGCACGCCCCCTAAAACTGTAGAGATAGCTGCAGTGCAAACCAGGGCCCAAGCTAAAACCCAACCACCCCAGCCCGAGTTCGCTCCGAATCCAGGACTCGAAGAGATCAAAACAGCACAGAAAGAAGACACCTCGATAGCGAAGTGCTTCCAGAAGCTACCCAAGGCGCACACACCCCCGCACAAGGGAGACTTCTACATGGAAGAGGGAGTTCTACATCGACAAGGAGATGGAGATCACACCCAACTAGTACTACCAGCCACCCTTCGAGCCCAAGTACTAGAACTAGGCCACAGCATGCCACTCAGCGGACACATGGGAATTGGAGCCACAGTGCAGAGAATCAGCGCACACTACTATTGGCCAGGAATCACGGAGGATGTCAAGCGCTACGTGAAATCTTGCCACCAATGTCAACGATATTCCCCGCGACATCACACCATACCAGTTACCTTAGGACCATCGGTAGTAGTCGGCGTGCCATTCCAGCAAGTCTCAGTAGACATAGTAGGACCACTGCCCATGACCAAGAAGAGGAACAGATTTCTACTCACACTCGTCGACGCATGTACGAGGTGGTGCGAAGCAGTCCCGTTGCCAGCGATCGACACCAAGAAGATTGCAGATGCACTCATCGCCATCTTTACCAGAGTCGGATTCCCGGACAGCATTAGAACGGACAACGGATCTCAGTTCACCGGCCGCCTGATGCAAGACGTGTTCGAGTTGATACAAGTTCATCACATTCGCACACCACCATACCACCCCGCCAGCAACGGACAAGTAGAAAGACTGAATGGAACCCTTCTCACCATACTCAGGAAAGTCGCCGACGACAATCCAGAAGCGTGGGACACCTACGTGAATGCGGCACTGTTCGCATATAGAGAAACGCCCCATGCAGCCACAGGCTACACCCCGTCAACATTGCTATTCGGCAGACCTCTAGCAGGACCGCTAGAAGCCCTACGCAGAAGTTGGACGGAGGCCAAGATAGACGACACACCAAGAGGTGCCACCAAGTACGTCGCAGACCTGCAGGAAACCCTCAAAGCAACGTGGAAGAAAGCTGGTGAAGCACTGAAGAAGGCAAGAGCCCGTCAGGCGAAGTACTACAACCGCCACGCGAAGGACAGAGAACTGCAAGTCGGCGATCAAGTGCTACTCTTACTTCCAAGTGGAACCAACAAGCTGGACATCGCTTGGAGAGGACCGTACCGGGTGACTGCCAAGAAATCCAAGACAGTCTACCAAGTAGAGGTGAACGGGAGAGCCCGATACCACCACATCAATCTCCTCAAGAAATATACGGACCGACCAGCGACCCCCAGCACTCACAACTTGTTAGCCATCGCCATCGCGGAAGAAGGAGAAAGCATGGAGACCAATGCAGTAGAGTACCCCCTGCACTCCAAAGAAACCTACAAAGACGTGATACTCAACGGAGACCTAGCCGCTAAACAGCAACAGCAAGTACTACAGGTCATTCGACAACATCAGACTGTGCTAACAGACCGACCAGGGAGGACAGACCTCGTCGAAGTAACCTTAACGGTGACCGACCCAACACCCGTCCGCCAGAAGCTCTACCCGATGCCACTGTCTCAGCAGCGAGCCATCAAGGAAGAGATAGACACCTTACTGGCAGCCGGAATCATCTCAGAGTCTACTTCACCCTACAGCGCAGGCACGGTATTGTTGCGAAAACCCAACGGAGAGCATCGACTGTGCATCGACTTCAGACTCCTGAAGGCCGTAACGCAATTCCAGCCGGAGCCACTCCCGGACCAGACCGACCTATTTGCCAAGCTACAGCGAGCGAAGTACTTCTCACGTATCGACCTCAGCAAAGGATACTACCAGATACCAGTACAACCACAAGTCCGAAAGTACCTAGCGTTTAGCACTATGGAAGGACACTTCGAGTTCAACGTACTTCCATTCGGACTCCACAACGCACCCAGCATCTTCAGCGCCATGATGCGAAAACTCCTGGCACCCCTGAGCAGCGAGCACCTACATTCGTTTATGGACGACATCCTCATCGCAACACCTACGTGGGAGGAACATGTCACGCTCCTACAGCAACTACTCGCCCGCCTCAGAGACACGGGATTGACGGCAAGACCCACCAAATGTCAGATTGGATTCACAGAACTAGAATTTCTGGGACACACCATCAGTCAAGGAAGCCTGCGACCGGTAGAAAAGACAGTGAAACGCCTACTCGACGCTCCTAGGCCCAAGACAAAGAAGGAAGTGCAGTCAATTCTAGGACTCTGCGGCTTCTACCAGAAGTTCATCCCCAACTACAACAGCATCGCCGTACCACTGACAAATGGAACCCGGAAAATCGCCCCGGACAAAGTCGTATGGACAGCGGAATGCGAGACAGCATTCCAAACACTCAAGGACAGAATGACATCGGCGCCAGTACTCCACCTACCCGATTTGACTCAGCCATTCGTTCTTCGCACCGACGCAAGCGACTTAGGCCTCGGAGCAGTACTGCTACAGCGCGACCCCAAGAATGCAGAGACGCTATTCCCTGTCGCCTACGCCAGCAGAAAATTGAGACCCGCCGAGACCCACTACGCCACGTCGGAGAAAGAATGCCTTGGACTAGTCTGGGCCATACAGAAATTCCAACTCTACCTGTATGGGACCCACTTCACAGTTCAGGTGGACCACCAACCACTATCGTTCCTGGCAGCCTCCAAGTCTTTGAACTCTCGCCTGATGAGATGGGCACTCACCCTTCAGGAGTACTCATTCCAAATCGAGTACATCCCCGGCAAAGAGAACCACGGAGCCGACTACCTCAGTCGCCATCTCGTGGAGGACACAGCAGCTGTCGCCCACCCAACACAACTAAGGGCCACAGCACCAGAATTCGTCCCCGCCCAGTAATACCCTGTCACTAGTGTCCATAGCTACCTGGCACAGCATTGCAGCTCAGGTGGAGCAACTTAATTAGTTTGTAAATAGGACCCTAGGATAGTGCAGTGTTAAACTAGGCTCTGTAGTAGAAAAAGGTCGAATCCAGTAGTCATCGCCTTTTTTCAGTTGAGGGAGCCTGTCACGAACTGGCTAGTTTTAACTCTGCTTGTTGACTATTTAGCCATGTGTAGTCTTTGTAACAGTAGAGAAGTTAGACTATTACACAGCAGCAATTAAATTACGCAGCAGACCACACACCGCGAGCCCGACCCACGCTCCGCAGTGAGTCAGCACTTGAGCTTTGAATCGGACCGTTTTAACCAATCAGAAGCAGGCTCAGTGGGTAGAGCAGTTTTGACTGTGTCAGAGCCTAACACAGTTTGAATCAGTCGTGTGTGAGACGAGGAAGAAGTAACATCTACTTAGCTAGCAGAGAACTATCTTCACTCATAGACCAGGAAGCAGGACTTTGAAATCTTAGAATTCTCTCAAGTCATCACGGGCCTGAACTTGTCAAGCAGGTAAATGAACACCCTTCTGTTTCATCGTGATATATTTATATTATTGTTGAAATTATGTTCGAAGAATTTGCTATGCATAAATGTGAATTGTTAATCCGAATTTGCCGTACCACGTGGAAGAGCCGAGCACGAGGCGAAACACGACCGGTTGCGCCGCCATGTTGTATCCCGTACGGAACCACTGTTGTTTAACTTATATGTATGTTTGCAGACCAGTGGCTGTACCACTGAATGTTTATATTATTATTAATTCTGTATGTGTATAGTTAGACACGATTGATATTTATGTATGTATAGGAATTTAGAGTGAGATTACAGCGGAACCCGGATGTAGCAGAATGTTCGTCGCTTATGTATAGAGATGTGGAGCTATCACTGAGGGCTACTTGGCTTTCAGTGAGACGCTCTGCACAAACCGATTATTCAGGGTTGTGCAGAATTTCGTCTCTTATATTACAGACGAGCAGGCGAGCTATCCCGAGCTATCCCGAGCTATCCTGTGTGCCCCACTCCACAGAAACGACTAGTTGGTCGAGGAGACTCTACCGCACAAGACGGAAGGAGCTACCCGAAGAAACACCCTGTCAGACCCCACAGCGTGGCAAGGGAACCCAACTGCACAACGACAAAGGTGTACCAGAAGCTACCTCACAGAAGGACTTCGACCGCACCATCAGAAAGTTAAGTGAACACGCGAAAGTGCACTTAAACTGATCATAACAGGACCACAGTAGTCCAACTCTGCAGAAACTGTAAAACGGACCACAGTAGTCCAAATCTACATGAAATATTATAGCAAGTGCCCGAGGAAGATATAACAGCTGCCTAGACTATCAGCGATCGAACTATTAGCAGTAACTGAGACTTTTTAAGTTAGAGTAGTACTTAGAGAATCTTGTATAGAGTAGAAGAAATAAATGTGTGATTTTAACTGTTATCAAGTGGCTGGACTACATATGATTCATAGCCGTGTGAAAGCTAGTGTGACAGTAATCTTTTACCATTTTTCTATCTATTTCTGTACCCCAACCTTAACACAGAACGAGCTAAACAAATAAATTTATTAAAGTAATTCATAGGGTGACTTACTAGCAGTTCCCACCGAATAAACGTGAGGGTCCATAATTCCATTGTGCAGAGCCCATAAACCCCACGTGACAATGTGAGATGTCCAGAAGTCTTCTGTAGCACCTCATCTCCAAGCTTTGTATTCTTCGTTGTTGGTCTGTGTGAGGGTCCATGTTTCGCAAGAGTATAGGAAGATGGAGATGACAGGTGAGCGCAGCAAACTTACCTTGGAGTGTTATCTTATGGTCCTGTAGTTATGTTCAATAGGCTAACCTGGGACCATATCTACCCTAAGCTTTTTAAAATCCAAATTTATACAGAATGTATTGAATATGACGTCACTGCAAGGGACAGGACCCTAATATTCTGAAGTTTTATTGCAATCTTGTTCAAAACATGAGAACCTCGGCCAATATAAAAATTAATTAAAAGTGTGTATGCCATAATGGCATTGGAGGTTTGAGGGCGGTGGTGGGGGAAAAAGGAAACGTGTATGTGTGTGCGCGCGCGTGTGTGTGTGTGTGTTTATTTTATTGTTTGTTTGTTTTTTTGACCGAAGAGGATAGAGGGGAGGTGCACTTTGGGACCCCTTAACATAACCCGCCCCTGTGGTTGTGTGATTTCATCTAGTCACAAGATGTGATATTAGCATGTACTGACAGCTCTTACACCAGGCAATTATAGATCAAGTTCTATGATTACCCGTTTGAGACGTAGGTCTGGATCCTCGGCTTTTTCAGTTGCGTTTTCAATGGCACTGGGCCATCTCCAGAAACAAGGAACCTTGCTTGGGGTCTACGCTAGCCCTAGAGAAAGAAAATGAGGACGCCTTTTGATCATATAGTTCGGGTGTACACTCCAACCCACAAAAGCTGCTTCTTACGGATTAGAACCCCTTTAAACCACTCAACCGCCGCCGCTGTCCCATTCCCTTTATGTAGGGTGTAGATTGAGTGAACGGTCGTACACACTGCACGTTTTGCACTACTAACCTTAGCATATGCACGCCCAAATTCCTCAGGGAAATGTCCTGGCTAAAGTGTACGTGCATTCAGAATGGACGGCATCGAGACGCGACGTCTAGTCTGGTCATTCTAGTCTGGTCATTCTAGTCTGGTCATTCATTTTCCCCAGGTCAAACGCAGATTTGTATTTTTAGGTTGTGCACTTGGAACCTTTGGCAATTCATTTTGATGTCGCCGTATCTCGAATTCGCCCCTTGTCTGATTGGTCCTTTCTCCTTTCCTTTCCCTCCCTGTCCCCGTTCAACCCCCAAATCTCTCTCTCTCTCTCTCTCTCTCTCTCTCTCTCTCTCTCTCTCTCTCTCTCTCTCTCTCTCTCTCTCTCTCTCTCTCTCTCTCTTTCTCGCATGGGCACTTGCGCGTGTATATTTTTTCCTGGGTTTATTAATGCTCATTTATTTCACGTTAAAAAAACTGTCCCATTCTCCCTCTTCCGGATCCGTTTATGATATCTAGTTCAAATTCACTGTTCACTGGCAACCCTTACGGACAGTTTGCAAAACAAAGGACATCAATTGTGTTCATATTAAAGAAGATGATAATTATATTTTTTTCGTATGCAAGAAAATCCACTTATTTTGGTTGGATTTAGCTGCGGGCATCCAACGCCGTGACTCTCGCTACAGTAGTGTCAAACGTTTACAGGATTATGTCCCCGTCCAAAAATAATGACGCTCAATTATTGATCAAAGCAGCTGCAGTTATATATATATCCATCTCCCTCTCTCTCTCCCTCTCTTTCTCTCTCTCTCTCTCTCTCTCTCTCTCTCTCTCTCTCTCTCTCTCCCTCTCTCTCTCTTTCTTTCTCGCAGTAATGTTTGATACGTTACTCATGAAATTTTACAAAATTGTCTCTCGTCCAAATTGCGTTAAAAAAATTTTTTTTTCTTCAACTTATTTTTTTACAAGACAATTTTTTACACTGCCAGGCAAGGTTTAATTCTTAATATTTTGTTGCATTTGTGTGACGGTGGTCTATTGTTGCTGGGCTCTGCACAATGGAAGGCTATTACCCACTCGTCTATCGTCGGCGGAGATCGGCTAGTGTAATCACTTTATGACTAATCTTAATACATTAATATGTTTAGCTCGGTCTGTGTGCGGATAGGGTTATAGAGATAGGAAGAAAATGGTAAAGATTCACTGACACACTAGCTCTCTCACGGCTATGAAACATAGGTAGTACAGCCACTTCTTAACAGTAAATATCACACATTTATTTCCTCTACTCTATACATAATTCTCTAAACACTATTAACTTAAATGTCCAAATTCACTTCGAATAGTTCGCTCCTTGATGGGTCTATGCAGCTACTGTTCTCAATATTTGTTACTGTCTCATCATTGGGCTATGAGTTCTTTCTGTCCTATTATTAGATTTTTTTGGACGAGTAGACTATCGCAGATCAGTGTGTTGCATGGTTTCAAAGGACTTAGCTTTTATCGGCGATGTGCGATGTTGTTGTCTCTTCTTCTTGGTAGTTGACTATTGAGCTAGTGGAACCCAATGCTCTCGCTGCTCAAGGTTGCAGGCCACGTGTCAGGGTTGCTTCTCTGTAGGATTTCTTCCCTGCCATGGACCAAGATGCCTGCTCGTCTTCTTGACAATGTCAGGCTCTGACTATACTGCGATGAATGATTTTCACCCGTCACCTGCTTTAGTCGTTCTGAGATAGATTTTACAACGTGCGTCCTTCTACCGTGCTGTTCAGGCAAAGACTAACTATCCTCCCGCTGGAGTCTGCTATCGTGCGAGACTACGAGAATAGTAACGTTACTAAGTGGGGGTTGCGGGTGATTGGTCAGCTGGATGAGGTCACGGCTTATTTTAGTGAAACTGTAGCCTACTTATGCTGAGAACAACCTAACTTCGGTCCTGTGCTAGGGAGCGACTTAACTTATATAGGTCAAAGCAGACTGAACGTTGGAGGCTTGAAGCCTTAGTGCTGGCGTTGAAATAGCCTCTCGCGACAGTTTGAAAAATCCATCGCGCGTAGACTCTTTGGTAATGTTGAAAGGATTTAAAGACATCTTGTCAATTAGTTGATGTCGGTTACGAGTTTAATTACTCCAAACTCGACATTTCCTAGTTAAAAGTATTTTCTTTCATTGAACAAGGATACTTAATTAAGAATTAATTAAAGAACATTTTCTTCAGCAAAACAAGTTACTTTCTCGTTTCATTTTAGTAATCTTCTCTGGAGCGGAATCAAAACTGTAACGTAACACGCTCAAGTCTTTCCAGTTTGTTATTTTAATGCATGGCCTTCGCACAGAGATTACTTTAATTATATCATTATTGAACAAGGTTGTCTTTACTTTGTTGTTTGTGAAAGTTGTTTTAAATTTATCGTAATTACTAATTTTATTTTATTTCATTTATGATGTGTTTTTTTTAATTGTTGTTATTGTTATTATTGTTGTTGTCATTATTATTATTATTATTATTATTATTATTATTATTATTATTATTATTATTATTATTATTATTATTATTATTATTATTATTATTATTATTATTATTGTGGTTGTTGCTGTTGTCATGTTGTTAATATTTTTTTCCCTCTTACACTAGCAATGTATTATCTCTCCCTCACCGTCACCTTCACCTTTCTCCACTGCTCTCCTCACCCAAACCCCCTTTTAATATACCCCCCTCCCCCAGTTATTTCCTAGTCTAAAATCACTGGACGTCATTTGATATAATTACACACACACACACACACACACTCACACACACACACCCACACACACACACACACACACACACAGACGAGGGTACACATTACTATCATGACTGTCCCGAAACGCCACATACGTTGTGCTGACAATGGGTCATATTTCGTCCCCATTTTTAATTACTTTGCAGTGTTCGAACCTTAATCCTAACCCTAACCCAGCCCTAACCCTAACGGATCATTGTTCTGACGTCAAAACAAGTCGGCATGTCAATACAAGTTATGTAGATGTTCACTGATTTGTCCAGATATCACTGTGTAAGTGTGTCCACATGCACACGCACAGACACACGCACACACATACAACATAACACAATACAATACGCACATTCAACACAACATGCACATACAACACACACAGGCACACACACACACACACACACACACACACACACACACACACACACTCACAGGCGCTCGCGCCTCACTTTCTAGTGGTTTATGTTCATGCTTTTTTAATTTACCCATCGCCGTAGCTCATGTGGTAGAACGTTCGCCTCGCACACCGATGACCAGAGTTCGAATCCCGTATTGGGCAAAATGAATGTGGTAATTTTTCACTGTCTATTTTAGCAGTATGATTGCTCTGTAGTTCAGTGTTGATTAAAGTTCCTAACCGTGTGTGTGTGCGTGTGTGTGTATGTGTGTTTACGTGTGTGTGTGTGTGATAGTTATCCCCGTCTGCCTATCGCCAATGGTGGGTGAAGACGATAAACCTCAATGATCATTCCTCAACCTCAACCGTAGTCAACTCAAAGGGTAAAGGGATTAAATTTGCGTCCCCAACACCAAAGCGTATAGGGAAAAGGGTAAAGCTGCATCCTGTCCCGTTTTATTGAGTTTCAATATCACAATTTGTAGGCTTCTACAATTTCCATTATCCCGTTTTGTTACGCTTAGCTTTCCCTTTGTTAGTTTTCTCATTTAGCGCTTTTAAGGACTCTGAATTTTTTTTTTAATTTAGTTTTTACTGTTTGTTGTTTTGAGGACATGCTGATGCACGACGCAGACGAGCTGATTGAACTTCCATCGCTGCCTTAAATGCATGAGCGACCTCAGCTGACATACTGACGAAGTGTCAGGCGACGGGCGATTACAGGCTAATGTGGAAGCTAAGAAATACAATCAAACACAAAGAGTTAAATGTTGCCGCTGTAAGGACCACACTACGTGTTTGTTTGATGCAATTGCAGGACTCGTTACATGCGTTATCAGCAATGTTCAATAAAGAGATCCTTCTTAACCATAAAAGGTAAAGGTAAAGGTAGTCTCATAGCCTTGTGGCCGTAGGGGAGCGTGATGTTGGAGATCACACTTATCTTGGGCCAGCGTAATGAGGGCGATGCCCATCTCTCTCCCTCACTGCTTTGCCTTCCCCACCCTTAAGAGAGTAGGTACTCAGTCACAGTTGAGTCAACTGGGGGCGTTGTTATTTGTCGCTTCACGTTTTGCTAACCGCACTGGACGGTGCTTAACTTGCGACACAGTAGCGGGTGCTCCAACCACTGCGCTATCTGACACCCCATTCTTAACCATCCAGTATAGTAATTGTACACCGGCGCTCGAGTTTATCCATAGAGAGAAAGAGAGACGCGTGCACATAAACAGAAAACACACACACACACACACACACACACACACACACACACACACACACACACACACACCCTCCGAAACAGAACACACACACATACACACACACAACCGTGTAGAAACGCCGTTGTGATGACTGTCATGAAACTCTACATACATTATTTTGACACTTGTAACATTATTTTGACATTTTTCCATTTTTTGAAGCTATCCCTAACCCTAACTCTAATCCTAACCCAAACCCTAACTATAACCGCAACCCTTAACCTAACTCTAAGCCTAACACATCCCTAACCCTAACGGAACATTGTTTTGACGTCAAAATAATGGGGCCGTCAAAAGAAATTACGTAGAGTTTCAAGTGTATGTCAGAGTAACGGCGTTTCTACCTAGCCACAAAGATGAACACTAATAATAATAATAATAATAATAATAATAATAATAATAATAATAATAATAATACAGGACGCTTTCACGCCCTTCAAATTAAAAGCGCGGTGATCTGAAGAATGTGAAAGCTAAATCAACGATTTATTTTTGGGGGAAATTTAGGTTGACTGCATCCAGTACTATAATTGAAAGGAAGGAGGTAACGGAGTACCCGGAGAAAACCCTCAGTGTCTTGAAAAGTCCATGTACCGTAAGTTTGACCCATGCGGGGTTCGAACTCGCGACCTCCTGTATAGGAAACCAGCATTCTATCAACTGTACTACCGGGCAGTGAACGATGCTACTAGTGGCGACTGGACACTGCCCGTTCTCATTCTCTGTGCTTGCGTGCATCATGCCCTGCGCCATCAATGACTATGCTGCGTTAAGCCAGTGCCGCCGGCGTCCATTTCGGTCCATCTGTCAATGTGATTCCATCTATCACAGCCCCGCATTGCCGGACATCATGGGACCTTGGGGCTATTGACTGACCACCTCCCGTCGTCCAGCGATCGACTGACCACGCTAAACCGCTATACTGTTCCACTGCGAGCTTGTGGGGGCGACTCTTCTTCTTCTTCTTCTTCTTTTTCTTCTGCTCCTTCTTCTTCTTCTTCTGCTCCTTCTTGTTCTTCTTCTTGTTCTGCCTCTTCTTCTTCTTCTTCTTCTTCTTCTTCTTCTTCTTCTTCTTCTTCTTCTTCTTCTTCTTCTTCTTCTTCTTCTTCTTTACAGTCGTGAAGCCAGGCTATTTGCCAACGGACATTGATGTATTGACTGTGTTGTGTAATAGCATGCGCCTCTGAAATGCATGACTCATTTAGATGACGTGTTAATGACGTAAGAAAGATAACAAAACAAAGAAACAAACAAACAACAACAACAAAAAAACAAAAACAAAAAAAAAGCAAAGAAAAGAAAAAAAAAAAACAGTTGTTTTCAACAATTGCTAATCTATAAATTATGCTGAAATGTTCACAAGTTCGTCCGCGTCAATAACAACAAGCCAACGAGGGAGCCTGTATCGCGGTTTAGGCTTTATTGTACCATCAGTTTTGTGGCCTTCCCTCTCTCCTCACCCTCCTCCCCCCCTCCCCCATCCTCTATGCATTTCGTATATCCATTATTTGTTTAATTATTGTACTAATCCCCTTCCAAAAGTCAACTGATTTTTTCCTATTGCCACAGTACTTTAGGAATCGCCCAAATGTCTTCACATTAAATCAGCTAATGAACTCAAAATCGAAAAACACACTGATAACTTTAAGTCGTCTTATTGGAATAATATATTCACTTTTTAAGTAGTAAAGCATTGGTGGTTTTTTGTTTGTTTGTTTGTTTGTTTGTTTTCCCCTAAAATGTTTGAATACCGTTTGGTGATCATGCATGTGTGCATTGCTGTTGTTTCATTCTTTACCTTGCTCGTTCACTTCTCTGATGACTGTTGTTTTTGTTTTATATTGCATCTTTATGCGATTGTTCTTTTGAGTGCATATCTATGTATTTATTTAGTTTTTAATTTATATATATCAATTTTCTCCCTATCTCTATAACCATATCCGCACACAGATCGGGCTAAATATATAAATGTATAAGATTAGTTACAGGGTGATTACACTAGCCGATCCCCGCAGACAAAGACGAGTGGGTAGTAGCATTCCATTGTGCAGAGCCCGTTAACAATAGACCCACCGTCACACTGTCTCATCATTTGTTTGTTTAATAAAAGGACAAAGGCACATTACCAACGACGAAGTCCGACAGACCATCACAGAAGCCAGTGGACAACACGATGACATGCTCAAAGTGGTGAAGAAACGGAAACTCCGATGATATGGCCACCTCACCTGAGCATCAGGTCTTGCAAAGACCATCCTGCAAGGCAGGGTGCAAGGAGGCAGAAGAAGAGAGAGATAAAACAAAGAAGTGGGAGGACAACAATCGAGAATGGACTGGCTTGACACTGAGTGAAGCCATGAGAACTGCTGATGACAGAGAAAGATGGAGTACGCTGGTTAAACGACCATCTGTGGTGCTCCAACGACTTTCGAGTCTGCCGGACTGATTTGAAATGAGCAACAAAAATTGTCCCTTGTGAGGGTAGGATAATGGCACACAAGCCAAGAGAACGGTACTTTGGGCAACAAGAAGACAAAACAACACTGTGCAACATTTTCCAGCTAATGTCTTTGTCAGGTGGACACAAAACACACAACAATAAAACAATACTTCCCCAACACAACTCCAAAGACGGAATGAAGGGATGTTTACATGTACGAGTGTTTTATTCCATTCTACTTTTTTGTTTGTTTGTTTTTAATCCAGCGTCCAACTATGCAATGACCGCTAAAGACCTTTAGCAACTCTTTGAGCTAGCAGTTTATAGTTGATTATACCGTCGCTGTACATGCGTATATGTAGGCGGCACACTGGATTCACGTTGTCCTTCGTTCTGTCTTTACTTTCAAGTTGCTATCGACAAATGGTCTCGTGAAGACACAAACTTTGTTCTGCTTGGCTGCTGTTGGTGGTTTTTTTGTTCCAATAAAAATGACAATAAAAAAGGAGCTACAAATACAAATTCGATATTGTATTGTAATATTAGATGGTCTAACCATGAGTTTGTTTCGTTAGTAGAAAGACGTTGTCATAAGACAGTTGTCATAAGACCGTACGCCTCCAAGACCAAAGAGATGGTGATCGACTTTCGTCGGAACGCCACTCCCATTGACCCCCTCTTCATCAACGGCCAGCCCATCGAGACAGTTGAGTCATTCAAGTTTCTGGGCTCACTCATTTCCTGCGACCTCACCTGGGATCTCAATACCGACTCCATCATCAAGCGAGCACAGCAGAGGATGTACTTTCTCAGGCAGCTCAAAAAATTTGGCCTGAAGAAGGAAATCCTCACCCAGTTCTACCGCTCTGTGGTAGAAAGCGTTCTAACATTTTTCATCTGTGTGTGGTATGGGGGTGCATCCCACAACAGAAAGAAAAACTAGACCATATTGTCTCCGCTGCCAGCAAGATCATTGACACCGACCTCCCCTCTCTGGCCTCCATCTATACCAAACGCCTGATGAGCAGAGCCAGAAAGATAGTGGATGATGCCTCCCACCCCGGATACCACCTCTTCGAGCTGCTTCCTTCTGGCAAAAGGCTCAGAACTATGAAGACCCGTACCTGCCGCTTCAAGAACAGTTTTTTTCCACAAGCAGTGACAAAACTCAACTCCTTGTCTGGCACCCGATGATCCCGGACTATCTCAGTGACTTATGCATGAGAGAAAGAGAGAGAGAGAGAGAGAGAGAGAGAGAGAGAGAGAGAGAGAGAGAGGGGAGAAGTGAGTGAAAGAAAGACAGAAAGAAAGAGAGGAAGAGAGAGAGAGAGAGAGAGAGAGAGAGAGAGAGAGAGAGAGAGTGAGAAGAGAAAGTGATAGAGAGAGAATTTATAGATGTATGTAGAGTGCTTGTGTAAGATAAAAGAAGAGAATTGAGAGAGCGAGAGATAACGGAGAAGAGCGCGCACGTGTGTGTGGATGTGTGTGTCTATTTGATTTGATCATTCTGTTTCTACTCATTTCCAGTCAGTATTATTCCTAGTCTTGTATGAGTGTGTCAGCAAGTGGATGGTTGCGCGTAGGTGTGGTTGGCTTTGTTATTGTGTTTTGTGTAAATATGTGTGCCAACATCAAAGTGTATTCCTCGTGCTTGTCACCTGGCGAAATAAAGTTCTGTTATCTGTTATCTGTTATCATACACTACAAATATGGCAACAATCAAATATTAAATGCGTTTGATGAATTCATGGAGCACAACAGCCGTAAGTGATATTCATTGTATAAGGCGGCAGTCAATGTCTGTACACACTATTTATTTTTTTGAATGTACATCGTTATTACCATTATACACAACAAGTGATGTTTTGATAAAGGACATCGATAGCATCAATATTATGTTTTACAATCATACATTTATTGCCAAAATGACCTTAAGTTACATACTAACATGAGAAGCATTTGTTTTTTATTAAGTTAATAAATGTGTGTTTCTATATGTGTGTGTTTGTGTGTGTGTGTGTGTGTGGGTGTGAACGCACAAAAGCACACAAATGGGTAGCAGACCTTGTCTTTTCTAGTAACAAATGGGTTTATTTGCTTGGAACCCACTTTTTTCCAGGAACCCACTTTTTTCTAAGTGCGCGGGAGTGCTTTTTTAGTGCATGGGAGTGCAGTTGTAGTGCATAAGAGTGTTTTAAGTACATAGGAGTGCACTATCCGGGACGGAGAAAATACAGTGAATTTTTGGAAAAGTTTGAAGCAAAATTCCACCTATTTTGTCGCCTATAGGAGACGAAATAGGTCAACTTTCTAGAGAAGGTTAGGGTAAGGGCTAGTTGCAGCGCTGCAACTAACCCTTGCCCTAACCCCTTTCCATCAAAAAATGACTTTCCGATTCCTACATTCTTAATTGAACCCATTTCTGATGTATTGCAAGTATGTGTGTGTGTGTGTGTGTGTGTGTGGGTGTGTGTGTGTGTATTTGTTAGAGTCTAAAATCAATTCATCGACGAAATGGCTTTAAATAAAACATCTGAATCTGAATCTTTTCTTTCCTTGTCTTGTCTTGTATTTCTGTAATGGATATCGCAAAATGTCTAAGAGTAAAAAAGAAACTTTAGTTTAACTGGAGTGGCATTCCGGAGTTGCTATCGACAAATTGTCATCTCCAGAAAATTATAAAAATATCTTAAGAGTTTATCTTCTGAAATGCCAGTTTTCCCAAGTAATATTGTACAATCCATATTGTAAAACGTAAATATATTTGTCAGTTTTCTAAGTTTGGAGTTGCCAGCAAATGTGTGCGTACGTGCATTGCAGGAATATTGTTCAACTGCAATCCCAAAAAATAGTTATTTTATTTTATTTTTGTTTTCCGTTACAGTTATTTCAGGATTCGAAACTGACCAATTTCCCCTTGCAAGTCCCTCCCTCCCACTCCTCCCCCTCGCCCTTCTCTCTTTCTCTCTCTCTCTCTCTCTCTCTCTCTCTCGTTTTTTGTGAGAATGATAGGTGAGCTTGACCCGTGACTGGCCTATGATTGAACTGTCGTTTGTGAGGGCAGGTCTGCTGTTTGCTTTTCATTACACTGTCCTGTACAACAGGTCAACTGCAATTTTGCTGCACAAATTGTCGTTTCGTACTTTTCTTTTTTTGCATTTCCAAATGTGTCCGTGTGTGGTTTACATGGAAATAAGTATACTTTCAAATAGTCGGGAATTAGAACGATCCCAATGTTGGTTGGTCAGGCAGTCTAGTCGGCGTCTCTCTGTCTCTCTCTCTCTCTCTCTCTCTCTCTCTCTCTCTCTCTGTCTCTCTCTCTCTCTCTCTCTCTCTCTCTCTCTCTCTCTCTCTCTCTCTCGTTGTGCTCTATATCTAAAAAAAGGCAGATTTTTCAGATGTTATTAGTTTTGTTATGCAGGCATTGAACTCTTGGCCAGTCGTTCAGTCCATTGGTCGGCCACTTGAGGGGTGGTTAATATGTTCCATGTTTTCATTTAGCTTCTATAGGATAAATGTCGAGCTAGAACAGACCCACAGACACCAGCACTTTTTAAAAATTGTGTGTGTGTATGTGAGGGGGTGTGTGCGTGTGTGTGTGTGTGTGTGTGTGTGTGTGTGTGTGTGTGTTCAATTACATTTGAATGGTTTGCCTTCTAGTTCTTCTTTCTTCTTCTTCTGACTGCTTACCAATAACTGCACGGTGTTGAAGCCATTCTTGTTTTTGTTCTTTTTCTTCTTGATAAAGGTTTTTAATAAAACCGAACATGTGGGCTTTTGCCTTCAGAGAGTTTTTCTTCTTTCATTTAGTTATTCTGCTTCCATTCATTGTCTTTTCCTTCTTCTTCTTCTCCTTCTTCTTCTTCTTCTTCTTCTTCTTCTTCTTCTTCTTCTTCTTCTTCTTCTTCTCCTTCCTGTCTCCCACTTTCTTAAGTAGATGGCGCTGTCAAACTGTCGTGCTGATGCAGACAATGTGTGCTTCAATGAGGCCGAAAGGTCAGTAACCAAAACAGAAGTTTGCTTTGGAGCCGGCAATGCGAATTGGGGCTAGCGTTTGAAAATGTTAAATGTTGTTTATCTTCTTCGGGTGGCAGTGTCGCCACCCTGTGGAGTTGGCGTGACGGGTAAAACAATGTGGATGCGATTTCCCATGATGACCAGGGGTTATTGTTCTTAGATCGCCGCTCTTTGATCGCCTCTTTCTCGCTCTCTCTGTCTCTCTATTCTCTTTCTCTTTCTCTGTCTCTGCTCTCTCTCTCTCTCTCTCTCTCTCTCTCTCTCTCTCTCTCTCTCTCTCTCTCTCTCTCTCTCTCTCTCTCTCTCTCGCGTAATTTGAACTCAGTCGCTTTTTCTGTACTGTTTATTTACATTCAAAAGTTCTATCTAAATTCTTGTTTTTCTTGTCTTTATCCCTTTTGGAGTCTGTTCATGTCACGTTCAGATCGGATGAACGGGCCTGTGCATATGGTTCAGATCGGGTAAAACTGCCCGTTCACCTAATAGCATGTCTTAATTGGAACGTTCGGGGAGGTTCACAAACTTTTTATGGAGGATCTCAGACCCCGAACATAGATACCTGAATTTTTTTTTGTACAAATAATTCAGCAATCTAGGTTCGGGATCAGAGAACCTCCAAAAAAAAAAGTTGTTGAACCTCCCCGAACCTTCCAATTACGACAGGCCATACTGCGAACACCGTTTCCAAGCAGTACAAGACCGTTTCCAAGCAGTACAAAACCGTTTCCAAGCAGTACAACACCGTTTCCAAGCAGAACAACACCGTTTCCAAGCAGTACAAACCCGCTCGTAACAAATTCTACTTCGTTCTCAGTGCGTTCAAACACGTTTTAACTAGTTCGTATCTCGACCACCTCGTTCATAGAGAGTTCACGTCATTCTGACCACGTCCCCACCTCGTTCCTAATTAGTGCGGGACGTAATTACAATCGCGTCCTGGCCCGACGGCTTAAAAAACTCCAGCGCGCTCTTGCCAGTCCTCATACCCGTTCGCCGCTTGATCAAGTCCACAACAGTTGTGACCATCGTTTTGATCATTGCACCCTGGTCATCATCACGCCTCCAAAGAATAGCGGGAGAGAAAGACGGGTAGTGTTACAGCCGCCAAAACCCCCAGGTGCCCAAGATCCAGGATACTGAAGCCCATTCAGATCACCCCCAGGCTCCTGAGCATGTCCCTGAGTCTGGGAGTCAAGAAAAAGAAAGCGCAGCATCCCCTATACCCTCCGATGCCTCTGCCTCAAAGTCAGATGTCGGAGGAAGAGGGACACGCACTGCAACTTGATGCCCGACCGCGCAACTTGTAATACCACGTCCCTAGTTCCATGATTAATGCTTTAGGTCCAGCGGACTCTTCCGAGCCAAATCAGGACCGACGTCCGTAGTAGGATGGAAATACGGCAGTTCCGTTGGTAGTACGGCAAATCTCGATTGAAGTACGTTGTCACACCGTGCAATTGCAGGACGAGATGGCCAGCCGAAAATGTTGAGCTGACTCAAAGTTCTGGGGCACCTTTCTCGTCCAAGCCCGTCCATGAAGTTGGTAAACAGACCGCAAAAAGCTGCTCCTACGTCCACCCTGTTCGCACCAAGTTCAGTCGTTCGGCATAATTGTAGAGAGAGAGCCTTAGAAAGAGAGAGAGAAAGAGATAGAAAGAGAGACAGACAGAGAGAGACAGACTATACAGTATAAATGTAATCGCTCAGCAAGCAAGAGAGAGAGAGAGAGAGAGAGAGAGAGAGAGGGGAGTGAGGGAGAGGAGGACGGTGTCACTGGTTGATTGTGTCGACGCTTTAGCATTCGTTATATTTACGACCTCGTCGCACGACTACAGAGGTTTCGATTACGACGAACCAACAAAGGAACCTTCAAACACAGCTACGTTCGACAGCTCACTCTTTACACTCTATTTCTTCTTCGACTGCGATTTCGTTCATCGTTATGATTTCGCGTGGAACACAATTTTCGCCTCTCCACCTAACGTACGAGTTTGAGCATTTTTAGTAAGTCTTCTTAGATGTCTTTGTACCTCACTCATTACCTTGCGGGTACTTACCTCTATGATAGCAATCAAAACCTCCATAATTATTGGTTGTCCACACACATCAGGCAAACATTAGTCATAGTAATCATTGACACGTAAATGAACGGTCATCATCTCTCTATGTAGTGGGATGGTGGGTGACCACCAAGCTTGTGTTTGTATTTATGGGACTAGGGTGGTGGTCGCGTCCGTGCGGTAGACAATACTCCCCTTGTGGCATTTTGTCACCGCGCTAATATCCCTGGCAATATTCCATCACAGGTCAAACCGTGCATTCTTGACAGCATTTTAAGACTCGTGACATTTTTGTGTGGTGGAGATATTGCGCTACAAATTGTCGAACATGTACATTCTACGTTGTCGCTACGCATGGCAAGATGTATTATACATACCGTATTTGTGAACAAATCTCTTGTGAACGAAATATTAACAAGATGGCAAGTCATTCCAATATATGTCCAGACATTCATACATGAAAAAATAAGCATTTTAAAAGGTTTTGATTTTCTTGACGTTGTTGTAACTCGGCCTCATCCTACCCAGGCAAAACGAAACGTACAATGAATAAGGGAACTCTCTGAACTATCAGCAAGCAAAACAAACTATCAAGAGAGGTTAGTTTGGGCAAAATCTGTGCAGGGGTTCTTGGGCTACGGTGTGCAACGACTGACAGACCGACCGGCCAATCCATGGGCCAGATACATGAATACAAAATAGTGTAGTGCTAAGTGTGAACTCACAAGGAATACCTTTTGGTCAGACAGACAAATAGACTTTTAGCTCGTCCTGATGTCACAACCAATAGGGTTGGAGGACAACTCTTCCACCCACACAATCACACATCCAATTATTCCCACAGTTATTCACCGTGCACACTCCAGATCTCTCAAATCACACACACAAAAAAACCTCAGACGTGATGATTAACAAAACGTTTTATTACAGAAAAATCGTGGACATTACTCGGACTCAAACGAATCAACAGGTATAAACACACATACGATGAACCTTAAGACAATAAATTAGTATCAACATCTCTGCAACTGTTCCAGTAAATCATGAATGTAGAAAAAAACACGATACGTCAAAAGGAAAAAAAAGATAACTAATTATGAGCAATGAAGGGTGATGGTCTGGTGGTGATGCATTGTCTCTTGAGAGCGAACACTTGTAAGATCTTCCACCAATGTTGCATAGACCATGTTCAACAGACGATATCCGCACTAGGCCTTGAGGCCGCAGACACTTCAGGCGAGGACCGTGGTGAAAAGTTACAAAATCAGGCGCTTCAAAATATTTATAAAACAAATTCCATCCATTTATATTATTAGCAAAGCTGTGCAAGGAATGCCATGTAAATAAACTACAATTAATGCCATGTAAATAAACTACAACTATCCTATCCTGTCCCGTAACCCGGAGGTCGTAGGGACACCACAGATTATCGTTTAACCAGCATATTCCATCTTTCTCTGTCCTCAGCAGCCCTGATGGCTTCGCTCAGTGTCAATCCAGTCCATTCTCGAATGTTGTCGTCCCACCTCTTTTTCGGCCTCCCTCTTCTTCTACCTCCTTGCACTGTGCCTTGCAGAATAGTCTTTGCAAGGCCTGATGATCTGGTGACGTGGCCATACCATCGGAGTTTCCGTTTCTTCACCACTGTGAGCAGGTCATCGTGTTGTCCAATGGCTTGTGTGATGGTCTGTCGGACTTCGTCGTTGGTGATGTGTTGGGTATAGGAAGTGCCCAGAAGTCTTCTGTAGCACCTCCTCTCCATGCTTTGTATTCTTCGTTGTAGATCTGCTGTGAGTTTACATGCTTCGCAAGCATATAGGAAGATGGAGATGACAAGGGAGCGCAGCAGCCTTACCTTGGAATGTAGACTGAAGGTCCTGTCTTTCCAAATGGGCTTCAACCTTGTCAGGGCAGCAGTTGTTTGTGCGATCCTGGAGAGGACTTCCTGTCGGGACACATTGTTTGATACAATGGCTCCTAAATATTTGAAGCTATGCACTGTGTTGAGGGATTGGCCATGGACTTTGATGTCCGTGTTGATGCCATTGGTGTTGTTGGTCATCATTTTGGTCTTCTCTGCACTTTTTTCCATTCCATAAGCTCTGGAGGTGGTGTCAAGCCTCTGTACCAGCTGTTCAAGTTCTTGTTCCTCTCCAGCCAATCCATCAATGTCATACGCAAAACGAAGATTGGAGATTGCTCTACCCCCTATGCTGACTGTGCCTTCGTGATCTGCAAGAGCATCTGACATGATGCGCTCTAGGAAGATGTTGAAGAGAGTTGGAGAGAGTAGGCATCCTTGACGCACACCGATTGTTGTTCTGAACCAGCTACAATTACCTCCATTCCAAAACAATATGGCCAACTGAATCCAAAATGGCGCCATCAATCACATAATGAGTTCACTTCAATTCTCTCTTCCAATAATATATGATACAAAAAGAATTTCACTCCAATTAGTTGTATTTCCTTATAAAAAATATTAACAGTGTCATTCCGCTACTTACATGCTGTGTCTAGTTTCAAAGGCTATCGTAACCTATCATTCACGCTGTTGCCTGTCAAAGTCAAAATATTCACAAGTTAATCCCTCTCACCCCCAAAACAAAAAAAAATGATTCCACCCTCCTCCTCAACAACATCCGTCCTTTCACTAACCTACCATCCTCCTTTCCAATATGAACTATCGTTAAACATGGAAAAATGAAAATAAAAACGGAATAACAAAATCAAAACAAATTCATACCTTCAATAAACACATTCATTAGTGACCTCTGGCGCTAACGCAGAAAGTAAGAACAGCTTACCTCACAACTCGAGACTACTTGCACAGAGACCCAACATAAAAGGCCATTCCTTGTCAAACTGGGAACACAATAGAGATTTCACAGTCACTGCTATAGTGGCTACACATTAGTGTACGACACACGTTCGCTTGAAACACCGCCCCAGCTCCAGATCGCTCACACCAGCCTCTTTCTGAATTATTCAACTACAGTCAAGGTCACCGGTACGTCACTAAATCACCACCACCGAACGTCGTGACACCTGATTCCCGATTATTAATTTAAAGTATCTGCGACAGTATTTCACCAGTCCCTCTCTGTTCTGTGACGAAAGTACGCAGAAAGCTTCTTAACGGCACCGTGACTAAAAGTCCGTATAGTTTTGTCCGTAAGCCATTTATTGATGGCTGCCTATTGTCGAAACGGTAGCTTACCTTCTGCTGACAAGTCATCATTTCCTGGAGACAGAGGAATACCATTAGGTACACCGTTGTTCTTAGTGACCTTTGTTGGTTCGACAAGACTTCGTTTTCATTGTTCTTCTTCTTAACGATGGCGGTGACGAGGGCTAGGTGGGTTGTCTCTTTGTATGTGGGGGAGAGTTCAGCTCTTCCAAATGTAATGTCTTCACCATAGTGAAATTACATACACACACACACACCCACACACACACACACACACACACCCACACTCACACACACACGTGCCCACCCAAACATACACTCACATACAAACACCCACCCATACACACACACACGGGTGCACACCCATACATACACACACATACACAAACACACACACATCCACCTCCCACCACTCTCCCCCCACGCCACCCCCCAAAAAAAACAACAACAACACATAACAATCTTTTTCCTTGTGGGAGAGTGAGTGAATGAGAGAGGGATAGAGAGAGAGAAAGAGAGATTTTCGAAGTTGGCTGCTGAAGAAGAAGAAAAAGAAGAAGAAGAAGAAGAAGAAGAAGAAGAAGAAGAAGAAGAAGAAGAAGAAAAACAAGAAGAAGATGGTGATGGTGATGGTGATGATGATGATGATGATGATGATGATCCAACTTTCTACACTGGTTTTGACGACCTCCGCTTCGTTTTTTTGGTACTGGCGTTCTTTGTGTGTTGACATAAATCACCAAATGTAGACTATGGAGACAGGTTTGTGTCCTAAAACCTTTCAGTGACTGTTATTGTGCACAAGAGTTTTTACCCTCAGCCCCGTTTGATAATTACGTGTGCGTTGATTGCAAGTAACCCCTTGGGGTCATGAGCAATCTTGCCACTGTAGATTGTTCAAACCTATAAAGGGAAAAGTGAAAGCCACAGTTGAAAACCTGTCTTTCCTTTATAGGCAAGACAGATTCACTGCGGCAACAGTACCCCCGTTGGAGTGCCGGGGGGTTTCAGTATAAATAGTATCCCCACTTTATGGAAATTTAGTGCTTTAAATTCCCACTGTCGCTGTCTTCCTCATTTACTCTTTCCTATTCCTGCTCTGTCCTTCACTCTGCTATACTATCTTCTTCTTCGCTAGATCAATGACCTACCTTTTTTCTTGAAAACTCTTCCTGGACAAGACTCCTTGTTTGTGTGTGAGGTCTGTTGGATCAGCTTGGGAGTGTTGGACGCTTTCTGCCGGGTGGTCATTAGGGCTTCCTATGATTGTACTATTTAGCACTATAGGCATTTTATATGTATGCGTTTTGTTGATGATTTATAATGATGTTTGTATTCTATTTTGTTTTTGTAACCGGGGGTTCGCGTAGTTGAGGTCAACCCTCAGCCATCCCTCGCGTGGGATGTCTTTATTGTAAAGTGACTGGCCGGTGGAGGGCATTCACTTTTCCCACTGGGGTTGTTTCAACAGATCTTTTATGCGGATCGGGGGTTGTCCGGTCCTGATTTGGCTCGGAAGAGTCCGCTGGACCTAAAGCAACAATAAATCAATCAATCAATTGCAAGTATAAAAAGCTTGTCTCTAGATATTTTTTTTTGGGGCCTCGTTTAAAATAGCTTGGGTTTTTTTCCCCGTCGGCCGTATCGCCCGTGATGGGTGATGAGGTTAAGTTTTCATGTTCATCCATTCCGCTGTTTAGATTGAGTTTTGTTGTTGTTTTTGTTGTTGTACATGGTTGATATTATTATAAAATACATGTTTGACAATGGTTTCTGTTTATTGGGAGACAAAACAGTTTTTATGATATTTACCCAAAAATTATTGATTTTAATAATAATACATTTTTGTCAATCAAGGTAAACAATATAAATGTTTATCCAAGTAAATCTGTTAAATTGCTTGGAATTGTTTTTCATTACAAACTTGTATGGAATTGTCATATTAAACACTTAATGAACCCAGCATGAAAGAAAATAAGTTTATTAAAAGTGCTATCTAAACAACTTTGGGCAAACAACCCTTCATGTTTGATCTATATAGCTATTGCTACTATTAGATCTATATTAAATTATAGAAAAGAAGTCTATTTTACCTCATCAAAATCGGCTTTAAATAGGTTGACTAGCATTGATTCCATGTCTTTAAAAATAGCTCTGGGCGTACTCTAATGGTCTTCAACGTCAAAAACGTATAAAGAAGCAGGGGTACTACCATTTCTTGACCAAAACAGGTTACAAACAGCACAACATGTTACACGGGCAAAATCAATTGTAAATTCTACAACAATTGAGCTAGGTGAAAATATTGAAATTAACAAAGGATTTAAAAATAAAAGTGGTTTTATGTCAAATAATGAATATATATTTCCTTTAACAAACTCCACACCAATTAATACAGCGTCACCATGTGTTATTCCTTGCAGCCCATATCCGTATTGGCTTCCTGTAGCTCCGAATATAATTTTGGATTATGGAGATATTTCGAAAAAAGAAAATCCTTTCTTATTGGCAACAATTGCACGAGAATACATTCATTTGTATTCTCAAAATTCGTTGCACATATATTATAATATACTGATGGATCAGTTTTAGAAAATAGAAATATTGGAGCACATTTTATATTCCCGATTTTAAAATATTCCGACAATATTTGTTACAGAAATGTAGTACGATTTTTACAGCTGAACTAATTGCAATATTAATGAGTCTATTTTTCATAACTGATTTGATTAGTATTCCTTTAAAAATAACATTTTTTCTGATTCAAAGTCAGCATTATCGGCTTTGTCTTCTTGGGTTAGTAAAGAGAGACAGGAACTGCTGACTGCTGACAGAAATCAAGATGTTATGTCATCAAATAATTACCAGTGGATCGGATATTTCATTAATTTGGATACCTAGTCATTTAGGAAATGAAATTGTTGACCACATAGCAAAGAATGCTGCATCTTCTGATGAATCCATTAAATTATTTTTCAATTTGACAACAAATGAAATTATTTCAAAATCTTTTCCTACTTCACAGAATAAGGCTAAATGCTTGGCGTGCTCGTTTCATAAATCCTCCAGTACTTTGTAATTGTGGTAGCATTTTGAATGTAAATCATTTAATATTCGAATGTCAACAAAATTATAACCATTTTCAGCCTTTACTCATTAGATTAAATAAATTAAAGCTATCTATGTCAATCTCAAGTACTGTATATCCAGAAGAACATTCTGATTGGTCATTGAGCTTAATGCTCATAGATTTAATTAGATTAGAAGTCATGAATTATTCAATTTCTTCTAATGTTTTGTTTGTTTGTTGTTTTAACTTCTAACAATTAGTCTAGCAATTTTTTTTAATTCTTTGTACCTTTTTTTTTTTAATGAAGCATTATTAGTTTCTATAAATATTTCTTAATTATTTATTTTGGGATGGGAGAATTATTTAATAATTTGTTTTAATTTTGAGTTTTTATTCTTTTTCTGTTTTTTTTTTTAGTTTCTTTTAAAAAATGGGGTGTGGGGAAGGGTGGAGGGAGTAGGGACCTGGAGGCCCAACTTCAACTTTCTGTAAGACACAAAATGGCATTTATAAGTACTTCGTTCTTCACAGGTAAAGTTGAAAGGTTCCACTTTTTATTTTTTATTTTTTAAAATGTGTTTCTTTATGTGAACTAATTGTTAAAAGGGAATGCATATTGTTAAAAGTGTATGTGTATGTCAGTAGCATGATGATTTTTATGGTTTGATAATGTGGAAAATATCTATGATGTGCGCATGGTAGATTTCGTAAATTGTTTATGTTACATCAGTACAACTTATGTTCATCTGATGAAGAAAAATTGATACAACAACAAGAAGTTGTTGTTGTTGTTGTTTCAAATTGGCAGATGTTCAATTGCTTCAACATAGTTTCAACATAGTTGAAGTAGATCGTTAGCGTAAAAATCGCCGTTTGAGAGTTTTAGTTTAGTTTTAATTTTGAACATAGTCATTGTTCGTAAATACGGCTATCCAAAACACGGGCGCTCGAGTCTGAATGAAAGAGATGCTGACGACCATACTGCGTACGTTTGCTTCTTACTGGTGAGAGTTGGTTCTCGGCGAGTCTCAGGCAGGCTGTATGGCCGAAGCCTAATAGCGTCTCTCTCTCTCACTCCCCCCCCCCCCCCACCTCTCTCTCTATCCAACTTTCTCCCCCTCTCTCTCTCTCTCTCTCTCTCTCTCTCTCTCTCTCTGATTAAACAGTAACAACAAAGATATAGGTATGGGTGTATAAATAAATTTTAAAAAAAACGGATGCTAATTTGGACCAAAAGTTCAGTTCAGTATTTTATTTATCGTCTATTCAAACTATGGTGACGTTACACACACACACACACGCATACACCCTCACAATTGTTAAACTCACACACGCATACCGTCACCATTACAATTTGCTCACGCTCATATTTAAAAACCGTCTTAATTAATTAACAAAGTTAACGGTAAATAATGAAATAAAACCTCTAAAAATTGTCCAACTGCCGAATGGATCAAATCACTAAATAGCGTTTGCTATTTGCGGATAACATAATATATCCTCCTTTGTTCGGGCCATAATTTTCTATCAGGTAACCGGGATCTTTAAAGAGTAACCTTAGGACAGTACTTTCAAACAGAATGTGATCTGTAGAAAATATTAAAACCTAAACAACGCACATTGTCGAGCTAGGCGGAACAACCCACCAAAACACACACAAGAGGACAATACAATATTTCCCAACTGTCCATTTGTATTTATTATTTATTATTATTATTATTATTTAATCGTTCTTATATAGCGCTTTTCCAGCTCAAGAGCTGCTCAAGGCGCTGGCCGATACACGATCTAACTCAAGCCGCCCGAGGCGCCAACTTGCAGCCTTTGGGCGCATCGTTAATAACGCTCCAGACAACTGAGCACAATCCTGGGCAGCCAGAGATGGGAGAGAAGGACCTAAGTGCATGTTGGGTGTGTTCTTGTCACCGGCATTCACCCGTCTTGGACATGAGCGTCAGGATCTTTAAAGTCCGTTATGATGGAATGTATGCGACACGGACTAGACCTCGGTTTATACTCTCATCCGAAGGAGTAGGAAACGGGAGTAAAGTGTCTTTCCCAAGGACACAACACAATGCCCCGGCCTGGGCTCGAACCCGGGACCTTCAGATTCGCAAGCCAAAGCTCTACCATTAGACCATCGTGCCCCCCATAATCATTTATTTATTTATTTATTTATTTATTTATTTTTGAAGGGGGAAAGGGTGTGCGAGGCGGGAGATGGGGTGTCCAAATTAGCATTCTTGGAGTTTATGTATCAATTTGTTTTTCATTATTGTACAGTTTGAATGCTAGAAGTTCTGTTTTATTCCACGATATACTAGTATAGAGAAAAACGCGCCCTTTATATTTGTAATTTTGTGAATGTGAGATAGATGGAATTGTGATATGGAACTGTGATTGTAGAAGTATGAATGTGTTGTATTGATGAACTGTGTGATAGTCACTTGCATGAATGTATTTATGACTGGATATATTTTATGTTTTTGTTATTAGCTGACTCCCCCCGTTGGGGTACCGGGGGTTTCAGTATAAATAGTATCCCCACTTTCTGGAAATTTAATGCTTTAAATTCCCACTGTTGCTGTCTTTCTCCTTTGTTCTTTCTCATTCCTACTCTGTTCTATCAATCTACTATACTATCTTCTCCTTCGCAAGACCAGTCACCTCCCTTTTTTCTTAAAAACTCTTCGGGAACAAAACTCCTCATTAGTATGTGAGATCTGTTGGATCAGCTTGGGAATATTGGACGCTTTCTGCCAGGTGGTCACTTGGGCTTCCTATGATGTTATTATGAATGTACCTATGTGTTTTGTTGATATTTTATAATATGTTTGTATTCTACTTTGTTTTGTAAACGGGGGTTTCGATAAATTAGAGTATAGCCTCTGCGTGGGATGTCTTTATTGTGAAGTGACCGGCTGGTGGAGTGCGTTCAGTGTTACCACTAGGGTTGTTTCAGCAGATCTTTTTATGCGGATCAGGGGTGAGCCCTCTTTTAGCGAAGTTGTGGTCTTGATTGTTTGGTCCTGATTTGGCTCTGAAGAGTCCGCTGGACCTAAAGCAATAACCCTGTAATGTAATGTTATTAGCGGACTAAATGGTGATTGTAATGCTTTGTCGATTTAACAATTATGGCTTGAAATGTACTTTTCCTTTTTTTAAATGTCAAATGACCTACCCTTGTGCAAAATCCTTATTTGAGGTAGTAAAGATGTGAGTCGCTCTCAGGCCCAGATCAGATACAAGATGAGTGGGAGGATAAACTGGGATTTCTGAGAAAAACATTGAAATAGAACAGTTGTATAAAAATAACCAAAAGGCAATTTTATTTCGGACTCTCGTCGATAAATCGAAGATTGGAAACGTCCCAAAAAAAGGAAATTGTCTTTGATTCTGTTACGCTGGAAGTCGAGGTTTTCCCTCCAAAAAGTAAATATCGGCTGTCATATTACGTTTGACCCGTCTTAAACAGTTAGGGCTTGTTTCCCGTTGTTTCTCGTCGCTTGTTTCCAAAAGGCGAGTTTTGTTTTTGGACTTCAAAATGCCTGTGGTGTGATGCTGCGAGAAATCTTTAACTTTACACTACAGCTGTTCAGTGCAAAGTGTGGCCTCGTGGCGCAGTGGATAAGTCGCCGATTTCCTATGCCGAAGGTCGCGGGTTCGATTCCCGCAAGGGGCGAACGTATGTGACTTAGGTACGAGTCTATTGAGGTCACCGAGGGTTTTTTCCGGGCACTCTCTTCAATAATGGTACTGGACGCAGTCAATACACATTTTTCAAAAATAAAAATTCGATTTTCTTTCCGTCTTCTAATAGCGATCTTTACACCACCTGCTTGAGTGATGGATGTGTTTTTGTTGTGTGTGTGTGTGAGGGTGGATGAGACAGGTGAGCGTGTATGTTGGTACAGATCGCCGCGCTTTGAGCCTCATTGATTTGGGAAAAGGCGCGTACTGCATTATCTATTATTATTATTATTATTATTATTATTATTATTATTATTAACCAATGGTTCTCCTTGCGCACATAACGTTTACATTTTAGATGTTTCTTCAAAATGGTCGTTTCACGTCGCTTGCTTCCAAAAGGCGAGTTTTGTATTTGGACTTCAAAATGGCTGTCTTCATTCAACATGACAGAGGAAGAGTTCAAGTAGGGTGTGTGTGGAGTGAGTTGTTTTTTTTTGGGTGGACGAAATGGAATTGTTGTCGGATTTCACAAAGACAAATAATAGTTATGTTTTAAAATGACGAGTGTTCTTGTCTGTTTCAAAATGGCTGACTTAAATTGTTCGATTAAGAATGACGGGGGCAGGGAGGGGGGGGGGAGGAGGAGGGAAGGGGCGGTGTGACAAAATGGAGTCATTGTCTGACATCAGACACAAATTGATGGTTTCTGTTTTCCCCGAGGATTTTCCATTTCGTGTGTGATTTTTGAAATGGGTTTTTGTCATTTCAAAATCAGCGTATTTTTACGCCTGTCTGGCGGCGATGTTGAAATGTGGGCTCCGATTTGTCTGCGTTCTTGAGTATTGTCGTAATAGCTTGTCATAGCGTTGCCATAGGCTATCCACTGTGTGACGGAAACACTGGGATAAATGCAAAGCCATTCCATTCTGACACAGTTCAACAGAGGAATAGTGTGATGCTGGTTTGGCAAGGTTAAAGCCGCGTCATAGCGTGCCATAGCCAAAGATAAAAGACCCCGTGCTAACACATTTCAACGTCGCCTTTCTCAGTTCACGACAGAACACCGTACGCTAGCTTCGGTGGACTGGGTGACTGCCTGATTCCAAACGTGTCGTTTATCAGCACGTTGTGAGGGTTAAGATGCCCTCCCCCCTTCCCCCATCACACACCCTAACCCCAACATCTCATCAAAGTACTAACAGTTTGTCCTTGTTCACGGAGTTGTGCGCTCTACCCATGACATTGGATTAGATTCAATTCAATTCAGTTGAATAATTTTTGTTAACGTCTCTTCACTCCAATAACATCAACACGGACATCAAAGTCCAAGACCAATCCCTCAACACAGTGCATAGCTTCAAATATTTAGGAGCCATTGTATCAGACAATGGGTCCCGACAGGAAGTCCTCTCCAGGATCGCACAAACAACTGCTGCCCTGGCGAGGTTGAAACCCATTTGGAAATACAGGACCATCAGTATACATTCCAAGGTAAGGCTGCTGCGCTCCCTTGTCATCTCCATCTTCCTATGTGCTTGCGAAACATGGACCCTCACAGCAGATCTCCAACGAAGAATACAAAGCATGGAGATGAGGTGCTACAGAAGACTTCTGTGCATTTCCTATACCCAGCATATCACCAACGACGAAGTCCGACAGACCATCACACCAGCCCTTGGACAACACGATGACCTGCTCACAGTGGTGAAGAAACGGAAACTCCGATGGTATGGCCACGTCACCAGATCATCAGGTCTTGCAAAGACCATCCTGCAAGGCACAGTGCAAGGAGGTAGAAGAAGAAGGAGACCTAAAAAGAGGTGGGAGGACAACATTCGAGAATGGACTGGTTTGACACTGAGCGAAACAATCAGGGTTGCTGAGGACAGGGAAAGATGGAGTATGCTGGTTAAACGATCATCTGTGGTGCCCCTACGACCTCCGAGTTATGGGATAGGATATGATAGGATAGGATAACGTCTCTTCACATACATGTGATTTTAGCCCAAACAGTCATTCTGACGCATGGACATACAAACATGAAACCAAACCTAACAATGTAAAGTTGAACTATAATAATCAAAGTATGTAACATTAAAACCAATGTTTACCAACTGCAGACTTGTTAATTGTATGAGCAATATCTATTATTGCCGGGATATCATTTCACATTGGGTTAGACGGTGTTACACGGCATTGGTCGGGTCAGCCTCGATGCTTGAATATGATGTAACTCAATTTTGTTATCCAATCAGCCCGTTCAAATCACTCAGCAACAAGGCAGGATCTCGTCGTTATGAAGTGTTCCAACCAACAACTGCATACAGTCTTTTTTTTTCTTTTTTTATTTTAATAAAATCTCTCTCGCGAAGGACTCGCTACTTATATATAACTTCTTAAAAATCTAGACAACTACAGAACGTTCCAGAATGACGCAATCAACCAATCAAAATAAAACTCGTCACCGGAGGTACGCGCTGTCTTAACGTCATAGAACTTTCTACAGACTTCGAGACTATAATTATCTGTTACCAACTAGCTCTCACCTCTCCGATTACCCCCGTTGGGGTGCCGGGGGTTTCAGTATAAATAGTATCCCCACTTTCTGGAAATTTAGTGCTTTAAATTCCCACTGTCGCTGTCTTTCTCATTAATTTTGTTCTTTCTCATTCCTGCTCTGTTCTATCGATCTGCTATACTATCGTCTTCTTCGCTAGCCCAGTCTCCTACCTTTTTTTTTGAAAACTCTTCCGGGTTAAGACTCCTTATTTGTGTATGAGGTCTGTTGGATCAGCTTGGGAATATTGGACGCTTTCTGCCAGGTGGTCACTAGGGCTTCCTATGATGTTATTATTAAGCAATGTAGCAATTTTATATGTATCTGTTTTGTTGATAATTTATAATGATGTTTATATTCTATTTTGTTTTTGTAAACGGGGGTTCGATAAGTTGGGGTGAAGCCTCAGCCGTCCCCTGCGTGGGATGTCTTTATTGTAAAGTGACTGGCTGGTGGAGAGCTTTCGGTTTTACCACTAGGGTTGTTTTAGCAGATCTTTTATGCGGATCGGGGGTTGTCCGGTCCTGATTTGGCTCGGGGGAGTCCGCTGGACCTAAAGCAATAATAATTTAATGTAATGTAACCTCTCCGATCAGGACGAAGTATTTAAGAACCCTCCAGGAAAATAAGATCAAAGACACATAAACACTATCATCTCCCGACTCGTGCCTGAACACATTACTTATTCCAAATTACAGTGCGCGTCTCGATCTAACAGACGGGGGAGCAGGAGCGTGTGTTCTAACCCCTACGCTGTTATGCCACCGTCCTAAACGCTCCCAAATATGTTTCCTCCACACAGCAGCAGCAGCAGACGGCGAGGCGAACCTCGTTGCGCCAGATCTAGCGCTAACCCCGTGCCTGTTTATTATATTATTTGCATTTGCGCGCTCCACGGCGCGCATCGCATCTCTTTTGACGGTACACGTAAAGGCCACCAGGCAGTCGGCCGGCGGAGATGAGGGACAAAGGCGGTAATTCACTGCAGCTATTGATCAAACCACAAAAGGGGAGACAAGCTTGGCACGGGAGAAGCGCTTACGGAGGTTAGGCAGGGTCTTAAGGGGAGTGTACCTATGGTGTGCAATGACACCTTCATGCGTCATTTAGAGGGTACGGGGAAAAAGGGTGGAGGGTGTGCGACGTGGTTGTGAGGTGATATGGGGGATAGGGGAGGGAGTGAGGGAGGAAAAGAGAGAGAGGGACAGAGAGAGGCTGTACAAATTAGCTTGACTGCATCCAATACCATTATGGAAGGGGAGGAGGAAACCGGAGTACCTGGAGAAAACCCTCGGTGTACTGAAAAAGTCTCGTACCTAAGTCACGTAAGTTCGTCCCATGCGGTGTTCGACCCTCGTGTCCTTCGGCAAAGGATGCCAGCTCCCCCTATCCACTGTGCTACCAAACTACCCCAGAGAGAGAGAGAGAGAGAGAGAGAGAGAGAGAGAGAGAGAGAGAGAGAGAGAGAGAGAGAAAGAGAGAGAGAGAGAGAGAGAGAGAGAGAGAGAGAGAGAGAGAGAGAGAGGATCTAGTGTATGAAGGTTAGTTAGTGATTCATTGCTTACAGGGTACAGCGGACTGCACGAGAGCCGAATCAGAACCAGAAAATCAAGACCACAACTTGGCTGAAAGAGGACTCACTCCTGATCCGCATAAAACTTAAAAACAATCTGCTGAAAAAACCCTAGTGGTAACACTGAAGGCACTCCATCAGCCGGTCATTGTACAATTAAGGCAGGGGCCGCGGAGGCTAATTTATTGTGACGACACGAGTTTTGACGCACGCTAATTAATGTTGTGTCGGAGTGTATATAGTACATAGTTTCAAATGTCTGAGAGTGCGATGTGCGAAGTTTGAATCAGCATTGTGTATTGCGTAGTGTATGTCAGAGTTAGGTGTTTCACGTGCGTTACGCGTAGCTCTATAGCGGAAAAAAGTTGAACGGAGCTCTGCGCCTTGGACTGTGGACTGGGAAAAGCGGTTGAAATGGCAGAGTTGGGGCGGTAGTCTTTGTGGTTAGACGACTATTGGAGAGACTGTGACTACCACTATCATAGGATAAGTGTCTAATCTATATATATAAATTGCTTAGCCGGAAGTCCTTCTTCGCCTCCACTGTAAAGTTTGTCCGGTATGGACGCTGATCTGGGCAGGTGCTGGGCGCTGCGGATCGGCCTGCTGTGCGCTCAAAACCCGCGAAATCGTTATAGCCGACACTTTCTTACCGAACGTTTAACCGTTTCTGAGCTAAATAAATAAACAAAATGTCCACAAACTGCAATAGCCTCATTCCGCGCGCGGTTTCGATTCAACCCGTGTCAAGAACGTGCCGTTCCGTAATACCGCAAATTTTGTTTTATTTCCATTCAAAACACTTTTGCACTCATGTCACCAATCTTACAAAATTATGTGTTTAACTAATTAAATTTAATTAATTAAAAATCGAATCGAGGTTTCAGCATGTTTTCCCATATAGACCAAAAAATTTATGGTCTTTATATGAAGCCTTGGTAGCTCTATTAATAAGACATTCGCATACCGTGCAGGCGACCCAAGTTCAAATCTTCCGCGGGCCATATTTTTTGTTTTTTTTTTATTTTTTACACTACATTATGGATATTTTTCTTTTTAATTTAGGCTTTTTATTTTTAACTTATTTCTTCTTCTTCTTCTTCTTCTTATTATTATTATTATTATTATTATTATTATTATTATATCTTATATCAAATTTTATTTTAAAACCTTGGTGTTTTTTATGATTTCTATTTGTATTATTCTAGGCCTATATTCTTTATTGTTATTATTATTATTATTATTATTATTATTATTATTATTATTATTATTATTATTATTATTATTATTATTATTATTATTACCAAGGATCGGGGTGGGGTGGTACGTGTAGGTAAAAGGGGGCTACGGGTAGGCATAACGGGGATACGGGTATATATAAGGGGGTATGGTGATGGTCGATTCCTTTCATCCATACCTGCGAAACGATCAACAGGGAAGTATCAAGGAGGGTACAGGTAGGTTACAAGGGGGGTACGGAAGGTATCAAGGGGGTATGGGGAGGTATCAAGTGGGTTCGAGGAGGTATCAAGGGGGTATGGTGAGGCATCATGGGGGGGGACGGGGAGATATCAGAAGGGTGGTATGGTGAGGTATCAAGGGGGATATGGGGAGGTATCATCGTCCAAATGAAACTCGCAGACAACAGTTGTCTCTCTGTCTACATTTTAAACAGCAACCTGTATTAAATAAATACATCTCTTCAAGGCTTGATCTTTGTATACTTAAGCCATCAGTTGTATTACTGCATCTTTATTTTCATATTATTATAACTTGATGGTGCTGGCATCTTGTGTCCGGTGTCAAAGGATTTACGGATTAGGCAAGGGAGGTAAAAAAATTGTTGGTTAATTGTTGGGGTTGTGGGACTGGTTAAGGGTTGAGGTAGGGTTAGGTTCCCCATTTTCCTGTGTGATTGTATGTTGAATAAAAGAGTGTAAATGTTCATCTGGCATTTGTGTTAGTTTTTTTTAGTTTAAGTTTTTAAAGTTACAGTTTAAATGTACCTTCTATCCTTACAGTGTAAACGTACCTTCAATCCTTACAGTTTAAATGTACCTTTTATTCTTACAGTTTAAATGTACCTGCTATCCTTACAGTTTAAATGTTTAAATGTACCTTCTATCCTTACAGTTTAAATGTACCTTCTATTACAGTTTAAATGTACCTTATATTCTTACAGTTTAAATGCACTTTCTATCCTTACAGTTTAAATGTACCTTCTATCCTTACAGTTTAAATGTACCTTCTATCCTTACAGTTTAAATGTAAGCTTACAGAAATGTTTTACACTTGCAGAGACAATGTCCATATACGAATGAAAGGAATCTTGGGCCCAGATGTCAAGACATTCCAATGTATTTCCAGACACACACAAATAGCCCAAATAGAGGCATTTTCAGAAACGTTGATTTTGTTGACAGCGCTGTGACTCTGCTTTATCCTAACGATGCCAAAGAAAATCATAGAATAATGTACCCCTATCTGCAAGAAAAAATTTATCCAAAATCGGCTTAGCCGAGTTTTATATTGAGCGCAAAACGCAGTTAGAAAAGGGTACAGCACAATGACCTTGACCTTTTGAGAAAGCACCAATAAGAATGGTCTAAATTGTTCACAAAGTAAAAATTATGAGTTTGGGTGCAGTTATTCTTGAGAAGGGCAAAACAGTGTGTTTTTCAACAATGAAAAAGTTACATTCAAAGTGATGGTTCGTCCAACTGCCCGACAACTGGACCGCTTCTGCAAGATAGCCGATGATGTCCAGTACCTGGATTCTAACACTCGACAAAATGGCTTCCGTCGTAGTTTTTTTTAGATATTGGGCAAAGCCTGGTTAGCTACAAAATGACTCCAGTGACCTTGGCTTTTGCGCGTGGTAGAGCCAATACGATGGCGCGGGAGGCACCTAGGCCACTAACATTGCTAATGTTTCTATGAAGTTCGGTCAACGTTCATTCTGTCTTTCTTGACAGATGGCTTCCAACGGACCGAAAGACTTACGGACAGACCGACATTTTGTCTCATTCTGATTCCCGACTTTTTCAAAATATTTCATCCTGGAAATACAACATACACACACACACTCACGCACGCACGCACACACACACACACAAATGTATGAGAAGGGAAGGGAGTAGACAGAGGTGAAAAGGCTGTTGCTTCTGTCATGCACACGTGTTGGTCCTGTGACATCAAGACGCAAGGACCGGAGGAATGGAGACAAGACCAGGAAACTCTTGTCTTTGATCTTGCTGAGCGTCGCTCAAGTCCATGTTGGAAACAATCTTTCAGGCATCTTGTGTCGGGCTTTGACGTGCTTAAGGGTATATTCAAGAACTCGATGCTCCCCTCTAAATTACCTCAGCTCAGTTTGCGTTCAGCTTTCCAACGCCGCCTTCGGTTACCTACTGGGTCAGAACAGGCACTACCAACAAAGTGACATTGGTGGTTCGTGCCTTGTCCAGTGCCACTCCAATCCTGTACAATCAACCTCCCACTCGCTTTGAAGGAAAGTGCTTCTTTGATGGCTGTCTAGAGAGCCCTGACGTCGCATCTGTTTCCCATTGCCCAGCAATGGTTGGACCCCTATCCAATGGGAAATGTAAATAGTGTGTGCATTTCATCCATTATTTAAAACATCTGGGGTAGCTGCTCCCCTTGCAAGCGCACTGAGCAAGTTGTCATGGAATATTGGCGCTCTACAAGACTACACCATCATCATCATCATCACCATCATCATCACCATCATCGTCATCATCATCATCACCATCATCATCATCATCATCATCACCATCATAATCATCATCATTATCATCAGCCAGTACACTTTGCTGACAAAGTTACCAATAAATTGTTGGTGACGGGGCGTGGGACGAACTCGCGTGACTTAAATACGAGACTTTTTCAGAACACCGAAGTTTTGTCCGGGTACTAAGATCCTTTTTTTTCCTTACTTTCAATCATGGTTTTGGATGCAGTGAAGTTAATTTTTTTTTTCAAAATAAAAATCGATTTATCTTCCACTATTTGTTATAACGATCTCTTCAGATCGCCGCTCTTTGAGTTCGATCGAAGAAAAAGTGCGAGACAGCAAGCATCCTGTATTGTTATTAGAACGATAGTAGTGAAACAAGTGTTACTGTGGACTGCCGTAGAATGGCAGGAACTACTGTCAGCAGTGTAACATTTCCATTCAAGCTATCGAGACAGTTCCTGTTATCATTTTGAAAATTCGGTCTATTTACTTTCAGAAGATGTAAACTTTGCTTTACTTGTGAAAAAGTTTCTGGGTGCCAAGAACAAAAAGAAACAGTTAGGCCTGTCACTTTCTGCTAGATCTTAAAATGACATTTTTTTTTAAAAACTTTGCAAATGATGTGTCTACAGAGAGTTAAGAAGGGTCTTTTTACAGACACATGAATGACCTACAAATTTGATGCGGGTGTTACCTCACTTCTGAGAATTTTACGTCATTTGCGATGTTTTTGTGCTTCGATTTCGTTATATCTATCAAAATTTAGTGTCTGGAATAAGAAAATGCATTCGGTATAAGCAAAACTAAGTTGTAACCGTGTTCGTTATATCCAAAAAGTTCAAAGTAATAACTCGGAAAACTAAAGGAATTTTTTTTTATTTCATTCGCTAAAAGCGTTGTTTACTGAATGTGTGTTCGTTGAACGCATGTTTGCTTGTATTTATCACCCGGCCCGTTGACCAGTAGGAAAGGGATTATTAAAAGACATAGGGGAAATCGAGGGGTAGATTTTGACGTCATAAGTACCTTTCCCCCGTCGTCGGCATCTGTCTGTCGTATGACGTCGTTGATGACGCTTGGGAGCTGTACGGCAAATGGAGGCCAAGTGATATCATTATTGTCAGCTGCAGCAGAATTATCTTCATAATCAGCATACCAGCAGCAGAATTGACATCATTAGCATCTTTATTATCAATATTATCATCATTATCATTATTAACATCTTCATCATCAACAACAACAACAACTACAATAATATCAACAAAAGCAGCAATGCCAGCAATGTCTTCATTTTAGTGCTACTATGTTCTCACCTATCAATCTTTAAATCATTCACTTTTTCTTTCTCGTAATCTTGTTCTTGTTATCTTGTAGGGGTGTCGGATAGCGCAGTGGTTGGAGCACTCGCTACTGTGTCGCAAGTTAAGCACCGTCCAGTGCGGTTAGCACTTGGATGGGTGACCGCCAACCGTGAAGCGACAAATAACAACGCCCCCAGTTGACTCAACTGTGACTGAGTACCTACTCTCTTAAGGGTGGGGAAAATAAAGCAGCGAGGGAGAGAGATTGGCATCACCCTCATTACGCTGGCCCAAGATAAGTGTGATCTCCAACATCACGCTCCCCTACGGCCACAAGGCTATGGCACCACCTTTACCTTTACCTATCTTGTTTAAACTCTCTTTGTTTCTTTCTTTGTTTCTTTCTTTCTTCTTCTCTTTCTATCTATTTATCTTTCTTTCTGTCATTCTGTCCTTTCTTTCTTCTCCTTCTTCTCGTTCTTTCTTCCTTTTGTTCTTCTTTCTCCTGTTCTTCTTCCTGTGTGGTCTTGATACGGCTCTTTGCAATCCGCTGGACCCTATAAACAATGAATTGTTCTGTTTCATTTTCTTCTTCTTACTTGTGTAAGTTTTTTCTTTGACTGTGGTATAATGCGAGGTGAGGCGGGGGCTGGGTGGTGGTGAGGGGGAAGGGGGTGGTAGTCTGTGGTGGGTGGGAAATGCTGAATGCAAAACAAATGGAAATCTACAGCTTGTGCTAGGTGTCATTAATATTGATGGTTTGAGCTAGAAACTTTGACAAACGGCGGTTGTGGCGGGAATAAGATATGCTCAGGGGTGTCGGAGTAAATATGTGTAAGTCTGTAGGATTCGTGTCGGATGTATGACAAATGATAATGAAACTGTGATATGGATTCTCTTTTTTTTCTCTTTTTTTGTTTACGAACAAAGGCATCTTTGCCTGTCCGAAGTCTGTCCGTCTGTCTGCCTGTCTCTCTCTCCATCACACACATACACACACACTCTTAATCACACACACACACAAACTCTCTCTTTCTCTTTTGTTCTCCCTCTTTCCCAGTGTTTGTGCATGTGTATACGCGTTCGCATCTATGTGCGTGCGTGTGTGTGTGTGTGTGTGTGTTTGGGTGAGTGAATGTGTGTATATGTGTGTTTGTCCTTTGCTGTGTCCTTGTTTCTTGTCTGTCCTTTTTCTTGCGTGCATATGTTTGGGGGCCTAACGCATATTTAAAGAAGGCAGCTACCGAAAATAGATTTAGCAGCGTACGTCATTGTGAAGATGATGGGTTGCCTTGTTTCTGGCGATGCACCAAGCCAAGTTTCCAAGACAAAACATGCATGGCCTGGCGAAATATCTAGCAAGATGCTTATGGCTAAAGATGGCTTGCAATGGATTAACGGATTTTTAAAAAGAGAGCTCCATCGAATGCATAATGGATGAAGTAAGTAGGTCGTTATCGCCATGATTTGCCTACACCTACAGGTGGCATGCAATGGGTTTAAAAGCTTGCAGCGATTGGCGAGAGAAACCCTACTGTCTATTCCCGCTGGAACTAATCTCATATATAGCCGTTGTCTTCCGCACGCCTCATTTCTCTGTTCAGCTTAACCTCAAGTAGTTGATTCCACAGTTAATTTTGTTAGCTTATTCCCATTTACCCCGGTCTATTTCGTTTGGTGCGATCCCATTTAGGGAATTCCCACATAGCTTATTCTTTACTGGGATTACTTTCGTTTGAGTAGTCCATTTATGCTTTCATCTCTAGGAAAACTAAATTCTATAGCGGGATTATTTGCTCGAAGCGTTCACCATCGAAATCCAGCATGCACAACACAAATATTGCATGCTGAAGTCACAGTCGAATCCGCATCGCTAAATTGCAGTCTTTTTTGTGTTATTTTAAAAACCGCTTTAGCATCTGTTACATTCAAACACAATCCGTTCATGTAAGCGCTAAATATTATGAAAGTTTTACTTTGTGCGTAGCGGGGGGCATCCTGTGCATGCGAATCTATAGTTTAGGGTAATGGCGTAAGATTCATAAAATGCCACCAACTTTGCTGACGACAAGACATAAACAGGGTGTAACACTCGTTGTTGTTGTTGTTTTTTAAATCAGTAGTTGATTCAGCCCAGATGCTTGAATCATGATAGGTGTAACTCAGATTCGTTTATCCACGCAACCTGTTCACTCAGCAAGAAGGCAGGATTCGTCGTATGAAGTTTTCCAACTTTATTCAGCATACATCAACAACTGCATACAATCGCTCAATCGCTTTTCACTTTCTCCACTTTCAACTCTCTACAGTGCGGCACATATATAGCTTCTCTATACTCTAGAGAACGTTCGAACATTCTAGCGTGACGCAATTACAGACAATCACAGTAAGATTCGTCATTAGAACTGTCTTACTTCATATAACCTGCCTAGGCCAGAAGAATCTCAGCTAACAGTAGATCTATATAGATGCTTCGATCGACAGTAAACAAGCAATCCTAGAAAATTCTCCCACAATATCGACCAACGAAAATTATGAACATTATACCAAGCTTCTTCTAACTACAACGCAAAATCAAATCAAAGATAAATACACTCTGTCATTGAATGCCCTGCAAAACAAAACGATCGGATATATCGTGCGCGTCTCACACGTATTATCGTGCGCGTCGCAAACGTAACACAGGGTAGGTCTACTAACAATAAGCGTAGAGGGGAACGCTTCTAAATATTTGCATGTATGGAGTGAGATGGAGTTTAAAAAATATTTAAGCTAGACAGCATATGTGTCTGAAAGCAAGGAAAATGGCAACGAATTTTATACATTTCCTGACTGCAACTTCAACGAAGTAGGCCTAAAGGGAATCGACATCAAGGGACGGTATGTAAATAGATGGCGTGAAAGCTGGTGTAGATCTACGGCTGAAGGTCGATTGGAAAGATTGTTGCGTGACTGGCCTGTGTCCGAGCCCCACACAACCAGACAACGCGGCATTGCAGCTACAGGCATCGCTACTTTGCCTGATGAAGTTCACACGACAGGCCAGAGGGGGAGCTGGAGTCGGGAGAGAGAGGGAGGCAAGCCCCGATGACAGACTAATGTGCAAGGTCAGCGGCCATTTGCACATTTTGGAACTTTTGCCCTTCAGTGGCCCCAGACTTACTGTAGCTGCAGTCACACCGTGGTTGGAAAGGCGACGTAAGCCTCTGCAACGCTGGCGCTGGCTCGGTGAAACTTTGATAGTGTTACACTCGTTGTTGGTTTTTATCAGTAGCTGATTCAGCCCCAATGCTTGAATCCTCCTGATAAGTGTAACTCGGATTCGTTTATCCACGCAACCTGTCCACTCAAAAACAAGGCAGAAGTCGTCGTATGAAGTTTTCCAACTTTATTCAGCGTACATAAACAACTGCATACAATCGCTCAATCGCTTTTCACTATCTCTCTACAACTTTCAACTCTCTTCTAACTGTTGTTGTTGTTTGTAGATTATAGTCACATGACACTTTCGCATATAGGTGACTACTGGACCGATTTATACTGACACCAGCGGGCCAGTTGTTGGTAAAGGGGAAAATAATATGATCACACGTTGACCAATCCGGGATTCGAACCAGCGACCTTTCGGTTACTAGCAAGACGCTCTTACCAACTGAGCTACCCGGCCCCCTCTTCTAACTGAAACAATGTGGTACATATATAGTCTCTCTATACTCGAGAGAACGTTCGAATGTTCGAGCGCGACACAATTATAACCAATCAGAATAAACTTCGTCATCACTGTCTTACGTCATATAACCTTATTTAGGATGGATGCGTCTCGTAGTTACCATTAGATTTGTCCACACGCTTCGATCGATGGTAAACAACCAACTCTAGAAAATTCTCAAATAATAGCGACCAACTAAAATTACCAACGTTATACAAAGCTTCTTCTAACAACAACGCAAAATCAAATCAAAGATAAATACACTCGATTATTGCATGCTTTGCAAAATACAACGATCAGATCTATCGCGCGTGGCTCACACGCACCATCGTGCGCGTCTCAAACGTAGATCTACCAGACAGGATTATTTTCCCGTCCAAGTTAGTCCCGCCTTAGACCGCGCGGCCACAGCGCTCGCTCGTTATATTCCTTGGCTCTTGTTTACGTCCCATCGATCCGTGATGCTGGCTACCTAACGGTGAAACTTGGGCAGAAGTAAATGTCTCCCAAAAGACGTTGCTGATAGAGCTCCAAGAAGAACTCTAAACTCTCAAGACAAGAGGCTAGCTGTGTGCGTAGTAAGCGTTTGATTATGTGGTGTCTCGTCCAGGTCTGTGTTTTGTTTTGATGACTTACTGGTCGCGATCACGCAACATGAGGGCAGCTGGCATTTAAAATCCTCACCGTAGAAGTTGCGTCTCATTTTGTTTTCTATGGTGGACGTGTAATATCTCGGTGCAGCTTGTTCTCTATGGTGGACGTGTAATACCTCGGTGCAGCTTGTTGTTCTCTATGGTGGACGTGTAATATCTCGGTGCAGCTTGTTGTTCACTATGGTGGACGTGTAATATCTCGGTGCAGCTTGTTTGTTCTCTATGGTGAGAGGTGTAGTATTTCGGTGCAGCTTCTGCTGTTAGCGGAAACAAAGAACGTCATCAATTTTTCAATCCCAAGGAGTAATAACACGTCATAAAGATTGACCCAGTTCCCGTTCTGACGTCGTATACACCGAGACCATGAGTATGAGGATGTAAAAGTCTGTGTATTAGCAAAACTATGGACGTGCTTGAATTTTATCAACACAATGGTTGGACGGGGAGCAATAGCCAAAAGCTCCGACCGGTCAAGAAAAGGAGAGAACTGAGATCAGGGACAGACCCCAGAAAGTGAAGTCCTCCGTCATGGAAATAGCGTGGCCTGGCCAAGCTCTCATTGACCCTATGGCTATTTACCGTCCGTTCCCGGTCATTTACAGTGCGAGTTCAGGCTGAAGTAGCGCTGATCTTCTGGGTCTTGACCAACGGGCCTGACAGTCCACTATCCCTAATCGTCCACAGCACTGACCAGCTGTCCATCGTTCTGTCACTGATAAGTTGCAGAGACACGGCATGTCTCATCGAAAGTAGACCTACTGCTAAGTCCATTCTCATTGGTTAGAACGTTTCTTAGAATGACGCTGATTGGTGGGAGCGCACCTGCCTTCTCGGCGTTGTCTGGAAGGCATAATCTAGCCTCGCTTACCGGTATGTACCATCGCAGTACTTCTCCGCAACAGCGTTTCCATTAAAAATCCAATAAACTCCAGCCGTTAAGGTCAGGTAGCATCATCACAGCATCTTAATTGTACTGTACAGCGTGCGTCCACGTGTTTAGGGAATTAGATTTTGTATTCAGTGTATTGTACTGCACTCCTTTGTGTGGCCATATTCGCATCACCCGCGATTGTATATTTGCCTTAAGTATTGAATTTATTTCCCTGTGTTGTTGTATAACTTTGACACATTTGTATGGTTTTTAAAGTTAGACTGGGCTTCAATGTTTACCTTTCAATGGATTTTTCATTTACCTTTCACTGGTTTCTTCATTTTTACCGTTTTACCTTTGCTGGTTTCTCGGTTGACGTCAGCTAAACGAGCAATGACGTTGAAACAAATTGGTACAGCACTAAAAATACCTCCGACCACTATCTTTTTATGTTATTGCTGTTATGCAGCGTTTTCAAGCTTAAGAGCTGCTCTAGGCGCAGATCGATACAGGATCTTATTCTAGCTGCCCGAGGCGCACATTTGCTGATTTAGGCATATCCTCTGACGCTTCTGACAACTGAGTGCAAGTTGGGGGAAATTTAGTCCGTGCGATGAAGAGCTTGATTGTATTGTACTCGTACTCTATTTATATATGAGTACAATACAATCTAGCTCTTCACCTACCCCCGTTGGGGTGCCGGAGGTTTCAGTATAAATAGTATCCCCACTTTCTGGAAATTTAGTGCTGTCTTTCTCATTTGCTCTTTCTCATTCCTACTGTGTTCTATCAATCTGCTATACTATCTTCTTCTTCGCTAGACCAGTCATCTACCTTTTTTTCTTGAAAACTCTTCCGGGACAAGACTCCTTATTTGTGTATGAGGTCTGTTGGATCATCTTGGGAATATTGGATGCTTTCTGCCAGGTGTTCACTAGGGCTTCCTATGATGTTATTATTTAGCAATGTAGGCATTTTATATGTATGTGTTTTGTTGATAATTTATAATGAGGTTTGTTTTCTATTTTGTTTTTGTAAACGGGGGTTCGATAAGTTGGGGTAAAGCCTCAGCCGTCCCCTGCGTGGGATGTCTTTATTGTAAAGTGACTGGCTGGTGGAGAGCTTTCAGTTTTACCACTAGGGCTGTAGAAATACTGTAGAAATTCAGTTTTGATAGCACAGTGTATATTTTCAGATTCAGAGGGCTGTTTCGGCAGATCTTTTATGCGGATCGGGGGTTGTCCGGTCCTGATTTGGCTCGGAAGAGTCCGCTGGACCTAAAGCAATAATAATGTAATGTAATGTAATGTAATGTAGCTCTTCACCTATACATATATATGGGTTTCTGTCTGCACTAAATCTTACTTTTGCCATTAAAAGATTTTCTGTTGATGGAATGTATCATGTATTTTTTGTGTCTGTGTTGACTTGTTTCAGCGCCAACGACACAGCCACTAACTTACGGAACGCATTAGTGGGGTTTGTCAAGTCCATGACTGGAGCCGGACTACTGGAAGCGGTGGGTGCGACTTTGAATTTAATCCTTTAGTTATACAATGTTATGTAATGAGATGTTTTGATTGCCTGTGGTATGTGCGTCTGTCTTACTTTCTGTTGGGTTGTTTGTGTGGGTGGGTGGGGGAAGCAGGAGAAAGTGGGGATAAGGGTGGGGGTGAAGGAAATGTGCTTTGTAATAGGGGTGGTGGGTCTGTGGGATCTCTCTTCAGGGTAGTATTACGCTGTTGTTATTGTTGCTGTTACTTCTCTCTCTCTCTCTCTCTCTCTCTCTCTCTCTCTCTCTCTCTCTCTCTCTCTCTCTCTCTCTCTCTCTCTCTCTCCCTCTTTCTTTTTCTCTCTCCCTCTTTCTTTCTTTATTTCTTTTTCTCTCTTGCCATTTTTCTCTCGCTGTTTTTTTCCTCTCTCCCTCCCTCCCTCCCTCCCTCTCTCTCTCTCTCTCTCTCTCTCTCTCTCTCTTTCTATCTCTCTTTTCTCTTTCCCTCTTGCTATTTCTCTCTCGCTATTTCTCTCTCTATCTGTCTGTCTCTGTGTGTATGTGTGTGTGTGTGTGTGTGTGTGCGTGTGTTGGTGTGTTGGAGCTGATCTTGTTCCTGTTGAAATGTATAAAGAGGGTGATGCTAATGATGATTCGACTTAAATAGACGTGGACATTCATTGCAACACGTTAAACAAGAATATGATTAGGCTACTACTCTTCTGGACCTCTCGTTTCTTTTTGCCATTGAGACGCGCGCGATAACTACGACCGTTGTTTGTTAGGCACAAGCATGCAATGATAGCAGTTATTTCCCTTTGATTTCCTTCTATAGTGTTGCTGAAAAAGCTTGGGTAGGGAGTTTTTGTGTTTAGCGAAAATCTTTTCCCTCTTCCCTCGCTGTTCTGGGAAACCCCGTGTATTCCTATCATTATGACGCCACGGAGCAAGAGACGAAAGAATGTCTTTTTTTCGGCGTTTTGCAACTGGGCTTCTGAGCTTGTGACGTGGGGTTTATTGTTGCTGGGCTCTGCACAATGGAATGCTATTACCCACTCATCTTTAGTCTATGGGGATCGCTAGTAATCTCCCTGTGACTTAACGTAATACATTTATTTGCTTAGCTCGGTCTGTGTTTAGGCTGGGGTACAGAGATAGATAGAAAAATTGTAAAAGATCACTGCCACACTAGCTTTCACACGGCTATGAAACATGTGTAGTCCAGCCACTTGATAACAGTCAATACCACACATTTATTTCCTCTTCTCTATACACGATCTTCGAAGTACGAACCTAACTTAAAAGTTCAAATGTCAATGCGAATGGTTCGCTCTTGATAGGTCTAGGCAGCAACGTTATCTTCATCGGGCACTGGATACTTTCTGCCATAATGGTCAGAGTTCTGGAAGAGTGGATTACTGTGGTCCTTGTTTACAGATTTTGGTGCACTTAGCAAATGTGCACTTAGCTGTGGGTTTGAAGCGCTGCGTTGTGGGGGCTCCCTTGACAAGCTGTGTTGTTGTGGAGTCTTCCCCTTGAGGCTAGACTGGTGGGCTCTCGTAGCTCAGTGCTTTAGAGGCCTCTGCAGACCAAACGTTCAGCGATGACTTGTTTTTGTCTTTCGCCGGGTTGGGCTCACGATACAATGCCTGCTCGTCTGTAACATATGAGACGAAATTCTGCACAACCCTGTATACTAGGTGTGTGCAGAGCGTCTCACTGAAGGCCGAAGTAGCCCTCAGTGATTAGCTCCACATCTCTATATATAAGCGATGAACATTCTGCTAAGTCCGTGGTCCACTGGAATCTCCACTCTAATTTTCTATACATATATAAATGTAACTCATAGCTAACTATATACATAGAGAAAGAATTAATTTTATACACATTCTCAGGTACAGCCACTGGTCTGCAAGCATACATATAAGTTAAACAACAGCGGGTTCATACATAATACAACATGGAGTCGGCCGGTCGTATTCGCCACGTGGTCAGGTCACGTAGGGCTAACAATTCCATTCAAAGCATAGCAAATTTTACAACCATAATTCAACAATAATATAAATATATCACGATGAAACAAAAGTATGTTCATTTACCTTTTTGACAATGTCAGGCCGTGGCTAACTTGATTGAATATTCGAATTTGTTTCAACAAGTTCTGTTTCCCTAGTCGGTCAATGGAGAGATTCTGTTCGAGCGTAACTGTGTACTGCTCGGCGTTTGAATGTAGCCTGACCATCTACCTGGCCTCTCACTCCCCAGGTAGAACTGGTTCTACCTAATCTAGCTGTGTTCTCATTGGCTGGAAAATCTGATTGGCCGTAAAATCGAAGCGCTCTAACGAAGGCAGTGATGATGTCATTGCCTACTGGGCTATCGTCACGCTATACGACTGTGTACCATAGAACCACTTCTGTCGTCTGCTTCAGGATAACAGTAACCTTCTAAGTTTACACTGACAAGGCAAAAGCTTAAGGCTGTGTTTAAATCTCGGCTCTTGTTACAGAGCTACAGGTGGGGCCGGGTAGCTCAGTTGGTTAGAGCGTCTTGCTAGTAACCGAAAGGTCGCTGGTTCGAATCCCGGATTGGTCAACGTGTGATCATATTATTTTCCCCTTTACCAACAACTGGCCCGCTGGTGTCAGTATAAATCGGTCCAGTAGTCACCTATATGCGAAAGTGTCGTGTGACTATAATCTACAAACAACAACAACAACTACAGAGCTACACATTCGACAGACAGCAGTCACGCGGTCATAGTTCAGAACTGAATCGGTAAGAAACAAACGTTTCACCACGCGCACGAGAGATTTCACTTTTGATTTCTCTTCAACACATAAATATGTTTAAAAAAATGCACCTGAGGATGCATAACTGAATTGTGCATTTACCAGATAAATTCACCGATTCAAATTTGTAGGAAAAAAAAAAGAAGTAAAAACACTCGTCGAAAGCTTGCAATTGTATTTCGTCATATCATGGCGAAAGAAAATTTTGATTTCGACCGAAAAATTAAACAAGAACTAACGCAGGCGCAGGAGAGATGCGATCGTTCTAAAAATAAACCAGGGAATCACCATGAAAAATATTTTGTTGCGTTACAAAAAGTCCCTATTGTTCGTTTGTTTTCTTCGGTCTGTATTTTTGTAGCAATGTTAAGATCTTTCAGGAATTGCTTAATTACCACCGACGGGAGATTGGATCTGGCAAAAAGTAGTCAAATCTTGAAACTTTGTTGACCATTTTAAGACGTGTAACACAATGCGTGTTTCGTGTGACGATCTTAGTTCGGATTTTTTAAAATTTTAAATTACATCATTCTCGATTATTACATTATACAGACAGTATAAATATAGGGCTTGCCTGCGCGTCCAGGTTCAATTTGTGAAATGCAGTTGTTGAGGATGTTCGAGTCTTTTGGTGAATACAGTTGGAGAAACTTTATGACGGCGACTCTTGCCTTCTTGAATGAACGGGCTGCGTAGATACAAATTCGACACAGATTCAAGGGTAAATCAAAATTGGCATGAAACTGAGATTGATGATGATGATGATGATGATGATTGTCGCGATACAAGCTCCATTGAGATACGTTGATAAGCTGTATATTATAACGATGTTTTAAAAATGATATTGTTGAAGGTAAAACTAAAAGTTTTCAATAATTATTCTGTTTCGTAAAGCACCGAGACGGACACAAAAATATTGAATGACGTAGCAGATGCGTCATTTTGGAGCTTTCGTCATTTGTTTTCATTTTGTATTGTGTCAATTCGAGGACCAATGATTTGCAGAGAAAAGCCTTGTCGCGTAGGAACGCAAATTTTTCACGGTTGAAAATCAGTCTGCAGGAAACTCTGGAAGAGGGAGACTCACGTGCAATAGGCGCTGGCCTAACAAACGGTTTTTCGACTTTTTTACCACTAAAAAAGCGTTGTGTTGTAAATGGATCACAGCCTATGTTGATGTGGAAACATGTTGGTTTCAAATAGGACAACTGTGAAGAGCATTTAGGCACGAACATTGGAAGATTTGGTATGCTGAGGTAGCTACACTTCCATCTTGGCAAATTCTGTCAGCAGCGATAAGATGGTTGGCGATGTAAGCAACGATTCAATGCTACAGATTATTTGTGTGAAAGGCGTACTGCAGCCGTAATAGCAGGAGAGTCATAGCCAGTTTATTCAGACACCGTTTGGGTATGTAAATCGTCGGTTGCGTGCAATTCGTGGCTGGAAACGTCCGTGAAGTCATAGATTATCTATAGGACGAGGAATCGAAATGCGGTTTCGTCGGTATTTGTGTCGGCAATGATCGCGCGAGCGGAGCATTGGTTTCCAGTTGCGAATGAGTGAATGAATGATTTGTACGGTTCGTAAATCCGATCGTTTCGTGCATGTTTGCATGTTTATTAAGTCGGTGTCTCAGCAACGAGAAAAATGTATTCTTTCGTTAGCGGTTAGGGGATTGCGTAGGCGGAAGTGATGGTGAGACTGATTTACGTCATCGCGCGAAAATGGCGGCGTCTCACTATCATTTCCGTATGTATCATATGTTTCAGGTGTTTTGACTATCCAAGTATTTTTTAGTTTTTACTACTTTTCATTTTAGTGTTGGGATTCAGTTTTAGTTTTTAGTTTTAGTTAGTTCTATTTATCGAGGACGATATGGACATTTGCAATTTTATGAATTCTACGATCCTCGATCATTTGAAATGAATATTATTCAAAGACATCATTCCAAATGCTGAACTTTGTGAATCTACATGTGTGAATACAGTGACATGACTATTCGTATGAAGATTCTGTAACGACAAAACGATATCATCGGTGTTATCTAAAGACTATCTATTACTACTGATATCAACAAATAACCTGTCGTGTGAATAACATTGAACTATAAAGATCTACAACTTTGAGGTTCAACATATTATAACTTTTATAAACGAGTGGAAGCTGGGCTCTAAAAGGAGTTTGCATATTGACATTACGGAGAAGTCATATCCACGGAAGATCTACGACAAGGAGCTATTCTACGTGTGAAAGAAAATGCAAAGACCTGACTGTCTGACTGAAAACACTCATTCTTTGATTATTACGTGTTGAAGCTGGAGCTGACAAACTGTGAGTAGATTCATAATGCTAATTATGTCTTGAATGGATCGTCGAGGAAAATGATCAAGTATTAGTTCATATTAAGATAAATAAGTAATAAGAAATACATTGTAGCATCAATATATATATGTGCATGCATTATACCATTTGACATCATTCACTCCACCTCATTGATGTGCATGTTGTATATATGTGTATGAAAGAACAGAAATAGTGAAACATCAACAAAAAACTCAGCAAAACGGTGTGGTCTTGTAAAATTTATGAGTAGTTGTACTTGAGGTCTGTGTGTTTATGTTTTCCACGTAAATCGCACGGGTCACGTGACAATGATGATGATGATGATGATGATGATGATGATGATGATGATGATGATGATGATGTGCAGCAGTTTAATGTAATTTTCGTCCATGTCGAATACAGTTCACAACATAAATTCTACAACTAATTATAACAACAGATTAATACGCCAATGACACCAATTTATTTCATTCTTACAAATAAATGTAATGCTATACACTGCAATTGAAGTTTCAGTTTCAAATCAAATAATGATACGAATTCAATTCGTTAGTCAAAACTTAGAGTGAACCACCTTCTTCGTCTCCTCCCCACCCCATCTTTCACATTAATATCAACATTATTTATTATGAATTGTATTACATAACATATACACTATCATCATTTAATAGTACCATTACATTTATAATACATAATTTGAAATAATAAACAATATATACCTGCAGATTCAGCTGCGAGAAGTCCAGAACACCAATCCTTAGTATATAGTCAAGAAAAGAATGAAATATATTTTTGAATGTACATTAGTGAACTGTCGTGTGACCAGCTCAACCAATCGGAATTTAGCTCTCATAAAAAATAAATATAATATAAAGTCATCGGACCCAAATACTATAAAACGGGTCCGTGACATAATAATAATAATAATAATAATAATAATAATAATAATAATAATAATAATAATAATAATAATAATAATAATACATGCTGAGCGCGCCTTTTCCCTAAATCAGCCTCAAACCGCGCAAATGTGTCATTCGTTAGTTTTTTTATTCCTCGGATGGAAACGAAATCTTCAGGATTGGTGCGAATAAAAATGCAAGACTATTTCAATTGACACAAAAGAGATTGATTCCTACGCCAACATGGACGCAGAAACAAGCGACAATCTCTAACTAGAGAACTTTTTATCCTGGTAGCGCTTGTACCATTTACGGGAAGATGGCCAAGACTAGGAGTGGACAAAGGAGGATGAAGGTGATAAAGAAAAATAACGGAAAAGATGATGCAGATGCTACCCTGTTGCTGGCAACAGAGATGAGACAGGAGGCCGTTGACACCAAGGTCGCAACCTGCACGGAATCGGGAGCAGATGATGAATGTACCACCACCACCTCCACCTCCACCACCACCACCACAGTGAGTGAGATCTATGAGTTAAAAGATCTTGTAAAATCGCTTTGCTCCCGAATCTCCGTGCTTGAAAATATAATTCGCGAGCAAGATGTAAAAATTGATAAGTTGCTGGCCTTTTCGAAGCAGACGACGTGTGCGGCTCCGGGGAGCAAAAATAGTTCCACCTACGCAGAAGTTTTGAAGTTGTCAGCAGCTGGTCCCAACTTAAAACTCACGAAAATGCCACCAAAGACCGCGACAACCATGCCGAGGTCCACGTTAGGTCGAAAAAAAGCAAGTTTAGATCAAGATATAGTAGAGGCAAGATATGATGTCAAAATACCTACGTCATCATCAGTTGACGTAACATCAGACGTCAGCAGAAAAGAATGCGGAAGTGGAATTATTATTCTGCATGATTCGGTCTTGAATGGTATTCAAGAAAAAAGACTGGGTCAATCTTATGGCTTCGAAGCTGTCAAGAACAAAGCCTTCACTATTGGTGATCTTGAGCCCTCCTTCAGGTCAGCATTAAACAACCGAAGTCCACCTAAAGGAGTTGTTATCCACTGTGGCATCAATGACCTGAAAAAACAAGACTCCAGAACTGCAAGCAAACAATTCGTCCAGGCAGTAAAGAACATCTCCTCCTGCAGTCCAACATCGAAGATCATCATCAGTAAACTGCCTGTAGTGTCCGACCCCAAGCTGCAACAAAAGAAAGACATGTTTAATGCAGTTGTATTTTCCGAATTGGCCGAAGAACACCAGATTTCATTCATCAGCAACGACAATTTGCCACTGCACGCCCTGAGAGACAAAGTCCATCCAAACAAACGGGGCTCCAGTATTCTTGCTGGCAACATTGGTCGTCACGTTCACAGGATTGTGTGGGAGAAGCCACGAAGACCTGCACGGCGTTTTAACCGAGCAAACGACTTTCCAGGGTACTACGACTGGAAAGGGAATTACTACCCGCACTCTCCAATTCACTTCCCTACTAAATGGTACTAGTTAAGCCAGGACTGTTTGTTTCTGATTTCACAGCGTATTATACAGACGAATCAGTGATTTTATTTTGTGTTGTTTTTCCCTCTTCTCCCTCACGTTTGTTTCTGTAAATATTTGTTAACAAGCGTCACTATATGAAAAGTGAAAAATTAAGTATTTTCCAGTGGAACTGTAGATCTATTTCGACTAATTTACAATATTTACAACAATACTTATGTGAAACAGACCATCATATATTATGTTTACAATCGTTACATGTAAACAAAAATAAATTGCCTAAATTAAAGGGATTCTATTATCCACCTGTATTTAATTTAAATTGTAACAAAGTGCAAGCTGCAATATACATTAGAAATGATTTAGACTATGACATTTTAACATCGCCTGTTCCGAAGGACTTGGAAGGCGTCTTTTCGTCTGCAGTGAAATTAAAGGTGAATAAAGAACAGTGTATTAACATAGCATCAATATATTACCCAAGAGGTACTGACAACATAGACAGTGACTGGATAAGACATTTCGACATTTCTGATCCATGGATAATATGTGGTGACTTTAATACTCATTCACCTTTGTGGGATAAAAGCTGCCATAGCACAAATAATAACTTTTTTAATGAAAATGTTATTGACTCTGACTTAATTTTGATTAATGATGGAAGGATAACTCGCATTCCTGACGTGTCTACACATCGTCCTTCAGCCATTGACCTGACTTTTGTTACTCCAGATCTGGTTGTGGATTGCGTCTGGGATGTTGAGACTGATTCCCTCGGCAGTGATCATCTTCCTATAATTATAATTCTTAATAACATTGTTGATACGCAACTTGAAGAAGATTGTGTGCCAAAGTATAACTATAGTCATGCAAACTGGGAAAGGTATCAAAGTTTACTACTGGAATATGATACTGATTTTGTGAATAATGATGATATCAGTTATGCATATGATAACTTTGTGCGATGTATTCACTTCGCAGCTTCTAATTCTATTTCTCAAATAAGAAAATCTGTTAAGAAAAAATATACGGGAAATATATGGTGGAATAGTACATGTGAAACGGCTGTAAAAGAAAAACGGACTGCATACAAAAAATGGATAAAATGCAGATCAGAAGTAAATTTTAAAGACATGAAAGAAGCTAAAATTAAATGTAATAAAATAATAGCGCTTGAAAAAAGATCCTTTTGGTCTGAATATTGTAAATCTGAAATTAATAATTCCAAAGATGCTATCAAGGTATGGAAGAAACTTTCAGAAATGAAAAATGGAATTCAGCTCCCACAGTGCCCTTTAAAATTAATAAATAATAATTTCCCTACTCCTAAAGAAAAAGCTGAAGAATTTGTCAAAGTGTTTGCAAAAACTAGTAATTCTAATAATTTGTCACATCATGTTAAAAATGAAAGAGAAATATTAGAAAATACTGAAGAATATAATGCGCCCCCACAAGATAATAATTTATATATTAATTCAGAAATTGGAATTAAAGAAGTTAAAAATGCAGTTTTAGAATTGGGAAGAAAACGATCAGCTGTAGGTTTGGATGGAATATCCTATAATTTATTAATGCATCTCCCTGATAAATGGATAAGTATTTTACATACAATTATTAACAAATGTTGGATAACTGGCAGCTTGCCCGACTCTTGGAAGTCTTCTTTGGTAATACCTATATTAAAATCAGGGAAACCTCGGGCAGTTTCGTCCAGTTATAGACCCATTTCTTTAACATCTCACACTTGTAAATTAATGGAAAAAATTATATTACAAAGGATTTCGTACTATTATATTAAACAAAATATTATACCTGTAAATCAGGCAGGGTTTCAGAAAGGGAGATCGACAACAGATCATATTGTTATAATTACCACACATATAAAAAGACAATTTGCAAAGAGAAAAAGTGTTTTGGCTACATTTTTTGACGTAACAAAAGCATACGACCGAGTTTGGCATGCTAGACTGATGTATAAATTAAAACAAATTGGGTTGTCTGGTCGTATATATAATTATATTAGTACTTTTTTGACAAATAGAATTATAAAGGTTAAGGTGGGGAACTCATATTCTTCTGGTTTTGCTACTGATATGGGAATTCCACAAGGTTCTATAATATCGCCAATTTTATTTAATATATTAATTAGTGACTTGCCAACAATATTAGGTAATAGATTAACGCTTGCTCAATATGCAGATGATCTAGCTATATGGATGAATGTCAATTTAAAAAAAGAAAACCTCTTTGTATGAAATAAAACAGATTGAAAAATTATATCAAAAAGAAATAAACAACATCACTCAGTTTATGAATCAGAATGGTCTCGAACTATCAAAAGAAAAAACAAATTTGGTACTTTTTAGTAATTGTCAGAAACCAAGACAACTTCCAAAATTAGTAATTGACAATGAACAATTAAAATATGTTAAAGAGGTAAAATCTTTAGGAGTATATTTAACATGCAAGTTACATTGGAAAAGACACATAGAGTATGTAATACAAAAGGCTGTTAGAAGTTATAACCTACTGAAAATTATAAGCAAACAATCTTGGGGACAAGATGAAAAAACATTAGTTCATTTAGCTATTGCCCTAGTGAGATCAAAGTTAACATATGGACAGGAAGCATATTTTTCTTCTCCAAATTGTTACCTCAAAAAGTTACAAAGCGTAGACAGTAAGGCAATAAAATTAGCTTTAGGAGTGCCTATTCATACAAAAACAACAGAAGCATATAAACTTGCAGGAATTATGAACTTAGATGATTATAGGAGATTATCTTGTGCGAAATATATAATCAGAGCAAAAGCTGTAAACAATAGTACAGATGAAGAGCTTTTTATTAGATCGGATGTAGATTTTCCAAAACATGCCCAAAAGGTGCACTCTTTTCAAACAATAGCAACATATACTAATGATATTATCCAGTTAGATATAACACATATTGAGAATTTACGTAAGGATATAATATCGCCAGTTCCTCCATGGGAACTTGAAACAGCATATTATGATATACATTATTGTAATGAAAAAAAGAGTCAAAATCAGAACCTTCTTGCAGTTGAAGTTCGGAATCATTTATGTGAGAAATATTCAGAAACTTTAAAAGTATACACTGACGGATCTGTGTTAGAAACAGGGGAAACAGGAGCTGCTTTTGTTATCCCAGATTTGAAAATATCAGAATCGTTTTATATAGGAAAAGGTTATTCTATTTTTACTGCGGAATTAATTGCTATATTAATGGCTCTAAATAAAATTTCTAGTTTATGTCTGAATATATTTAGTATAGTTCTATGCGTAGATTCTCTATCTGTTTTAGATGCTCTAAAAGCTAATATTAACTGTGAACGAAAAGAAATTATTTTTGAGATTAAGAACATTATTCATGGATTGATAATTAGTGGTACTGAAGTGACCTTTTGTTGGATTCCATCACATTGTGGATTTTTATACAATGATTGGGCTGATCATGCTGCAAAATTAGGTGCATTAAATATTAATTCTTTATCAATTAAATTAAATCTGTCTTCCAAAGAAATTCAAAATAATATTGAAAATGGTCTTGTAAAGAAACTTCAGTTCTATACAAACTATACAAATCTTCGTGGATTTCCCAGATCAGTTTCATCTACGGCAAACAGAATATTATTAAATTCAATTAAAACCAAATATTGTAAAAATGTAAAGTGCATTTGTGATGAACCTCTAACTCTAAAACATATATTATTTGATTGTATTCAGATTCATCCTCTTTTGCCCCTTGAAGTAAATACTATAACATCAGTTAAAAACATTAGTAATGAATTAAGTGTGGGATTGGCAAAAGCTTTAATCAATTCTCCAGTCGCTCGTTTTATTTAACTGAAATTGTTATTGTTCTGTTAGATAGATATTAATAGTCCCTGGGTATATGTATGTGTTTATATGTGTCTGTTTAAATGCGTGAATCTGTATGTATGGTCTTTATCATCTTGATGAAAAAAGACGTTAATAAAACAACCAACCAACAAAAGAGACGTTGAAGTGTTAGCGTGATAGGGCGATCGCTAATCAGTGGCCTTCGTCGACGTTATGGCATGTCTTGATTGGAAGGGTCGTGGATGTTCAGGGATCTGAGATCCTCGAAAAAAAAGTTCGTGAACTTCCATGAACCTTCCACCAACCTTCCAATTATGACAAGCCATTAGTTTCGGTCTCCCTTCTTGTGTCACCCCCACCCTTCCAGCCTCCATATCCACCACCCTAGCCCTTCTTTCTCTCTCTCACTCTCTATCTGTCTCTCTCTGTCTGTCCGTCTGTCTGTCTCTCTCTCTCTCTCTCTCTCTCTCTCTCTCTCTCTCTCTCTCTCTCTCTCTCTCTCTCTCTCTCTCTTGATCGATCTGTATTGCGCAAGTTTGTTTGTGAAAGTATAATTACTGATGATTGTCCAGTGATTAGCCATCAGGGTGGCTGAGGTCAGGGAAAGATGGAGTACGCTGGTTAAACGATCATCTGTGGTGCCCCAACGACTTCCGAGTTACGGGATAGGATATGATAGGATAGGACAGTGATTAGCCTTGCTCACGATGTCTTCCCTTATGAGTTTGTTTTACGCATTATGGTCGCTTCGGCGTCGTTGTTTTTTGTCGTTGTTTTTGTATTTTTTTGTTAGTGGTAGTGGTTATGATGATGATGATGATGATTATGGTGATGATGATGATGATAATGATCATGATGATAGTGATGAGGGCGGCGGTGGTGGCGGCGGATGTGTTGGTGTCGTAGTTGTTCAGTTGGCAATTGCCCAGTTTTGTTGTCGCTGATTATGTAGTATTCGCAAGGAAAATCTTCCCTAATCAATAATCATCTGTATTAAAAAAATAATTGGTACACGTAAGAATATTTATCATTAGTCAATGCCACCCCGATGCTTCAATCCTGACATGTATAACTCGAGCTCGTTTATCTACGCATCTTGTTACTCAGCAACAACTCAGGAAGGGTCGTGTGAAGTTTTCCTACTTTATTCAGCAAAAACCAACAACTTTGCAAAAATCACTACAAAAATCACTTTTTTTAAAAACAAGCAGAGAGTGCACTACTTATATAGCCTCTTTGCAATCTAGAGAAACCTCGAACAGTCCAGAATGACGCAATAACATCCAATCAAAATAAAACTCGTCACTGGAACTATCCACTGTGTTACGTCATAGAACATTCTCCAGTTTACGAGCTATCGCCCGATAGATTTGGACAATTATATCGATGCTTATCAAGTTATTCCAGTAAGTTCTCCACGATACCACAACAATAACGATCACGGAAGACTATCATCATTATACGAAGCTTTTTCTAGTAACAGCGCAGAATCAAATCAAAGGTACGCTATTGTCGCATACTTTGCAAAAACAAAATGTTCGGAATTATCGTGCGCGTCTCGATCGTAACATCAATAATGAAACATCTTACTAACAGCGGCCTAGCACTTAGGGTCGATTTTTTATGCCTTCGTCTTCCGTTCGCTGAGAACAACAAGCATCTTGGCTGAATGCGGCTTATACAAATTGATGATAATCGCACTCTTAGTATGGTGCTACTTAGCGCCGCGTTTGCTGATCCGTCTCCTGATAGTTCTTGAACACTCATAAAACACGCCCGTTGTCATCTAGAAAGACTTGCCAGGACCACACATGCGTTACATTACATTACATGATTATTGCTTTAGGTCCAGCGGACTCTTCCGAGCCAAATCAGGACCAGACAACTCTCTGATCTGCATAAAAGATCTGCTGAAACAACCCTAGTGGTAAAACTGAAGGCACTCCACCAGCCAGTCACTTTACAATAAAGACATCCCACGCAGGGGACGCTGAGGCTACACTCTAATTTATCGAACCCCCGTTTACAAAAACAAAATAGAATACAAACATCATTATAAATTATCAACAAAACACATACATATAAAATGCCTACATTGCTAAATAATAACATCATAGGAAGCCCTAGTGGCCACCTGGCAGAAAGCGTCCAATATTTCCAAGCTGATCCAACAGACCTCGCACACAAATAAGGAGTTTTGTCCCGGTGTGACATCTTCAAGCTCCTAGTATCTTATTTGGGCTGGGAGCGACTGGGAGCATTCTGATTGGTCGACGCATTACAAAATTCGACGCATGCGCACAGTGCTATCGTAGTCTTAGTTAGGGATAGGGTTAGAGTTAGGGCTAGGGGTTAGGGTTAGGGTTACGACGCCTAAGAAAATCGTGAAAAAGCAGGCCCGACTTGACCTGGCGCATGCGCAAAAGCGCCCGGCTAAAGTAAGACACCCGGAACTTTGACGACGTGACACCGGAAGAGTTTTCAAGAAAAAAGGTAGGTGACCGGTCTAGCGAAGAAGAAGATAGTACAGCAGATTGATAGAACAGAGCAGGAATGAGAAAGGCAGCTACAGTGGGAATTTAAAGCACTACATTTCCAGAAAGCGGGGATATGCGAGGTCGCGATGTATGCCAAGGAAGCTATCTCTCTTACTTAGCTATGCTAACCATAAAAACACGTCCTCTAACTTGCACTAGCGTGGTCCTTACTGGAAAGTATTAAGGAAGCTGCGGTGAATAGTCCGCGAGGCTTAAAACCAAAGCCTCTAGCTAGTAAACTAAACTGTTGGTAAACAGTTCCCCTAACACTGACCATGAGATGTAGACTTCCACCATGTTAGCCTTTGTGCCAAGGTTTCTCGTGTGGAGGTCTGGCCCTTTACCTAACGTAGAATTGCAGTTGGCAACTCTCTTTCCTTAGGTGACACATTAAAAGTTACAAAAACCTTTTTATTATGGTAAAACGTTAGTAACAGTAATTAAGCTCTTAACATTTGCATTTGAAACGGTGTCATTAGGGAAGTCTAGATACTGGCTTAATTTTTCTAGTCAGCTTTAATTATTATATTTATTCTTTCGAGGGGCTGCTCTTAGCAAAGGCCGACAGATAAGCTCTGTCCATCGTTCAGCATGCTCACCGAAGCTGCCAGTAATTATTTGTTCAGCGGTTATGAATTATTTTCTAAAACTTAAAGCTAACCATTAAAACCCCGCTTAGGATTGTGTCCTGAATCCATTTTTTTTTACACTTAAATACTCCAACAAACCGACAGAGGTTCCGCTTTTTGGTATCAAAATACTTCCTAACTTCGATACTGCAGGCATAGATATTGACTGTTAATGATAACCAAATGCTAACTGTGCTGCTACCTTGGAAACTGACCAACCCCATTAATAGTGAGATTTAGAAAACGAAACGTACTCCGTTTCGTTTTCGAAGTTTGCTGTATACGTCACGACTTTGTTGCCTTTCGTCACATCCGGACTCAAAGTTCAAGGTCAGACACAAACGAACCGTAGACC
>CM072514.1:80573040-80588040 GCA_036898135.1 Oncomelania hupensis | reverse complement strand
TCGGGGCGGAATCGATTATTTTAAAGGCGTGTAACAGCCAGAGTAATAATTATTGCGTATTTCAACTAATTAGCTTAGTTCTAAGTCACCGAGAGTTCTTTAAAAGAGGGGGCGGGCAGATATTCATTGTCTGTTTATTCCGTGATTGTCTTACACAAGGCGTGAAGTGGTGTTCACACTGCGAACACAAGTACGAATACGGTAGAAGTTCGCAAATTTGCTGTTGTGTAATTTTTTTCGCCCGTAAAGAACACAAATAAAATTCAAATGGCAAACTGAAAAAAAACTGCTGTTGAAGGTAGAAGAAAAATGATGATGATGATAATAATGATGATGATGATGATGATGATGATGATGATGATGATGATGATGATGATGATGATGATGAGGATGGTGATGGTGGTAGTGGTGGTGATGGCTTTGGAGAAGGTGGGGTGGTGGTGATTTAGATAAAACTGTTGTAAAAGAAAGGGTGTACAAAACTTAAAGAATGGGTCAATGATAAACCGTACAAGCCAGCTTAAAACGAAGACAAAACCTGGGCAAAGTAAACAACCTCGTAAATCTCCCATAATTGTCATGTTGCAGGCGTGCATGTCAGCTAAGAATGTTAGGAACACGATCACGGTTTGCTCGCTCTTGTCAAATCTGAATTTGTTTTAAGACTAAGGGTGAAGGGGTTTGGGGGGGGGGGAATGCTTGCTGCCGAGTATCAGAGACTATTACAACATATCACTGAATCAGAAAATGGCACATTGGCATGATAAGTCGCTGATCCCCGTGATACTCTGGGTGGCTGGCTTTCTATCATTAGGAATAGGATTGATGCTTGATCCTGGAGGTCTTAGCCACTGAATTTTACCATATTTAGGCTAAGCCCGAAACTTGTTCCTTCCTGTTCTACTTCGACCTTCTTTCTGTTCCTGCTCATACTCCACTTCTCTTATGTGCTTTATTCTCCCACCACCATCTATGTCTGTCTGACTGACTGTCTGTCTCTCTGTCTGTCTGTCTGTCTCTCTCTCTCTCTCTCTCTCTCTCTCTCTCTCTCTCTCTCTCTGTTCACTCCTCTATCATCTTTCTTACACCAGAACATAAATCACAAGAAAACCATTACGATCGATGTTTTTAAAATTGAGACTGACTGAACCCAATAATATTAATAAAGATAGGGAGGAAACCGGAGTAGCCGGAGATACCTTTCGGCGAATATAATACAACATTCCGTGCATTCATTGAGAAATGAATTCCTACCTAGACAAACTGAACAAGCCAAATTTGAACAAAGTTGATATTGTCGTGCAGTCATAATTAGACCACTGCGTCACGTAAGCCTTAGCGCGAACATCTTACATTACCCTCTAATATTTCTAGTTAAACCTCAATCTCAATGTAGCCGTGCTGGCTACAAGAATTTCTGACCATACGATACGTAGGCCTTACTCTGTCGCTGTTAGGTTTAAATTAGCTGTGTGCACTAACTTGAGATATTCTTTTCAGACCCCTTAATGCACATAACCCTTATACGTAGAATTGAATTCTCTATCAGAATATATAAACTTTATTTTTGATTTATGTAACAGCTTGAAGGAGAGCGCGATGTTTAGAATAGCGCGACACATATCACGTTGATAAAGACACTGCGCTGTTATAGGCTAAGCCTCAACGGATATTGACCGGTCGTAACGCAACGTCCCGCCTTTTAACACAATAATTTTGAATGATGCTGTAGCAAAAGATTCTACACTGCACCACCTTAAGTGTATTATTTTCCGATGTCTTAGTTCATTACATACCAGTAGATCTTAAATTAAATATTTGTTTTATAGAGTTTTTAAAGAGTTTTCAAGAAAAAAAGGATTGGTGACTGGATCTAGCGAAGAAGATAGAAGCTAGCAGATTGATAGAAGAGATTAGGAACGAGAAAGAATAAATGAGAACGACAGAAACAGTGGTAATTGAAAGCACTACATTTCCGCAAAATAAGGATACTATTTATACAGAAAATCCCGCTGCCCCAACGGAGGTGCAGCGAACAGGGGCATGATGTGTGAATCACATGACAGAAGTGAATTTAAAAGTGAGCCTGCAACTGGTGACAAAGCGTTGTATCGTAAGACAGGTCTAGACAATCTTTACCTCTGGCCGTGCTTTACCTCATTCAACGTTAATGCTTCTCTTCGCATTTTTTTAAAGAAAAAAAAAGATATGTGTTTGACAGATGAGGGGTGGGATAGTGAGTAAGGATCGGATGAGGAGGATGAGGAGGGGGAGATGAGAGCTAAGAAGAAATAATGGGTAGACCCCATTGAAATTGAATGAAAATGATGAATGAGTTATAGCCTGTCTTGCTAGAAAGGGTCGTGGAAATTTAGGGGAAGTTCAAAAACGTTTTCTCGAGGTTTTCAGATCCCGAACCTAGGTTGCCGAACCTTTTGGACAAAAACGTATGTGTAAAACACAAGTGATAAAGATGTCTCGCTTATAAAGAAGGGGTCTGGGGTGTATGGGTAGGAGTCTGGAATATAATTCTTTTTATATGCTATCCTCTGGACAAAATGACAGTGCTAGGAAAGGTATATTCCCGCTTTTCTGCTGTCAATGGTTTGTATGTGTGGAATTATGCCCGAGATATAAGGTCTACCGCTGTGTTACCTCAGCTCGTCATTGTGTCAACTGGGCTTCAAATCAAATAAATTCAATAATGTATTTACTGGGCTTCAAATCAAATAAATTCAATAATTTATTTTACCGCCTGTTCATATGCACGTGATTTTAGGCCAAACGGCCATCTTCGCGCATGGACACACAAACATAATAATCCCAACTAAGCATTTAAAGTTGAACTATAATTATAAAAATCATTGAAAGTGACATTCACACCGAAGTTTACCAACTATTATTGCCGAACTAGGCAACAAAATGTCAATGGGCTCTATGCACAAAAGGCGTGGCGGTCACGTGCTGCGGGAATAACGCAGCGTGCTCGAGTTTGAAAATGGTGAAGTACTGTTCTGCGTTTGGATGCTCTACCTCCGACGTTGTATGCAGATCTTTTCTTCATCTCTGGTTTTACTCATTATGCTTCAAATCATCTGGAAATCCATTTTTTTAAAGCTATGTCTAAGAAAACTACGTTGCTATCTATAAAATAGCTGCAATTTGGATAGAGAAAGAGACTTGTCAATACGATGGCATAGAAAACTACAAAACAAACAAACAAAAAACAAAAGCAAACAAAGATTAGGGTAAATAAAAAGAAAGCACTACTTCAGTTTTGTGTATTACGTCCCCTCATTTTGAATCTAAAGTGTGTGTGTGAATGTGTGCGGTGAATGTGTGCGGGTGTGTGTGTGTAAGTGTGCGTGTGTGTGTTTCAAATTTTATGTTAACGGCATGATGTTAATCCGTTTTTAAGAGATAAACTGGAAAGTGCATTATTTTTTTTCCTTCTTTTTAAAACAGTCTAAAATCTGAATTCCAATTACAATTTCAAATTTCCGTCTTTGGCTGAGAAATGAGAAGAAACGCAAGCGTATAATAAAGCTGGGTATACAACAAAACGAAAATGTGGGGTCGTTCTTCAGCTGCATTTCTCATTTTAATTATTACTGCGTCGAGGGATTGCCTAACATTATTTCACTGTTGAGTTACAGCAACATTGTAAAATACATTATGCAACAGAGAACGCCAAGTGGAATACAGGGGGCTGGGATGGAGGGGACTGGGAAGGGGGGGGGGAGGGAGAGGGGAAGGTGACTCATGGAAAATTTATCATAATTTATTACTTTGCGTTCAACACAAAAACCTAAAACCTTATCCTTGTACCGTCTCACCCTCTTCGCCACACTTATGTCCTTTTCTACTCACTGAATTGCAGGCAGCGTTTCCAAATTTGGGTCTGGTGAGCCTTTGGTTGATTGATTTATTTATTTATTTAATCGTTTTTATATAGCGCTTTTCCAGCTCAAGAGCTGCTCAAGGCGCTGGCCGATACAGGATCTAACTCAAGCCGCCCGAGACGCCCACCCGCAGCCTTTGGGCGCATGGTCTGACGCCCGGTCAACTGAGCACAATCCTGGGCAGCCAGGGATGGGGGAGAAGGACCTAGGTGCATGCTGGGTGTTTCCTTGTCACCGGCACTCACCCGTCTAGGACATGAGCGTCAGGATCTTTAAAGTCCGTTATGATGGAATGTATGCGACACAGACTAGACCTCGGTTTATACTCTCATCCGAAGGAGTATACAAATTATACTTCAGTAGCATGGATCATCATGGCACATTTGTATTGCTGTGGGTTCAGTTTGTTGTTTTCCCCGGTTTGGGGTCATATTCACCCACAGTTTACCCACACCCTTTTTCCCTCGCTCCCTTCTTGACCCCTTCCCCAGTGGAGTAAAAAAAAAAAAGAAGCAGAATATAATTTTTCAATTAGTCTGCTTCGTTTTTATGGGGTCTCCGTTGCGCATTTGCATGTCATCAGTGTGTGAGGTTTGTTTCTTTCTCTGTTCATTGCGTCGCACTGTGTTCTTCCTGTATTGAATTTGGTCTTCACCCTCCCCTCTGGTGCCCAGACACACACTCTTCAGTTCCATCCTCCTTCCCTTTCTCTGGGTCTGTTTACTGTTTTGTTTGTCTCTTTCCCTACTTCTCTCCGAGTATGTGCTTGTGTGTGTGTGTGACTCTCTCTCCCTCCCTCCCTCCCTCTCTCTCTCTCTCTCTCCCTCCCTCCCTCCCTCTCTCTCTCCCTCCCTCCCTCTCTCTCTCCCTCTCTTAGGACCTAATGCCATTACCCTTATCCTTAATAAAGTCTTCGACCAATGTTTCTTTTTCTCTCTTCCCTCTCTTTCTCTCTCGCTCACTCTCTCTCTCTCTCTCTCTCTCTCTCTCTCTCTCTCTCTCTCTCCTTCTCCCTCTCTTAGGACTTAATGCCATTACCCTTATTTATAATAAAGACTTCGACCAATGTTTTTTCTCTCTCTCTCTCTCTCTCTCTCTCTCACTCTCTCTCACTCTCTCTCTCTCTCTCTCTCTCTCTCTCTCTCTCTCTCTCTCTCTCTCTCTCTCTCTCTCTCTCTCTCTCTCTCTCTCTCTCTCTCTCTCTCTCTCTCTCTCTCTCTCTCTCTCTCTCTCTCTCTCTCTTCTGTTCGCTTTCATTGTGTCACTCCAGCTTCTAAGACCTTTTTGTTCTTGTTGCCTTTTTTGGTTTCGGTTTTCTTTTTTTTTTCACCTTCGTTTTTTTTTTTCTTTTGTTGTTTGTTCTGGTTCGTGATTGACAGCCGCTGAACGATCCGTGCTATCGCAACTTGAAAGAATTTTATCCGGAGAGCGGTTAATGAGTTTCCAAAAATATTGAGTCACAAATATACACCGGCGGTATGCGTGCACACGTCTCCCCTCACTTCACTTCACTTCACCACACACACATACGCACACCACACACACACACACTATATATATTATAACAGACACACATAATATATTCTCATGGCAATTATGGTACAAGATAGTTAACTTGTTGTATTTAAAGTCTGTTCTTTTTTAACATAGTTTTAGACATTCACTCATTCTGGAAGTAATTAATACACTGTACATTTACACTAAATAAATGTTTCTTATAACATGGCTGAAAGTAACTTACATAATTATGCTCTCTCTCTCCTCTAACACACACATACACACACACCCCTTCACATACACACACGGACACAGTTTTCTTAACTGCTTTCATAGTTTATATCCCAGTCATTTTGTATCTGTCTTTTGTTCGTTTTAGACATAATGTTATAGAAATTATCTAGACCGTGTTTTCAAGCACCCTTACGGGTTACATCTTTCGAACTTCCTGCATGTAATGTGGGTATTTTTCTTGTGCGGTTTCCTTGAAGCGGAATTAAATATTCATCCCTATGTTTAACAAAGAATCAATTAAGCGTTCACTCGCTGCTAGGTAAATATTTACCTGGAGGTTTCTGATCGTATTTTTTTATATAATGAGCGATATTTGGTGTGTTTTTTGTTTTAAGTCTTTTTTCACTGATAAAGGCCACACACACACACACACACACACAAGGAAAGACACACACACACACACACACGCACACACACACACACACACACGCAGACGCATTGAACAAGCACATATGTATGCACATTCACCCAAGTACGCACACACACACACACACACACATTTTCTATATCATTCACACACAAACACGCGCGCGCACGCCCACTCTCACACACACACGCACACAAGTAATTTATACTCTCGGGGTAAACCTGCATTCCATTAACATTTTATTAGTTCCAGAGCTGTAAAACTCGGTAACTACTTTTTTTTGGCGTTGTCCGTCCGACGTACGTTCGTCCAGCGTCCGGCGTCCGTCATCAATGGCATGTGCACACTTTTCTCTGAAACCAGTGAAGGGATTTCTTTGAAACTTGGTATTTAGTTAGAAACTAGTGAACCCTACCAGATGACCCCAAAAGTATGCATATCGAGTGATGATGCCATCATGGTGACTCGTAATTTGTTGTTTTTTGTTTTCTTTTTCTAATCCTATTGATGCAAGTTTGGTATGTACTTAGATTTTACCTGTGCCTCCAAGGTAAAACCAAACTTATGCAAATCGAATGATGACGTAAGTTTTTGTTTTTTAAAGAAATTTTTAAACTTGTCAATTTTATTATTTAAAAAAATTTGTCAGTAGAATGTACTTTCGTCTTTTGAGCTTTAAACGAAACTGGTATATTGACGTCATCATGATGACGTCATAATTTTTTCCTAGTCCTATTTTCTCCCAAACTACTGGAGGAATTTGGTTCGAGTTTGGTACATACTTAAAATTTTACCCATGCCTCTAAAATCAAACTGATGCGAATCAAGTGACGTAATCACGATGACGTCACATTTTAAATTAAATTTTATTTTTAACATATTCTTTAAACTTTTTAGGTAATGAGAGTGTACAGATGCGTTGATCCTTAGTCAGAACGTATGTATATCGAGTGACGTCATCGTGGTGACGTAATATTTGAAAAAAAAATTCGTTATTTATTATGCCACTTTTCTTTGAAACTATAATGGACGATATATCTGAATTTTGGTATTTAGTTAGAAAATTGTGAACCTTACCAGATGGCAAAAAAACCCACAAAACTATGCATTTTTTGGGTGACGTCTCATGGTGACGCCATTTTTTTTTTAATCCTATTTTTTCCCAAGCTACTGGAAGGATTTGGTTCAAGTTTGGTATGTATTTATATTAAAACTGAATACCTCCCCCCACCAAACACCCACCTACATCTCACCACTACCACCCCAGCCTCGTCTTTCCTCCTAGTATAGCTTCAGTATTTTTAGAAATGTGGATATCGTATGCACGCTTATGCTGTGCTCTTAGCTTGCTCATTAATTAATGACGGGACAAGATTTCAGGACGAAACATGTCAGTTTCATTTCTTTGACAGGCAGTTGACAACAAAGGCAATAACCATAGTCAGAATATCTGCGCTAACCTCATGACTGCTATCTTTTTAGTTGAGAACAACACGAGGGTTTGCTTACAAAGTCAACGATGGCCAGAATGTTACTTGAGGAACACGTGCTAAACCCTAGAAAGTGCAGAGTTCCCTCTGTATTTCAGCATAACTTGATGTGTTGACTCCATCAATAAATGTGATGATGAGTATGATGATGATGATTTTTTGTTATTGATAATGTTCTTATATTGAGCTTTTCCAGTTCAAGAGCAGTTGCACTAGGCACTGGTCAATACAGAACTTAACTCAAGCCGTCCGAGGCGCAAGCTTGCATTCTTAGGCACATCGTCTAATGCCTCAATCGTCGTATTTATGTAACTGGAACTCACCCGCCAAAGACATGAGCGTCAGTGTCTTTAAAATCCTGGAATAGTTTCTTCATAATCCTCCTCTTTCTCCTCCTCCAACTTCTTCCCACTTTTTGTCCTTCTTCTCTATTGTCTGCAATACAAGGTGTGTGTGTTTGTGTGTCCGTGAGAGAGAGAGAGAGAGAGAGAGAGAGAGAGAGAGAGAGAGAGTACGCGAGGGAACTCTGCACCCGTTTTGGTCCAGCACTTGGTGGTAAATTATGTTGGGTGTTTTGTGTGTGGTGAAAATGAAATGCACAATGGATAAAGGTAAAAGGTAAAGGTTGTCCCATAGCCTTTGGCCGTAGGGGAGCGTGATGTTGGAGATCACACTTATCTTTGGCCAGCGTAATGAAGGTGATGCCCATCTCTCTCTCCCTCGCTGCTTTACCTTTCCCACCCTTAAGAGAGTAGGTACTCAGTCACAGTTGAGTCAACTCGGGGCGTTGTTATTTGTCGCTTCACGTTTTGCGGTCACCCATCCAAGCGCTAACCGCACTGGGCGATGCTTAACTTGCGACACAGTATCGAGTGCTCCAACCACTGAGCTATCCGACACCCTACTATGGATGTGCAATGTAAACTGTGAACTTGCATGATGTGTAATTAAACCAAGTTTGTTAAAGAAAATATGTATTTATTTGAAATATTTATTAATTTACTTTATTATTATAGTAATAGTAGCAGTGGTAGTAGTAGTAGTAGTAGTAGTAGTAGTAGTAGTAGTAGTAGTAGTAGTAGTAGTAGTAGTAGTAGTTGTTGTTGTTGTTGTTGTTGTTGTTGTTGTTGTTGTTGTTGTTATTGATGGCTTATATTGCATATGTTGCAGAAGTACAACCTGAAAGACTCCCCCATAACAATAAGAACTAGGTCTAGTCAGGACGTGGCCAACCTCATCACTGAGGTCCGCAACAAGATGCAGAACTTGCTGATAGAGAAAGAGACAGCTGTCAAGGTAAGTACTATTGTATTGTATTGTATTGTATTGTATTGTATTGTGTTGTGTTGTGTTGTGTTGTGCTGCGTTGCATTGCATTGCATTGCATTGTATTGTATTGTATTGTATTGTATTGTAATTGAATGTTTATACATGTTTTGTGTGTACTAGATTTATGACAGTTGTCATAGTGATTATTGCCAGGGGTGTGGCTGTACGGCTGGTTACCAATTTCCATTTGAAATGTTCTGTTGTCATTTGGCGGAATAAACTTTTATTGCCAATTATGCCCCTCATAACATTGTACACTAATAAATGTAATAGGTCCGTGAACAAATTAAAATAAAACTTCATAATGTTGAAAAAGATGCAAAAGTCGCAAGTGGTTCCAAACTTATGCACACCACTGTACAAAGTGATCGGACCCAAATAACTATAAAAACCTACCCGTGACAATACTCCCTTCCTGCAAAAAGAAAACGCCCGAGTTTTTTTTTATTTTTACCTGAAATAAAAAATACTACAGTTTGTATCCACCTGTTGTTGTCGTCGTCGTCGTCGTCATCCCATCAGGCGCTGCCGATACCAATCTCACAATGGTGGATTTACTAAATGTTAGTATTTATAGAAGATTAGGTATGAAAGAGGTGGAGAGATAGATAGATAGATAGATAGATAGATAGATAGATAGATAGATAGATAGATAGATAGATAGATAGATAGATAGATAGATAGATAGATAGATAGATAGATAGATAGATAGATAGATAGATAGATAGATAGATAGATAGATAGATAGATAGATAGATAGATAGATAGATAGATAGATAGATAGATAGATAGATAGATAGATAGATAGATAGATAGATAGATAGATAGATAGATAGATAGATAGATAGATAGATAGATAGATAGATAGATAGATAGATAGATAGATAGATAGATAGATAGATAGATAGATAGATAGATAGATAGATAGATAGATAGATAGATAGATAGATAGATAGATAGATAGATAGATAGATAGATAGATAGATAGATAGATAGACAGATGCTCGGTGCTTATAAGGTCCAGCGGACTGCCAAGAGCCGAATCAGGACCACACAAAATGAAGTAAAAATCAGACTCAACTGTTAAAATTTAAAGATGATAAAAGATGTAAATAAAATCAGTCTCACCAATAAGGGAGAGAGAGAGAGAGAGAGAGAGAGAGAGAGAGAGAGAGAGAGAGAGAGAGAGAGAGAGAGAGAGAGAGAGAGACAGACAGACAGACAGACAGACAGACAGACAGACAGAGAGACAGAGACAGACAGAGAGACAGAGACAGAGAGATACAGAGAGACTCTCTGAGACGGATGTCGTACTATTGGTCATAAGTAGCCTAAGGGAATACAGCAGCGCATCTCCCAGTAAATTGTGATTCAATATAGTCTATCGCCCAGCATTCCATTGATTACCGCTTTCTCTTGTTTGCCAACAGGAGCCCACATGCCGCGACCCTGGATCTCCAGGGCTTCAAGGTATCGTAGACCGTGGGGAAATATTTGAAACAGAAAAGCAAGGGAGTGCGTGGGGTCATGGGTGTGGTGGTGGGAGGGGGAGGGGAGGGAGAGTGCTGGTGACGGGGTGAAGGCGAAAGTTCACAAAATCTGTATTTAATGTTGAAGTCAGATTCGTAGAGTGTTTGCTTTTGGGCAGTACCGCTATGGAATTAGACCTATTTCACGCTGTCCATTTGAACGAACTGTAAGACAGCTATCATCTTCAACATCAAGATCATCATCATTATCATCACCATCATGAATATCATCTTTATGAACATCATCATCACCTTGAACACCATTATTATCATCACCACCATCACGAACATCATTATTATTACCATCACATTTGTGAACATAATCATCATGAACATCATCATCATGAACATCATCATCATGAACGTCATCATAATAATCATCATCATCATCATCATCATCATCATCATCATCATCATCATCATCATCATCATCATCATCATCATCATCATGTCTTTGACTCAGCGGAATGATTAAGACTCTTCATGTTCATTCAATCGTTCTTAATTTCCGCGTTTTCTGTGACGGAGCCCTCCAGCCAACAAGTCTATATACAGTTTCGAGGCACTGAAAGCGTTGGCCGTGGTTTATACTTTGAGAGTGAAGCAGATGTCAGTGGGTTGAGAATGCGTGAGTTTGAGACCACGGAGTCGCCATCGAGTTCGGTAAGGAGAAGAGTTGTTGTTTGTAGATTATAGTCACACGACACTTTTGCATATTGGTGACTACTGGACCGATTTATACTGACACCAGCGGGCCAGTTGTTGGTAAAGGGGAAAATAATATGATCACACGTTGACCAATCCGGGATTCGAACCAGCGACCTTTCGATTACTAGCAAGACGCTCTTACCAACTGAGCTACCCGGCCCCAAGGAGAAGAGAGAAAATGGAAGTGAAGAAATACAATGTAAGTGGTTGAAAAGTAAGTCCCTATTGAACATTGCTGATCGCATTTGTAAATAGCGCAGCACTTGTATGACACAACGTGTACTGTGATCCTTACAGAGGTACAATGCAATCTGTTGTCTTTTCATTTATCTCGTGGTAACGAGAGCAACCCATAATAGTTCGTAGCTTGACACTGCGGGACCGAGCACATCGTCTTTTAAGACATAAGAAGACGTAAGACCAAGCGTCATTACATTACATTACATGATTATTGCTTTAGGTCCAGCGGACTCTTCCGAGCCAAATCAGGACCGGACAATCCCTGATCCGCATAAAAGATCTGCTGAAACAACCCTAGTGGTAATACTGAAAGCTCTCCACCAGCCAGTCACTTTACAATAAAGACATCCCACGCAGAGGACGTTGAGGCTATACTCTAATTTATCGAACCCATGTTTAAAAAACAAAATGGAATACAAACATTATTATAAATTATCAACAAAACACATACCTATAAAATGCCTACATTGCTAAATAATAACATCATAGGAAGCCCTAGTGACCACCCGGCAGAAAGCGTCCAATATTCCCAAGCTGATCCAACAGATCTCACACACAAATAAGGAGTCTTGTCCCGGAAGAGTTTTCAAGAAAAAAGGTAGGTGACTGGTCTAGCGAAGAAGAAGATAGTATAGCAGATTGATAGAACAGAGCAGTAATAAGAAAGAGCAAATGAGAAAGACAGCGACAGTGGGAATTTAAAGCACTAAATTTCCAGAAAGTGGGGATATTATTTATACTGAAACCCCGGCACCCCAACGGGGGAGACCAAGCGTCAAAAATAGGCCATTATGGGCTGCTATAAACAAATCAGAGATTGGCAATGACATGCAAGGTTCGCAGTACAATTTATTTCATGCAAATGCAATACTGTTTAGGCCTACAACCGTCATCAGCACCTTTTGATAGGAAGTTACTTTATAACCACCTTCCACTATTTCGCTTTAATTATTTCAGGACCGCCACCTTGGACCGTTTTATTTGTATTGTTATTTTATCCTATGTTTCATTGGGGAGCTTTGGGCAGGAGGGATGGAAAAGCATGTGATGGGCATGCAGATGGAAGGTGCAGTGGGTTACGAGTGATGGAGAGAGAGAGAGAGAGAGAGAGAGAGAGAGAGAGAGAGAGAGAGAGAGAGAGATTACGGGGAGGGAGACGCAAGTCCTGGGCTTGCACATGGAATTTGTTATGGGTTGTAGAGTGATGTGGCAGATGCAGAGAGAGAGAGAGAGAGAGAGAGAGAGAGAGAGAGAGAGAGAGAGAGAGATGAGGAGGAGGATGCGGTGAGGGGAGAGGGGAGTGTGCAAACAAAGAGAGGGACCCTTTATGAAGTATGTGTCGACCGTTTTCGTCCGCGACTGCATGAGTTAGATCATGAATCAGCCAGCATTTTGAGCAGCCCTTGAGCTGGAGAAGCGCTACAAAATAACAATGCAATCAATACATAGAAAAGAGGAAATGGGAGCGACCTACAACATACAAGATGTTTTCATTGTCCCCATTTTCACACAAGCAAATTTCACATGTGGGCAGCACGAAAAAAAAGCATGACACGTGACAAGGACAGTGCCATAGCCAATGAATAAAACATAAGATATAACATCAACATTTATTCACATAGAAACATTCTCTCTCTCTCACACACACACAACGCCCATCAATGAAACTATTAAGAAACAAAATTATTGAGACAACAAAAGATGTCAATTGCATGTGACCAAATGAAGTAATAAATGACAGTGAATTGTAACAGTGAAATATGTAAGACCTGGGGCTAAACAAACAGATGGCAGAGTGATAGATGGAATGAGAGATGGAAGGAGAGAAATAAAACCTTAAGGACAGGATGACACGAAAGAAGAGGATGAAAGGAAAGGTAGAGGGACATGAATAATAGAAAGCCATGAAAGGAGGGAGGAAAGGACTGAGGAAAGATAGACAGGGATCGCAGGGACGACGACAACACATCCAGAGCACAGGTCATACGCTAAGGAAGACTAGGAAAGGACGAAGAAGAATACAGTAGGATTAAGGACAGATTAAGCCACACATGAAAGGAAAGAACGGATTCGGAGGAAATCCTAGAAGGATCGCAAGGACGGAGAGAAGGAAGGAATACAATGTCTGGAGGTGCCATGCCAGGATACTCAGTAGTGAACTCGTGTGCCATTCAGGATTCCTTGTCACATCCACATCGCGCTTGGCAGCGGTCACGTTTGTACACGTTAGACTTGGGGAGAGAACATCCAACATCGAAGTTTAACGTCTTCAACCAGCTTTGGCGTTTTGGCAGAACACTGAACAATTATACTGTTAAGGTGGACAGTGAAAATGGTCTCTTGATGTATCTTGACCACCACGGGGTTGAAACCTGGGTCATCGGTGCGCCAGGCCAAAGCTCTAGCGCTGAGATACGGCGGTGGGAAAGTTGAAGACACAGCGAGCGTACAAAAATTTATAATGCTGGCGTGTGTGGTGTGTGTACGTGTGTGTGTGTGTATGTGTGTGTGTGTGTGTCTCTCTCTCTCTCTCTCTCTCTCTCTCTCTCTCTCTCTCTCTCTCTCTCTCTCTCTCTCTCTCTCTCTGTCCGTCAGTCTGGAAGCTTAAAAACGGATTCTTTTTTTTTTCCTTCTTTTTTTTTTTGCCTTGCTCGTTTTTGTTTGTTGATCGTATATAATATTTGTCTTGTAAGGTAGTTGTAATCTTCAAAGGAAACATCTCTGCGTGGATTGAGGAGAGTAGGCCTACTATTGTTGTTTGTGATGGCTGAGCCTTTGTTTAGGGAAATCTGTTTCATTGTGTGTTAAATTGTTTTTCTGGTCTTTTCTGTTGCCTCAGGGGAATGTTTCTCCAAATTCTACTGTCAGCGGTAGGGAGAAAACCAGAGTACCCGGAGAAATTCCTCGGGCTTGTATTTATTTGCCGAATCTCTGATTTGTAACGTTTCCTTTGGAAATATTTATTTGGTACTTGCTGATACTTCTGTTTATAACAGCTTTTGAATAGAAACCGTCTGTCAATGTTTCAATGTTTCCCTTTTCATCGTCCTTGTTATAATTTCGTGTTTCTTTGTTCTTTTTCGTGTGTTTTGTGTTATTCATCTTTTGTTTTATTGATTTCTGTTTGCGATTTTTTTTTATTTATTTTGTTTTCTCTTTGCGCTTTTTAATGCGTGTGTGTGTTTGTGGGTGTTTTTGTTTGTTTGGGTGTGTGTGTTCGTGTGTGTGTTTGTGTGTGTATGTTTTGCTTTGCTGTTTCTGTGCGTTACATTGTTTTCTCTTTTGCGTTTCTTGATTTGGTGTTGTGTTGTTGAATTCAAATTTAGTTTTAGTTCTTTTTAAAAATATTTTTTTACTTCTTTTATTTGCTTTCGAGATTTTTCCCTTTGTGTTTATTTCTTTCCATCCTTTTTGTGCGGGGTGTGGGATGGTGGGCGGGTGTATTATTCGTGTTTCTTTGTTTCTCGTCGTGTTTCTTTCCTTTTTGGCTTGTTTCTTTTCACCGTAATTGTCTGGCTTTGTGTTTCTCTTTCTGTTTGTTCAGGAAGTCCGTGAGACGGTTTTGCGCTCTCATTAGCGATGGCGTCGACTTTGCAGGTTAATTTCGACGGTAAATTGATAGTAAGCATTACTGTCGCATTCAG
>CM072514.1:80533040-80565540 GCA_036898135.1 Oncomelania hupensis | reverse complement strand
CAGCGACTGCAGAGCCTGAAGATCAGTCCGTTATTTTGGCAGAATGCCTATTTACTTCATTTCTTGTGGAACACAACATACCCCTGAGTGCAGCAGACCACGCGGGGCCGCTCTTTCGGAAAATGTTTCCTGGGAACGCCATTGCACAGGAGTACGGGTGTGGTCGAACAAAAACCACTGCCATTGTCAAATGCCTTGCCAATTCAGCAGTACAAACATCGGCATCAGCCATGAACAAGGGACCATTCATTCTTGGGACAGACGGCAGCCAGGAGGGAGGAGATAAATTTTACCCGATCGTTGTACGATACTTGGATGTTCATGGGAGCATCCACACCGAGCTGCTGGCAAACCCAACCTTGTCAGAGAGTTCCACAGGAGAAAACATTTTTAGTGTTTTAGACACTGCACTAAACAACCTAGATGCAGACATTGACTGGAAGAACTGCCTAGCGTTCGTGTGTGACAACGCAAATGTAATGACTGGATCCAAGAAAGGAGTGATATCATCTGTAAGAAAAGTGCATAAGGATGTGCATTTGGCCGGGTGTGTGTGCCACCTGCTGAACCTAGCTGCCAAGAAAGCATCAATATGTCATCACACTACAGAGGCATTGTTGGTCTTTGACATTGAAATTCAGTGGAACTCTGTTAAAAAATAGCACTACATGTGCATCGCTGAATCACTGAAAATGTTATAAATCAAACATTGTACGCTCATATCGTACATGTTTATGACCATTATTTGACTACTTCAGATTTTTACAACAATTTTAATCAACAACAAAAAAAAACAAACTGTCTACCGATCATCAATGGGTCGCAAATCACAGATACTTTGCTGGTATAACAAAAAAATATTTGACATTTTCGTATTAAGCCGTGTCCGCGTGTGCTACTCCTTTTTCTTAAATGCTACTCCAAAAAGCTCTGGATGCTACTCTTTGGCATCATGGTGGGTTGGCAGCTCTGGTCATTTATCTTGGATGTGATTCTGTGTTGTTGCTGCAAAAGCTTGGCACAGTGTCTGTCTGCTTTCTGTCGGTCGACATTGTTGTAGCAATGCTGAGAACTTTCTGGAATTACGTGCTTTTATCATCGACGGAAAGTTCGAGATAGATCTAGCACTTACGGGTCAAGTCTTATGAATTTGTAGCACTTTCTATGACGTAAGGCAGTGCGTATTCCGGCGACGAGTGTTTAGATTTGATAGGGCTGTTGATTGCGTCATTCTGGAACTTTCTGTAGTTTTCCACATCGTTGAAAGACTATATAAGAAGCGCCGTCTGCGTGGTGGTTCACCCGTCCCCTATACGCTTAATGTGTCCGGGGACGTAAATTAAAAAAAAAAGTGTGGGGATGGTGTTTTTCAGAAAGAGATCTACATGTACAATGTAGTTGTTGAATGCTGTTTGCATCGTTTGCTGAATAAAGGAAACATTTGTATAACTGCACTCCTTCCTTGTTGTTGAGTGAACCGACTGCGTGGATGCGAATTCTAGGTACACAAGATTGAAGCATCACGGCTGAATCAACATGTGCGTTGTAACAGACTTTTATCCGAATAGCAGTAGGATAACAAGAATCATGTTATTGGTAGATGTGAAATCTCAACAGAGGGATGCACTTTGAGTTATTTTGAGGACTGTAAAATTATATAATTTTATAGAAAGAGAAAAAAAACTGTCGCTAGTAGGTGATTTCCTCCCCTCCCCTCCCCCTTTCCCCGAATGGCTGTAGGATACCCAGATCTATTATATTGATAGATGAAAAATCTCAGCAGAGAGGTGGTTTTTATTTTTAAAAAAACACACACACAAAAACAGCAACTTATGTTGCGCAAAGATAAACAATTGATGCAACACTTTTGGAACATATTTTATTTTTCGACCGAGTATATATTTTCTAAAGATTAACATTGACTTTTAGAATGTGACATGTTTGCAATAGGATACCCAGACTCATGACAGATGCACATTGTCAACAGACAGGTGTTCACAGATGCACATTGTCAACAGACAAGTGTTCACAGATGCACATTGTCAACAGACAGTTGTTCATATAATCACATTGTCAACAGACATGTGTTCACAGATGCACCTTGTCAAGAGACAGGTGTTCACAGAGGCACATTGTCAACAGACAGGTGTTTGTAGATGCACGTTGTCAACAAACAGGTGTTCACAGATGCATATTGTCAACAAACAGGTGTTCACAGATGCACATTGTCAACTGACAGGTGTTCACAGATGCACATTGTCAACTGACAGGTGTTCACAGATGCACATTGTCAACTGACAGGTGTTCACAGATGCACATTGTCAACAGTGTTCACAGATGCACATTGTCAACGGACAGGTGTTCACAGATGCACATTGTCAACTACATTGTCAACTGACAGATGTTTACAGATGCACACTGTCAACTGACAGGTGTTCACAGATGCACATTGTCTACTGATAGATGTTCACAGAGGCACATTGTCAACTGACAGGTGTTCACAGATGCACATTGTCAACTGACAGGTGTTCACAGATGGACAATGTCAACTGACAGGTGTTCACAGATATAGATGCACACTGTCAACTGACAGGTGTTCACAGATGCACATTGTCAACTGACAGGTGTTCACAGATGCACACTGTCAACTGACAGGTGTTCACAGATGCACATTGTCAACTGACAGGTGTTCACAGATGCACACTGTCAACTGACAGGTGTTCACAGATGCACATTGTCAACTGACAGGAACCCCTTGGGGTCATGAGCAATCTTGCCACTGTAGATTGTTCAAACCTATAAAGGGAAAAGTGAAAGCCACAGTTGAAAACCTGTCTTTCCTTTATAGGCAAGACAGATTCACTGCGTCAACAGTACCCCCGTTGGAGTGCCGTTTTTTTTTAGTATAAATAGTATCCCCACTTTATGGAAATTTAGTGCTTTAAATTCCCACTGTCGCTGTCTTCCTCATTTACTCTTTCCTATTCCTGCGCTCTGTCCTTCACTCTGCTATACTATCTTCTTCTTCGCTAGATCAATGACCTACCATTTTTCTTGAAAACTCTTCCTGGACAAGACTCCTTGTTTGTGTATGAGGTCTGTTGGATCAGCTTGGGAGTGTTGGACGCTTTCTGCCGGGTGGTCACTAGGGCTTCCTATGATTGTACTATTTAGCACTATAGGCATTTTATATGTATGCGTTTTGTTGATGATTTATAATGATGTTTGTATTCTATTTTGTTTTTGTAACCGGGGGTTCGCGTAGTTGAGGTCAACCCTCAGCCGTCCCTCGCGTGGGATGTCTTTATTGTAAAGTGACTGGCCGGTGGAGGGCATTCAATTTTCCCACTGCGGTTGTTTCAACAGATCTTTTATGCGGATCGGGGGTTGTACGGTCCTGATTTGGCTCGGAAGAGTCCGCTGGACCTAAAGCAACAATAAATCAATCAATCAATCAAACTGACAGGTGTTCACAGATGCACATTGTCAACTGACAGGTGTTCACAGATGCACATTGTCAACGGGCATTGTTCACAGATGCACATTGTCAACTGACAGGTGTTCACAGATGCACACTGTCAACTGACAGGTGTTCACAGATATAGATGCACACTGTCAACTGACAGGTGTTCACAGATGCACACTGTCAACTGACAGGTGTTCACAGATGCACACTGTCAACTGACAGGTGTTCACAGATGCACATTGTCAACTGACAGGTGTTCACAGATGCACATTGTCAACAGACAAGTGTTCACAGATGCACATTGTCAACTGACAGGTGTTCACAGATGCACATTGTCAACTGACAGGTGTTCACAGATGCACACTGTCAACTGACCGGTGTTCACAGATGCACATTGTCAACTGACAGGTGTTCACAGATGCACATTGTCAACTGACAGGTGTTCACAGATGCACATTGTCAACAGACAAGTGTTCACAGATGCACATTGTCAACAGACAGTTGTTCACAGATTTTGCACCTTGTCAACAAACAAACAGCACAATGCATGTCACCCAACACGCCGTAGCTCAGTGGTAGAGCGCTCGCCTGGCACACCGCTGACCCTGGTTCCAATGCCTAAGATGCAAGTGGCCGTTTGAACTGTCCCATCAGTATGATTGCACTGGTGGTTCAGTGTTGATTTAGGTCCTTAGTCTGGGTCACTTGGATGATTATTCCAGTCTGCCCTATGGCCAATGGTAGGTGTAGACGTGAAACTTCAGTGTTCTTTAAGGTTCATTCACAATGCATGTATAGGGCAATGCTGTATAGATTTTCTCGACTGTATACATGATGATGATGATGATGATGATGATGATGATGATGATGATGATGATGATGATGATGATGATGATGATGAGGTAATGCGCATGGCTACCAGCGCTTTCAAGATACAGTTGAAAGTACCGCTGAGTAGCGTGAACAGGATATATCGTAATATCGCCAAGATAGTAACTTGAGTCCGCTATGAGCGGACGAAGCTACTTGCGAAATCACGGGAAAAGCGCAATTTGACTGCAGTGAACTCATGAAAATAGAAAAATGTAAGTTTCGTCTCCTTAGGGGACGAATTAGGTCAAACTGTATTAGTTTCTAGGTCTACTGTCTTTTACGAACCGTTTGAGAATGTTTTTGAACCGTTTGTTGACGCCGGATAGTGTCCTCACTTGGTTTCATGCAATTTAAGAATCCAACAAGGCAATTGGGTTTTTGAGACGGAAAGAGCGGAATGTTGTAGAGCAACATTCTGTATATATTTACAGTGAAATTGCGCTTTTTCCGTGATTTCGCAGGTAGCCTCGTCCGCTCATAGCGGACTCAAGTTATTATCTTGGCGATATTACGATATATCCTGTTCACGCTACGCAGCGAAGATTAGAGGTGTATCTTGAGTGCGCTGGTACCTTGGTGCAATGGGTGTGATGATGATGATGATGATGATGATGATGATGATGATGATGATGATGATGATGGTGATGATGATTTTATATTATTATATTTTTATTATTTTGATAAATACCACAATTTATTGTCACCAAGCCCCACGCGCCCATTCACACACACAGTCATGCCAAGCTACTTACATTCAAAATAATGTTATTGCAGATTACAACGTGCACGCAAGACTTAAGAAACTATCGCTCTGTCACACTCGGCAATACGTAGCTATGTGTACATCTCGGGTGTTTGTCTGGTGGGGTGGGGTGGGGATGTGGTCAAAATCATAATTACTTCATGTTATGTGGAATCGAAAGGACAAAGTTCCAAACGATGAAATGATACACGAAACAAAAGGAACCTTTAGTTTTGGTTTGAAAGAGAGAAGATGTGGAGCGTTTCTCAAGCCGACCGGCAGACAGTCCCAAATTCCAGACAGGAAGGGGCTGCACAGAACTGATAATACACGTATTCCAGACACGAAAATTGATTTTTTTAGAATGTCACTGTTTTTTTGTTCCGCCGCCGTAGCTGAAGTGGTAGAGGAGTTCGCCTGGCACACCGATGATTCAGGTTCGAATTCCGTGGTGGGCGAAATTAAGAGAGGCCATTTTTCACTGTCCATGTTAGCAGTATGATTGCGTTTGGTGGTTCAGCGTTGTTTGAGGTCCCTACCACTTGTTCCCTGGGATGGTTGTCCCCGTCTGCCCTATGGCCAATGGTGGGTGTAGACGTCTGCCCTATGGCCAATGGTGGGTGTAGACGTCTGCCATATGGCCAATGGTGGGTGTAGACGTCTGCCCCATGGCCAATGGTGGGTGTAGACGTTAAACTGTAATGTTCTCTCTGTCACTTTTGAGAACTGCGGTTTCATGATAGATGCAAATTGTCATCAGACGTCCGCTTTTTCCATTTTTTGCCGACAAGGACAAACGTCCGACACACACGAAAGTTCAGGGACAAAGGTCCGACACACACGAACGTCCAGGGAGAAAGAGAAAAATAAAACGGAAGGAACATTGTGTGCATCTTGAGAAACAAAAAAAGTCACTTTGGCACATTCACCAAGATCAATGGCCATTTCACATGCAAATGCAGCTGCTGGGGTTTAGGGTAGAAAAAAATGGGAGGTAAGAAAAAGTGGAAGGCGGAGGACGAAAACGAAAGGGAGAAAGGGAGAAGAAGGAAGGCAGGAAGAGAACAAAGAAGAGTGAAATTACCGAAACGGAGGATAGATAATTAAATGAACAATAAAAAAAAAATATATATAAACATAAAACAAAATTTTGTTTTCAATTTTTCATCCATTACATGGTTATTGCTTTAGGTCGAGCGGACTCTTCCGAGCCAAATCAGGACCAATTTTTCATCCGAACCCTTTTGTTTTAATTTGGTTTTGTGTTGTTTTTTTACTTTTGTAAAAAAATATTTTTTTTTTTTTTTTTTTTTTTTTTTTTGGCAATTTGAGCTTAAGATAAATGTATTTTATACGTGAAACGTGACGCGGGATTCAGCAGAGGTTGATGTCGCTGTTATTAAAATAACGAGGCATTCGTTGGTGGCTTTTTGTCCTGTTATTGGCTAATTCAAGATCACGCTTTGACCCTTTCCTCGCCGCCGTATGTTCCACGTAGCCTGCAAAGGCAGACTTACTGCACAATAATAATAATAATAATAATAATAATAATAATAATAATAATAATAATAATATTAATAATAATAATAATAATAATAATAATAATAATAATAACAATAATAGTAATAATAATAATAATAATAATAATAATATTAATAATAATAATAATAATAATAATAATAATAATAATAATAATAATAATAATAATAATAATAATATCAGGCGCTTTTTCTTCAATGGAACTCAAAGCGCGGCGATCTGAAGAGATTGTCATTACAAAAGGCGAAAGAGAAATCCATTTTTATTTTGGTGAAAGTTTACATTGACTGCGTCCAGTATCATCATTGAAGGGAGGAAGGAAACCGGAGTATCCTTAGTGTCCTGCATGCTGAAGCAGCATGAAGGTCGGCAGATAAAATCAATTGATCATTTTCGCCCCCCTCCCCCCCCCCAAATAATTTGTAATTTTATGTGTGAGCTTGGTTGCACATGATGATGGTTGTTGTCACAAAGAAAGGGGTTGGGGGAATGGAGGGTGAGCTCTTAATCTCTCGCGCTGTATTACCTCCTTTGTTAGGCTAATGATGCGATGACATTTAAGAGAATTAAGGCTAGGGCTACTAATTAAATGAGAGACAGTCAAAGGGTAGACGAGGAAGATGGTATACTACACTAGTTGAGAAATTCGAAAACAAAGGCCAGTCTGGGTAAGTGCAATATCTAACTAGGAAGTTTTATTAAATCGAATTGGGTCGTCTATATTGAGTAATGCTAATAGTGAGTCACGGGGTAGCGTCTATATCAGTAGGGAGTAGCTCGGAGATATTCTGGGTGGACGACTTCGGGGGTACTAGTGCTACTGTGGACTGATATCATCACAGGGCAAGAGTTTATCTGGGTAGTCTCTGGCCAGATGATCATAGAGTGGTGATGCTCGTGGGTCAATAACTTAGCTGGTTATTGAAGGGCGGTGGTTGTTCCAAAATAGTCTGGTTGGACTGATGACCAGGCTTAGCGTGGCGTCACTTGGAATGCAGGTCAGTCGGTCACGCTTCTTGTGCAATGACCGAGGATGCCAATCTTGGTTGAGGTACAGGCATAGATTTCAGCTTACGTTGCTAGCTGTCTATGGAGTGATGAAATTCGGGGGAACGCTTCTCGTTGACTCCCTGGGTTGTCAGGGGCCTGCAGCGGGTCAGCGAATTAGAGATGATACAAGGCTGGGGTATGAGCCCTGCACAGGAGCCGTCTGTAACGCAATACAGACTCTGTATCAGCGGGGGATAGGTATATCCTGGGTTCAGCGCCTGTGGCGCGAGTTTGCCCATTCAGAATTCAAATTGGCTGACCGGTCAAGGTTGATCCGGCGCATACCAACAGTCAAACAATGCAACTAGGTTTATGGGGCCAATGTGGTGCTTACTGGCAGCCGCTAATATATGATACCTTCGGCGCATTGAGATGGGGTAGTGGCAACGGGGCAAATATTTATACATTGGGAGCAAGGGGGAAAGCAAATGGAGTAGGAACAGGACAAAGGGGTGGTAGGCAAGGGCTGTACTGGGGGACTTTACTCTATATGGAGGGACAGCATGGCATGGGATATTTACACATGGGGCTAACATGGAGCATACAAGTATAAATTCACACATGGCATGAGTCATATAAACAAGGCGGGTAGTATATACAAGGCAATAATACATGTCAGCAACACATCAGGACAAAACCATAAACACGAACGTACATATCGACAGGACATACGAACGTGGGGGGCGAACGACGGGTGATGGGTCGGCTACATGACAAAGAGTAAGTTTCCTCTCTTACCTTGACTAAGACGGGGTGAAGCACACGAGTACTGCCGTAGCTCAGAGGTCGCCAGTCGATGGAGACGTGTCTTCGGACAAGTTGTTGTGGCTTGAAGGCTGGAGGGCTTGCATCTGACACCGAGTCTTGTTGTGTGTCAGGCTTTAACTTGATGCCCGAGGGGCGGGGCTTAAGCGAATGAGCCAGCGCGCGTCCTGAAGCGACTAGATGTGTAGAGGGGGTAACTGGATGGTTGGGAGAGATGAGTGGGTGCTGTCTGACTCAGAGCTCGATTGCACGCCTCGTCACAGAGGCCCCCCCAAGGAAAAAGGCGAGGTCCTAGGCCTCGACTGAGATGCGGCCAATCAGCTCTGAGGTCAGCGGCGGGATGCGAAGACGGTTGCGATGATCCGGGCGATGCGGGGCGATGCGGGGTTCCTGGTAGTCGATGGCGGGTGCCCAAGGCTGGGGTCCGCGGAGCTGCCGGGTCTCGGCTACGGTTAGTGGGCGGCGGCGGGTATGAAGGCTGGGGCGTCGGCCCTCAGTGGGGACTCGATGGAGTCTGTGGCGGGATGGCGGCTGAGGAAGTCTGCGCCGTGGTTGTCTTTTCCTGGGATGTGCTCCAGCTGGAAAGAGTATGCTTGGAGCAGCAGAGCCCACCTCATCAGCCGGGCGTTGAGCGATTTAGATGTCGCCAGGAAAGAAAGCGGCTGATGATCCACTTGGACGGTAAAGTGTGAGCCGTAGAGGTACAGCTGGAACTTCTGGACTGCCCAGACGAGGGCGAGACACTCCTTCTCCGACGTGGCGTAGTTTAGTTCAGCCGGCTTTAGCTTCCGGCTGGCGTACGCGACGGGGAAGAGCGTCGGGGCGTCCGAGGAGTCCCGTTGGAGTATAACGGCTCCGAGGCCTACGTCGCTGGCGTCCGTGCGCAGGACGAAGGGCTGTCCGTGGTTGGGGAGTCGCAGGACTGGCTGAGACGTCAGTTTCTCCTTGAGCTCCTGGAAGGCAGCTTCACATTGCGGGGTCCAGACGACTCGGTCTGGTGCGGTCTTCCGGGTTAGGCTGGATAGTGGCGCGGCAATCCCGTTGTATCCGGGTACAAACTTTTGATAAAAGCCACTCAGTCCCAGGAAGGACTGGACATCTTTCTTGGTCTTGGGGCGGGGCGCGTCTCGAAGGCGCTGGACAGTCTTTTCCAGAGGCCGGAGCTGTCCATGGCTGATGGTGTGGCCAAGGAATTCTAGCTCTTGATATCCGAACTGGCATTTGGTCGGCCGGGCAGTGAGGCCAGCTTCTTTGAGGCGGCGTAAGAGTTGGCGCACCACTCGCAGGTGCTCCTCCCATGTCTCCGTGGCGACGAGTATGTCGTCCATAAAAGAGTGTAGGGACGGACAGTGGAGGGGGTCCAACAGCTTCCGCATCATCGTGCTGAATATGCTTGGGGCATTGTGTAGACCAAACGGCAGAACGTTAAACTCATAGTGGCCGTCCATCGTGCTGAAGGCCAGGTACTGGCGGGATGAAGGGTGCACGGGGATCTGGTAAAAGCCCTTGCTCAGATCCACTCTGGAGAAATATCTGGCGGACTGTAGCTTCGCAAACAAGTCCGTCGGGTCGGACAGGGGTCCGGGTACGAACTGTGTTACGAGATTCAACTGCCGGAAGTCGATACAGAGGCGATGTTCTCCGCTGGGCTTCCGTGATAGCACTATACCTGCGCTGTAGGGGGAACGGGAGGGAGCGATGACTCCGGCTTGTAGCAGAGCCTCTACTTCTGTCCTTACTACCTGCTGCTGGGATAGCGGGACGGGGTACGGTTTCTGGCGGACGGGAGTGGGGTCCGTCAGGGTTAGTTGGACTTCTTCTAGGTCCGTCCTCCCAGGAATGTCGGTGAGGACTTCCCTGTATTCTGCTACGATGGCGCGTAGTTGGCGTTGCTGGCCGGCGGGGAGTGAGGGGTCCAGAGATACGTCCCGGAAGGATTCCTTCCCTTTTAGCGGAAATTCGGCGACGCCGGTCTCCGTACCATCCACTTCGACGGCCAGCGCGACCGTGAGTAGCGAGTGGGAGTCTGGGGCGATTGCGGGCTGCTCGAGGTACCGCTTGAGCAAGTTGATGTGGTGGGTCCTGGGCTTTCCGCCTACCTCGATGCGATAAGTGGTACGTGAGAGTTTCTCCAGCACCGGGTAGGGTCCTTGCCAAGCTATGTCTAGCTTGTTCGTGCCGCTGGGGAGAAGTAGTAGGGCCTGGTCTCCTACCTGCAGTTCTCGGTCCCGGGCGCGGCGATTATGATAGCGGGCTTGTCTCTCTCTCGCCTTCTTCAGGTTGGCGGAGGCGGCTTTCCAGGTGGCCTTGAGAGTTTCCTGGAGCTTGGTGACGTATTTCGTGGCGTCGACCGGTGCCTCGTCCAGTTTGGCGTCGGTCCAGCTACGTCGTAGGGCGGCTAGAGGTCCAGAAAGGGGTCTCCCAAAAAGCAGCGTGGAAGGCGTGTATCCGGTGGAAGTGTGCGGGGTCTCTCGATACGCGAAGAGTGCTGACGGGACGTAGGTGTCCCACGCTTCGGGTTGTTCGTCGGCGATCTTGCGGATAATCGAGATGAGAGTTCCGTTCAGGCGCTCGACCTGTCCGTTGCTTGCGGGGTGGTAGGGTGGAGTTCGGATATGGCGAATGCGAAGTAGTTGGAAAACTTCCTGCATGAGTTTTCCGGTGAACTGGGACCCGTTGTCGGTCAAGATGTTGTCCGGGAATCCGACTCGTGTGATTATGGTGACGAGCGCGTCGGCGACTCGGGCGGCGTCAATCTTCGGTAGTGGTACGGCTTCACACCACATAGAGCAAGCGTCGACAAGGGTAAGCAGATACTGGTTCCGCTTCTTGGTCCGCGGAAGGGGTCCTACTATGTCGACGGCCACTCGTTGGAAGGGCGTTCCGACTACTACGGTGGGGCTGATAGTGACCGGTACGGTGTGATGGCGGGGCGAGTATCGTTGGCACTGGCGACAGGACTTGACGTAGCGCTTCACGTCTTCTGTCATCCCGGGCCAGTGGTACTGAGCGCTAATGCGTAGAGTGGTGGCTCCTATGCCCATATGTCCACTTAGGGGCATGCTGTGGCCAAGTTCCAGGACTTGGGGGCGAAGGGTCGCAGGTACGACGAGTTGCGAATGGTCGTCCTTCTGACGGAAGAGGAGTCCGTCCTCGACGAAAAAGTCTCCGGACTTGGGCGGAGTGCGTGCGGCGGGGAGTTTTCCGTAGCACTTGCGGAGGGTGACGTCGTCTTCTTGGGCCTTCCGGATCTGTTCCGGCATCTGGTTGGGTATCGGGGGCGGTGTCGCGGCTGTTTTCGCCTGGGCGCGCGTCTGGACGGCGGCCATCGACTCCACAGGCTGGGGCGGCATACCCAAGAATACGTAGCGGCATCCTAGGATCAAGTCGTACAGGGGCTGGTCCATCACGGCCGCTTGAATGGTCCCCGTGACGTATCGGCTGGTGACTTGGATCCGGGCTATAGGGAGCGTGGTGCTGGGCTGAGACGCGTCGGCCAACTTCAGGGTGATCGTTTCGCCGGTCAGGTCCTGTTCCCTGATGAGCGAGCGGCGGACGACGGCGTCGAAGGTGAGTCCCGTGTCGTATAGACAGTGGGCTGGGCGATCGTTGACGGTCACTTGCTCAGTGACGGCCGGTCGATCGGTGGGAGTGGCGACGGGGGTTACCGGGTTCCCGTCGGGGGCAACTTGGCGTAGGGCCAATACCGTGCCTTGTTTGCGACGCTGGTCGCTGATGCGGCGAAAACATTTCTCGCGGGTGTGTCCTCGCCGCTGGCAGTAGCCGCAGTAGAGCTCTGTGCTCCGCTTCCCAGGCTCTGCTCCGGGGTTTGGGCGTCCTTTAGGCGGGGGTGGACGGTGATTCGCTGGCGGGACGGGCCGGCGAGGCTGGTGGCGGGTATCTGGTGACGAGGGTGCGGGCGGATCCCGGCGAGGCTGTCTGTCGTCGGGGTGCGCGGTGAGGTAGCGGTCCGCGACTATGATGAGGTCTTCTAGTCGGGCGGCTCCCTGTTCGGCGGCGAAAGTCCGAAGTTCCGCTGGCATTGTCCCTCGGAGTTGCTCGGCTAGCATCAATTCGAGCAGTCCGTCGTACGTTTTTGGTTCGTCCGTTTGCTCTATCCATTTGTCCCGTAGAGTGGCTAGCCGGTCGGCGAATTGCGTAAACTTCTCCCCTTTCTCTCTCCGGGAGTTCCGGAAATTCTTGCGGTAGTGCTCACCCGAGAGCTCAAATCCGTGCAGTAGAGCTTTCTTGAGGGCGGGGTAGTCGCCCTCCTCGGAAGTCGGCGTCTTGGCCAGGATTTCGTAGGCCTTCCCCTTAAGGCCATGACTGAGCTTGCGATACCAGTACTGGGGGTCAAGGCTGTTTTCTCCCGCGACTCTCTCGAATCGGGCGAGATAAACCTCGATCGATTCGTCTCGTTCGACGAATGGGTCCAGGGGAAAGTTCATCCCCGGAATCGGCGGGGGAACTGCGGGTATTCCGGCGCTGGCGGCGAAGCTGGGGGCGATGAGCGAGAAATCTTCGCTCGCGGGCGATGCGATGCCTAGATCGCGGCGATCGCGCTCAAGCTGGAGGAGTGCTTGGCGCCGTTCCAGTTCCTTGTCCTTCCTCTTCTCTTCCAGTGCCGCGACCCTCTCGTCCTCCTCCTTCCTCCGTGCGGCGGCCCTCTCCTCCTCTGCTATCCTCTCCTTCGCCTCCTCTCTTCTCCGCTCGGCGGCCCTCTCCTCCTGGGCTACCCTCTCTTTCTCCTCTTCCCTCCTCCGTTCGGCGGCTCTCTCCTCCTCTGCTATCTTCCGGGCGGCGGCCCGTTCCTCCGCGGCGATGCGCTCTTTCTCCTCCTCTTTCCTCCGGGCGGCGGCCCGTTCTTCCGCGGCGATGCGCTCCTTCTCCTCCTCTTTCTTTGCCTCTCGCTCTTTAGCCCTCTCTTCCCTCTTCAACTTTTCCTCGGCCACGTCCGCATCTACGTTGGCCAAGACGTAGTCCTTGAGTTCAGTGCCGGCGAGCCCTAAGCTCTCGCCAATACTCTTGTACTTGAGCGCAAGCTCTCCCCGGTCGGCCATGGCAAGGGAGGTGTCTTACCCTGAAAAGTCCTAACCGGAATGAGGGGCGCACACAAGGGGGTACACTGACGGAAAACAAGGGGGTGGGCAGAATGAGCTACGATGAAACTGCACAGGGGCGAATACAACACAACACAACCACAAAGACAAAATGCAATCAATCAAAATTCAAAAATGAATGCAAAAAAAAAAACCTTTTCGAGACACCACCATTCGGAAAAGCCAGGAAGGGACCTATGGGTTTATGCTACACTCTACTAGGCTTAGGGGGTTGGGTCCTATCTGTACTGGGCTGGGGTGGAAATTAAGCTAAGTCCTTAGTCTCGTCAAGTTGGGATGGGAACCTAAGTCTTTAGTCTCGTCGGGGTCGCCTAAGTTAATGTCACAAAGAAAGGGGTTGGGGGAATGGAGGGTGAGCTCTTAATCTCTCGCGCTGTATTACCTCCTTTGTTAGGCTAATGATGCGATGACATTCAAGAGAATTAAGGCTAGGGCTACTAATTAAATGAGAGACAGTCAAAGGGTAGACGAGGAAGATGGTATACTACACTAGTTGAGAAATTCGAAAACAAAGGCCAGTCTGGGTAAGTGCAATATCTAACTAGGAAGTTTTATTAAATCGAATTGGGTCGTCTATATTGAGTAATGCTAATAGTGAGTCACGGGGTAGCGTCTATATCAGTAGGGAGTAGCTCGGAGATATTCTGGGTGGACGACTTCGGGGGTACTAGTGCTACTGTGGACTGATATCATCACAGGGCAAGAGTTTATCTGGGTAGTCTCTGGCCAGATGATCATAGAGTGGTGATGCTCGTGGGTCAATAACTTAGCTGGTTATTGAAGGGCGGTGGTTGTTCCAAAATAGTCTGGTTGGACTGATGACCAGGCTTAGCGTGGCGTCACTTGGAATGCAGGTCAGTCGGTCACGCTTCTTGTGCAATGACCGAGGATGCCAATCTTGGTTGAGGTACAGGCGTAGATTTCAGCTTACGTTGCTAGCTGTCTATGGAGTGATGAAATTCGGGGGAACGCTTCTCGTTGACTCCCTGGGTTGTCAGGGGCCTGCAGCGGGTCAGCGAATTAGAGATGATACAAGGCTGGGGTATGAGCCCTGCACAGGAGCCGTCTGTAACGCAATACAGACTCTGTATCAGCGGGGGATAGGTATATCCTGGGTTCAGCGCCTGTGGCGCGAGTTTGCCCATTCAGAATTCAAATTGGCTGACCGGTCAAGGTTGATCCGGCGCATACCAACAGTCAAACAATGCAACTAGGTTTATGGGGCCAATGTGGTGCTTACTGGCAGCCGCTAATATATGATACCTTCGGCGCATTGAGATGGGGTAGTGGCAACGGGGCAAATATTTATACATTGGGAGCAAGGGGGAAAGCAAATGGAGTAGGAACAGGACAAAGGGGTGGTAGGCAAGGGCTGTACTGGGGGACTTTACTCTATATGGAGGGACAGCATGGCATGGGATATTTACACATGGGGCTAACATGGAGCATACAAGTATAAATTCACACATGGCATGAGTCATATAAACAAGGCGGGTAGTATATACAAGGCAATAATACATGTCAGCAACACATCAGGACAAAACCATAAACACGAACGTACATATCGACAGGACATACGAACGTGGGGGGCGAACGACGGGTGATGGGTCGGCTACATGACAAAGAGTAAGTTTCCTCTCTTACCTTGACTAAGACGGGGTGAAGCACACGAGTACTGCCGTAGCTCAGAGGTCGCCAGTCGATGGAGACGTGTCTTCGGACAAGTTGTTGTGGCTTGAAGGCTGGAGGGCTTGCATCTGACACCGAGTCTTGTTGTGTGTCAGGCTTTAACTTGATGCCCGAGGGGCGGGGCTTAAGCGAATGAGCCAGCGCGCGTCCTGGGGCGACTAGATGTGTAGAGGGGGTAACTGGATGGTTGGGAGAGATGAGTGGGTGCTGTCTGACTCAGAGCTCGATTGCACGCCTCGTCACAGTTGTGATTATTGATATTTGATGGTGAAGATGGTAATGATGATGATGATGATGATGATGATGATGATGATGATGATGATGATGATGATGATGATCATGACGACGACAACACAGGGTGTTTTATATAGCGCGTTTTCCTAACCCGAGATTAGGTTCAAAGCTCGATTTGTATTGCATTGCGTCTTGTCGTTTCAGAATAATGTTATATTGCCTATTTGTTACAGCTTAACGCAGCACACAATGTTCCATTTTATTTTATTTTATTTTATTTTATTTATCAGAGAGAGAGAGAGAGAGAGAGAGAGAGAGAGAGAGAGAGGGGGGGGGGGGGCCGTTTATCAAGTTTATCTGTTGTTGTTGTTGTATCAAATTTTATTCATCAGATTAACATAAGTTGTACTGATAATCATCATCAAGTTTATCAACTCATGTATCTTAATAGCTGTTCACATTTGCTATTTTAGACGGACTTTCATTGATATGAATTGTCGCAATGCTTTTTTTTGTCTTTTTTTTTGGGGGGGGTGGAGGGAGGAGAGGGAGGGGGGGAGGAAGGGTAGAGGCTCGGGCTATATAATACACCCCATACAGAAAAATGGCGTCTTCGTGTAAGTCTAATGGTCCCCTGGGGTTCGCCGCAATCGATTTCCACTGTAGAACTTTCCATCCGGCAGTTTGGACCATGGTGACTTCATTGACCATAAGCACAGGAATTATTCATTCGGTCAGAATATATAATAACAGAGAGGGAGAGAGAGAGAGAGAGAGAGAGAGAGAGAGAGAGAGAGAATGATGATGATGATGATGATGATGATGATGATGATGATGATGATGATGATGATGATGATGATGATGATGATGATGATGATGGTGATGATGGTCCACTTGTACCGCGCAGATATCGTCCCGTCGAAGGCTGATTCCGCAGGAGGAGGGTATATACGGGGTAATCACACAAACGGGGCAGGTAGCTCAGTTGGTAGAGCGGCTTGCTAGTAACCTAAAGGTCTCTGGTTCGAATCCTGGATTGGCCAACGTGTGACAATATTATTTCCCCCTTATCATCAACTGGTTCGCTGTCAGAGTAAAGTGAACAGTAGTAAATAATAATAATAAAATAATTACTGTATTTATAATGCGCTTATCTTATAATAATTATAACTCTAAGCGCGCACTCACAACTCACGCACGCATGTGCACGCTTTAGACAATGACACGTGTAACAATTACGCAAAAAATACATTCACTCAAATATACTCATACCACAAACAGACCAGACACTATATGCAAGAGACAGCTGGCGATGGGGTGCGTAGTGAGGTCATAGTGTTAGAACTGCTTGAAAAGGTAAGTTTTGAGGGCAGACTGGAAGGAGGTGGGAGAGGGTTTCTGACGGAGAGAGAGTGGAAGAGTATTCCAGATGGATGGGCCGTAGACAGAGAAGGAGCGGGACCCGAACGTGCTGAGTTTGGAGCGAGGAATGCGGAGGCGGAGAGGGTCGGAGGCAGAGCGAAGAGAGCGAGAGGGAATGTATGGGTGAAGTAAGTCAGAGAGATAGAGAGGAGCGGAGTTGTTAAGGGACTTGTAGCAGAGAGACAAGGTCTTGTATTGAATGCGTTGGGAGATGGGAAGCCAGTGTAGGGCTTTGAGCAAGGGAGTGACGTGGTCAGATTTCTTCTTTCTGAGTCGCATATACGTTCCGGTGTCGTATTACTATAACCTATAATTAACCTTTTAAAATGAAAATGGCAGGACAGAGGTGAGAGAGAGAGAGAGAGAGAGAGAGAGAGAGAAAGAGAGAGAGAGAGAATAGGAAATAAAGTCTTTTATTGTTCTATATAGCTTTTCTATCTCAAGAACTGCTCCAGGGGCAGGACGATACAGGATTTACCTACCAAACAATGGTGAGGGAGGGCACTGTGTAGAGAAGTGATATGGTGAAGAATGTGGCATTGATTTACAAACTGAGGGAATAAATGGCTCCCTGGCGAGTAACGGCAGTGGTGCTGGAAGAGCGCGGTACTAATGGCGTCCTAATGCTTGGCTTGCACGCCATGGCTCGGGGCAGTCACGTGCTGCAATGGTGTTACCTCTTCATTTTGTTTCACTTTAGTGGATACCCAAACCCAAGCCCTTTGGCCACCCATATCAAGCATATGTGTTCGGCATTGATTTCCCATCTAACTGTCAGTCGGTCTGTTATGCTTTGATTCCTCATCTGTGTGTGTGTCTCACTCACTCTCTCTCTCTCTCTCTCTCTCTCTCTCTCTCTGTGCACAAGGTGTTTTCTGTCTGCATACTGTGATCAAGCAAACACTTGTACATGTTAAAAAAAATATGCCAATCCCCATCTGTATTGTGTATCCACAGTGTTTTAAAAAAAAGCATTCGGCGTCCTCCCAAATTGTATTTTTTAATTTATTTAAACGTTCTTGAATAGCGCTTTTCCAGCTCAAGAACTGCTAAAGGCGCTGGCCGATATAGGATCTAACTCAAGCACCCCGATCCAGCCAAAGAACATCCCATTCAGTGCTGTTAATCCACGTGCTTGGGTCCCAAAAAGGCCAATAACCACGGCCTAATTTTTGGCCATAAGACAAGGCTAATTCGTCCCCTCACAGCAGATCTACAACGACGAATACAAACCATGGAGATGAGGTGCTACAGAAGACTTCTGGGCATTTCCTATCCCAGCACATCACCAAAAACGCAGTCCAACACAAGCCATTGGACAACACGATGTAAAGAAACGGTAACTCTGATGGTATGGGCACGTTACCAGAGCATGAGGCCTTGCAAAAACCATCCTGCAAGGCACGGTGCAAGGAGACAGAAGAAGAGGGAGACAGAAAAAGAGGTGGAATACAACATTCGAGAATGGACTGGCTTGGCACTGAGCAAAGCCATGAGGGTTACTGAGGACAGAAAAACATGGAGTACGCTGATTAAACGATCATCTGAGGTGCCCCAACGACCTTCGTTACGGAATAGGATAGGATAGGCGTCCTGTGTTGCCAAACATATCCTTAGTATCATCGTCTTGTTGTTGTTGTTGTTGTCGACTTCTTCTTGTATCAGTACAACTTATGTTAATCTGGTAAATAAAAATTGATTCAACAACTTCTTCTTCTTCATCTTCTTCTTCTTCTTCTTCTTCTTCTCGTCGTCGTCGTCGTCGTCGTGTCTTTTTTTCTTATTCGTCCCTATTTGGTTGCAACGTTGAATACGTGCGTTTTACATTAGTATGGTGTTAAGCAGTGCTGTGCTGTTACAGCGCAACTTGTGTTCGTGCACTGAGCATTCGAAAGCGGATGGAGTCAGCCGCGTTACAAATGAATATCGTCATTGTCCTGTTGTCTGCTCCATGCTGTCTCATATCACCCGTGATCTCTTATCTCAGTAAACAATGTGGACAATCCTCTCTCTCTCTCTCTCTCTCTCTCTCTCTCTCTCTCTCTCTCTCTCTCTCTCTCTCTCTTTCTCTTTCTTTCTTTCTTTCTTTCTTTCTTTCTTTCTTTCTTTCTTTATCAGTACAACTTATGTTAATCTGATGAATAAAACTTGATGCAACAACAACTTTCTTTCTTTCTTGCCCCACCTCTCTCTCTCTCTCTCTTTCTCCCTTACTTCAAGCCCCATCTTCTTTTCCCGCCAATGGCAGATAAACCATTTCCAGAAGACGGACGTTTTATGGCAGAAATCAATAAGTCTGCTTGAAAACTGTCGCCTCCAATTTGGCCCTCCCTAACTTTTGGCTCCGGCGTGGGGCACCTGGGCACGTAGTCGCGACGCCTAATTAGCTCACTTTTTTATAAAAAAGGTCGTTGTCCTTATTTAACGCTTTTCCAGCTCAAGAGCTGCTCAAGGCGCTGGCCGATACAGAATCTCACTCAAGCCGCTCGAGGCGTTCGCTTCCTGTCTTAGGCGCCTCAGTCTGACGCCCAAAGTGGGAGACTCCCCTCCTATCGTCTCTGCCAGCGGTCTGTTTGTCAGTAGGTCTAGCACAGGGAACGGTGTCTATTCTTTGACTACGGAAATCCCTCTGCCACAATGTTACTGGCGGTTTCGTTGCCTCACAGCTTTTTTTATTTATACCTTTTCCCGTGCTCATAATTATGATAAACAGCAGCTAATGATTGCTTGCGCGTGCAAACGGCAGCAAGTAATTTTAGGCTAGCTGTGAATCACGTGCACAGTATTCGTGTTTGCAAGTGTGCCGGAACAATCAGTCGAACATTATTTTCTCATCAGTAGTTCTGCAACATTGCGGTCGCATTTCTGCTACTAAAAAGACCCGTGCGTCAGTCTGCAGTCAGTCGGTCATGAGTCAGTACCACTGTGCACAGGAATAACTGTCGCCATCCGATCATGATGCTATTAGGTACGCGACTGCATACATCTCCTTTCCAGTTCCAAACCTGCCATGGATTCAAATTGGAAATAGTAACAAAACCGTTGGAGAGAAAAGCAGAAGCTAAGAACGATAACTGACTCTTGAGCTTGCCACACATTGCACAAATCCAGATAGACAGGGGTAAAAGTTGTGGGAGGGGGTGGGGGGCCAGGATGAGAGATAGAGAGGTAGGGTGGGGGGTGGGCAGGGCCTGGAGGGAGCATTCATCTAGTATACACTAAGCTAAAAGTGTCAAAACATCGAAAGAATTCAACAAAGGAAACTGTTTCGTGGAAAGGTCGCTGCGTGTGCCGCCACCATGTCATTAGAGAGATTTCGGATGCAGCGAGACTGGTCCCAGTACTGTTACGAGAGCGAAATTCAACTGGCATCTTAGTAGTACAAATAATTGGAGTACCAGAGTGATAGTGATAAACCAACTAAACAAACATCCTTACAAGGTCTAGCTCACACACACTCATACTCATTTCAAGTTCAACCTCACTTCACGCACAAATACGCCCACACACCCACAAGAATTACGGAGAGATGTAAAGAATAAATAAATTTAAAAAAATGAATAAAATAACACTGGATTTAACTTTAAAATTAAATATTCTTCTTTAATTTCTCTCTTCCAGGGGCAAGAGGGTGGGGAGACTTGGATAATCTTCAAACAATAGTCAATACACTTATAACACAAACTACTAAATAATGATCCTTAACTACGACCAACTATACTCCTAAACTAATAAACTAAACCCCTAAAATTTAAGTTACTAAAAATACCCAAATAACCTCTACAAATAATAATAAATAAACAACCCCCTACGAATAACCAAATAACCTCTACCAATAAAATAAATAAACAACCCTCTACGAATGATAGTGATTAACAATGATAAATAAGAAATAACCCCCTATGAATGATAATAACCAACAATGTTTATAAGAAACAACCCCCTATGAATGATAATGATCAACAATGATAAATAAGAAACAAACCCCTAGGCTATGAGTGATAATAATCAACAATGATAAATAAGAAACAACCCCCTATGAATGACCAAATAACCTCTACGAATAAAATAAACAACCCTCTACGAATGAATGACCCACTGTGCAGCGGGTTTCCGCCTAGTCTTCAGAAGACGATTTTGTCCAAACGTGCCTTCCCAAGCAAAAAATGGCGGAAACGGCTTAACGGAAAACAATCATCCCGGACCCAAAATTCTAAAATCTAAAAAAATTACATTTCCAATTACTCAAAACACAAAATAAAGATCAAAAAAATATAAACCTATTTTTAATATATTATTTATAAATATAACATAATAAAACATTTTTTCTTCTATCCTAAGCCCGACATAACCATTGCCAAGGGACACAACTACAGAATTTCCATCCTGCAATTAAAAAATATATTGCCTCCCTTATTATTTTATCTTCAAAAAAAAATTGTTCTCCCACATTCGCCCCCACTTTCGTAAACCACTCCGTGGTTTGACGAAAACCAAGGGTGATATCGCCTTCAACGACAACCAACGTTAAATAACCTAAGTGAAAAAATAGACTTTATAACAAATAAACGTCTGCATTATTTCTCTCCCAAAATTTTTTTCTGAACATGCTTTCTCGACTTATCCTGCCATTCCTTTCATCTAACTTCACAAGAGAATTCTAGCACTTTTACAGTTAACTAAAATTAGCTCTTAACCTTCAACGGCTCTATGCGACAGTAAGTGTCTCAGTGCAGAAGAACAGTAGAACAAGCAACAATTCTATCAAGCTATTTAAAGCTACCGACAGTAAGTACCTGTTCTTCTAACTCCCACTAGTTCCCAACACCCACCTGAAGCATCACATGGTTCGCAAATCTTACCACCATTCATCCTTACACTACTCTACACCCATAGTTTAAAATTACTCTCATTATCTTATTTTTAACACCTCCCTATTTTCTCAAAAATTATTATAACAAAATAAACTTTTAACCAGCCCATAATGGCCCAAACGACGATTAAAATAAAATACTTTCTAAACTTAAAACTTACATTCAACCAAAAGAATTTTCTCGTGCTGTAAACACACCGAAGGAAGAATTATTGCAACACTGAAGTGAGAGCAAATATAGCCACATCACTTTGTCTACGATGAACTCATTCCTACCTTCCTAACTGTATCAGCTGGATAGAGTACTCCAAGACCAATGGATACCCCTGCATCAATTAAGATTAACAGGACACTTCAAGGAAGACCTAACTCAGCCTAACAAAAAGACTATCCTAACCAACCTTGTTTCAAGTCACATTAGGTGTTTACCTAACACCACCAAGTTCACACACACACACCTCGGCCCCTTCTTTCATACTCACATTCACGCACACAAACAACCCAGCCTTAGTCGCCTCTTACGACATCCCTAACCTGGCGAAGGGAGCAAGCCTATTCGTAAACCACCCGAACCTGCAGGGCTTAATACGTGGTAGTCTACTTGTGTTAATGTTCAACAGCCTTAATCTTAATGCAAATCAACACTTAAAATAACATTCAACATACTGTATCAAATATGTCACAAACTGATCCCAGGGCTGTCCATAATTTTCGCACAACTATAGACGACAACAGTTTTACGGCCAAAAATTCAAAACTTGGATCGTCTGTCCCAATAGACAATTCATCCACTATTCATACTTCAAAAAAGACTGTACGGTTTGCATGAACTGGGACAACACTACAGACTTGGGTAAATGATGCAAGTTAGTGTGTTTTCCTGCAGTGGTTCTACGATTTCTTCTGACTGGAGTCACAGGTGTGGGAAAAACTGAAGAATCCGAGGACTCTGAATCTGACTCTGCATCTGTAATTGTTGGAGACCTAACCACTGGGAGATGAATCGGTTTCGTTCGTGGAACGGGCTGTGGTATGGGGCACTTTTTAAGCTCTGCCTTACTGATGTATTTGAGTCTTCCCCCATCCACTGGCTCAACCACTACTGGCGCACCATCCTGGCTGGGTAGTAACCTAATCCTGAATCTTTCAGACTTCCAGGCATCCTGAATTTTGTTTCTACCCAGGGGATGGTTCCGTACAAGGACCAGATCTCCCACCTTCAATTTATCTCCCTTGACTTTGTGATCATGTCTAGCCTTTCGTTCGGCCGCAGCCTGTGTCAAATGTTTCAGAGCTGCTTCTCTGGCAAAATCAAGCCGTTCACGGTGCACCTGAACCCAATCTGTTTGTGGTGCTTCTTCAACCTCGACCCCAAGAAGGAAGTCTACAGGCAACCGTGGCTTCCGCCCAAACAAAAGCTGGTAGGGACTGAACCCCGTGGAGGCATGCGGAGTCACATTATACACATAAACCACCTCTGACAAAAATTCAGGCCACCTCTTCTTCCTCTCTTCCGGCAGAGTACGAAGCAAATTGTGCATAGTTCTGTTAAAGCGTTCACTCTGAGCGTTCCCCTCCGGATGGTACGGCGTTGTACGGGATTTTTTCACACCATATATAGTGCACAATTCTTTGATGACGGCACTTTCAAAATTGCGACCCTGATCTGAATGTATGCGGCTTGGAATGCCGTACTTCTGAAACCATTCTTTAACAATGACTTTCGCCACAGTAATAGCCTTTTGATCACGAGTAGGAACAGCAATGGTGAATTTCGTGAATACATCTGTAATCACAAGCACATTCTCACGACCATCTGATGCCTTTTCTAACAAGGTAAAATCAACCGCAATGACCTCTAAAGGTTGTGACGCAAGGAGATGTCCCATGGGTACCCTAATCTTCAGGTTGGGGAGCTTTGCGACACTACACCGTTCACACGACTTCACCCACCTTGCTACATCCGCAAACATACCCGGCCAATAGCATCGCTCTTGAAGCAGGCGCGCTGTTCGATCTCGACCTTGATGTCCGGTTGAGTGGACAGATTCAAACACAGCTTCTCTAAGTTCTTTCGGCAGTACCAGCTGGTACACTGTTTCGCGAGTGCTAGGATGCTGTATTTTCCTATACAAAAGTCCTTCCCTACATTCAAATCTTTTCCACTGAACACAGAGTTTCGAGAAAGTGAGATTTTTTCCTAGCCTGTCTTTGTATCCTGGGCACTTGCCCTTCTTCCATAACTCAATTATGGGGCCTATTTCGGGATCTCTCTCTTGAGCTGTTCTAAGGTCTTCTATCGAAATGGAGGGTAAAGTTTGTGAAGCACTAGTAGTGGTACCCTCCGATACTGAACCTTCAGTGGGCTCTGACCTAGCCTCACTATCTGACTGAGTATCATCCGATTCTGTATCTGAATCAACCACTGTCACACCAGCACAAACAGTGGGGTCACACCCAAACACTTCCGGCGGAACTTCCGTTGAGCCCCTTGCAACTGTTGCCACCATGACTTCATCATCAACAGAGCCATCTGAATCTTGAGGAACTTCTAGACCAACTACTGGGGGACGTGACAACGCATCAGCATTAATGTTTGCTCTACCCGATCGGTACTGAACCTGAAAATCAAACATCGCCAACTGTGCTGCCCATCTTTGCTCTGTGGCGCCCAACTTTGCAGATTTCAAGTAGCGCAAGGGGTTATTGTCAGTAAAAGCGACAAACTTGGATCCTAACAGATAACCTCTAAACTTTTCAGTCACTGCCCATTTTAGAGCCAGTAGTTCTAGTTTCATGGAACTGTAGTTGCTAGCATTTTTCTCAGAAGGACGCAGCGTCCTGCTTGCATATGCAATGACTCTCAACTGCCCATCTTGTTCTTGTGAAAGTACTGCACCTAACCCATGAGAGCTTGCATCGGTCTCCAAAATGAAGGGTCTTTTGTAGTCAGCATAGCCCAAAACTGGAGCCGACGTCAACGTTTTCTTTAAAGTCTCAAAGGCTTCCTGACACTCTACAGTCCAACCCTCTCCCAACATTGCCTTCTTTCCTCCTTGCTTTTTGAACTTTTGTGCCACCTCCCCTACCAAAATGTGTAAAGGACGGGCAATCTTGGCAAACCCAGCCACAAATCTGCGGTAATAAGAGGCAAAACCCAAAAAAGAACGCAACTCTCGGAGGGTCTGGGGTACTGGCCACTGCTGTACTACTCTGATCTTTTCTTCATCAGTCGCGATTCCCCCCTCTGACACTGTGTATCCCAAGTACTGTACAGACTTTTGACAAAATCTACACTTCGCGGGGTTCAGTTTGAGACCAAGTTCTCTCAAGCGTGTCAACACACTGCGTAATCGGTTCAAATGCTCCTGGAAATTTTCACTGAAAACCAAAATGTCATCCAGATACACTAGCAAGATCTGAAAGAGCATATCATTCATTCCAGATGTCATCAGCCTCTGAAATGTCTGTGGGGCGGTACAAAGCCCAAATGGCATGCGCTTAAACTCAAACAATCCAAAGGGAGTAATGAACGCTGTCTTGTGCTGATCTTTCTCATCCATGGCCACCTGATGATATCCTGCAGCCAAGTCCAGGGACGTAAATAGCTTAGATCCATGTAGCGCATCAAGTGACTCATCAATCCTCGGCAAAGGATAAGCATCTCTTCTTGTCTTGGCATTCAACTTCCTATAGTCTACACACATTCGCAGGTCTCCGTTTTTCTTGCGTACCAGGACGATTGGTGAGGCATACGGACTAGTACTTGGCTGAATAATGTCTTTTTCTAACAAATCCTGCAAATGTTTCCGCACTTCCTGTAACCTATTCGGTGGAATGCGATGGAAGGTTTCTACCACGGGCACACCGTCATCAGGAATTTGATGTTTTACCTGAGTTGCATAGCCCACATCAAAATCTTCTAGCGCTAGAGTGTCAACGAACTCAAGAAGGAGCGACCGTAACTGTTCTTTCTCCTCATCGCTACATTCTGCGTTAGACAAGTCTATCTGTACGTTTTCTTTGTCCTTTTTTTCTTCTTTCTGGACAGAACTCACTACTATCTGAGCCTCTTCTTCTACAACCACTATCTCTTGGGCGACAATGTGCTCGACTGCATGAAGAGTGCCTATGGGAGTACTACCAGGAATGAACAAGTCTTCATCCAACAAGTTAACAATCGGCACCAGCCAACTCTGACCACTGACTAACGTCTGTGCGACTATGAATCTTGACACATGCTGAGTATGTAGTGGTTCTATCACAAACTCTGTCTGGGAATTTCCTTGCTTCCCCGAGCTAAGACGAACACTAGCAATAGACTTGGCAGGAACATGTACACCCTCCCTAGGAGTTCTCACAATCCTCAAACAACCTTTCTTTTCTTTTGTCAATTTCTGCAAGTTCAGCTCTGGTGAGTCCTTTAGCTGACTAATGACGTTCATCCCCAAAATTACATTTGTGCCCACACCATTATCTGGTCGAACAAGGATTCCAACATCTTTCAAAAGCTGGTTCCCCACTTTAATATCTTGAAGGGTTACCCCCAAATAAGGAATGGCAAGCCCATTTGCTCCCACCAGACTGATGAACCCACTATCTTCAACCAGTCTACTTCCATGTAAGTGGTCACGGTATATCGCCTCACTAATGATGGTCACCTGAGACCCGGTATCCCACAAAGCCTCATGACACACCCCTCCTAGCTCAACAACGATTACCGGTCTTCCTCCTACAGTTTTCTTATACAAAGTGGAGCCCTCATGCTTTTCGTCACCGCCGGCGCTACGGCTCTCTAGGCTGGCGGTTGTCCGTTTAACCCTTGACCTCCCTCATGAGCAATCTTTTTCGCTTTTGGGTTCTTGGAACAATGTCTCTGAAAATGCCCTACCTCCTTGCAGAACCAACAAATAGGCTTCCCCTCGGCTGTCCAACTATCCCTAGGATTTATAGGTCCTACTTTTTCCTTTTTGTTACGAGGTTCTGAACCCTCCCTCTGATTGTGCTGTCTGTCCGGTCCGGTGTGAAACTTCTTAGACTCAAGTCTATTCAGTGTCTTTTCTATCTCAGCCAACTTCTTTTGAAGTGTTTCCTCGAGGTGGCTAAAGTCTATTTTCTGGTCTTGAACAGTAACTACCTGCGATTCAGCAGCCCGTTTCCTCGGAGCGCTCTGTTCCTCCTCCCACTCTATCGCCAACCTCCGAATTTCAGCAAAGTCGGTTAATCCTTGCCGCTTTCTGCGCTTGAGGTCAAGTACAAGACTCCTATCTCTCAGTCCTTCGATAAACTGCTCAACCAAAATCAATTCTGGACTTTGTTCATGCCCCTCCTCCAACTGTTTCTTGTTGAGGATACTAAACCTTTCTACTAAATCATTGCCAAAATCTCGTACCCTTTCCCTTGGACTTTGTTCTCTTTCAGTGAAAGCCCTCCACACCAGAGGTAGCGAACGGCGATCGCCAAAGGCACTGCGCAGTATATCAAACACATTCTCCACCGTCCGAACAGCTCTACCGCAACAGCGGACTTCTCGCTTTGCTGCTCCAGAAAGCTGAGAAATGATAAACTGAACAGGGTCTTCTTCGCTCCTCAAGGCTGTAGATACCTCTTCAATAAATACCTCTAATTCTGCTGCACTACCCTCCGAAAACTTAGAAATTTTCCTTTTTGGGGGAACAATCACTGAAATATGGGGCACCTGTTGTGGCGTTTGTCCTTTTCTGCCATCTCTATGTTTACGATTACGAGCAAACTCACTCAATCTGCCTATTTCCTGATCAATGGAAGAAATTTCTTGCTCCAAAGAGTCCATCATGAATGTTGCCTCAGCACGATTCATTTTGCACTTATTATCATACACAATAATAAATCAAACCAATACAAAACATCAAAATGTTCAATTGACCCTCAAATAAACAATATATTCTTGTACTGTTTTTTTTTCTCTCTGAACTGTGAAAGTCAGCAATACCACAATTCAACAATACAAATGTTTTTGTTCAATCTGAAAAAATTGTTTGTTTTTCATCAAATAGGCTAAAAAATATGATTGTTCCTTTCTAAAGTGTCACAACACTGTCACAAGATATCACACTTGTATCATATTTCATAGTTTCTTGGTACTGTCTGTAACTTCCATTCGACGACCTGGCTCCATCATTCTTCTTGTAGTCCGATGATGAACGTTGCGCACCCCAGGTACAAATAGCAAAGGTCTGCTCTCCCCAGGCGAATTTCAGCGCAGGCACCACGTTGCTACTCTGGTAGTATCAGGGAAGACCTGTCGGATAGTCGCTTCACTGCGCCAGGCTCCAACCACTCTGCCAGGGCCCAGTACAGGTTCTCCCTCATGCCAAAGTCATCTCGTCTCGTCTCGGTTCGTCTCGTCACGCAGCACAGTGGGCCACCTAACCCAACCCCAACTACCCTAAATCCTAACTTACCTACCTATAATATATAAATAACTTTCTTCAGATTCGAAACCCAACCTAATTCTATGGATGGTTCAAATCCCACTTGGATCTCACCAAGTCTTTTATCCTGTCGGCGACGCCAAAAATGTACCAGAGTGATAGTGATAAACCAACTAAACAAACATCCTTACAAGGTCTAGCTCACACACACTCATACTCATTTCAAGTTCAACCTCACTTCACGCACAAATACGCCCACACACCCACAAGAATTACGGAGAGATGTAAAGAATAAATAAATTTAAAAAAATGAATAAAATAACACTGGATTTAACTTTAAAATTTAATATTCTTCTTTAATTTCTCTCTTCCAGGGGCAAGAGGGTGGGGAGACTTGGATAATCTTCAAACAATAGTCAATACACTTATAACACAAACTACTAAATAATGATCCTTAACTACGACCAACTATACTCCTAAACTAATAAACTAAACCCCTAAAATTTAAGTTACTAAAAATACCCAAATAACCTCTACAAATAATAATAAATAAACAACCCCCTACAAATGATAATAATCAACAATGATAAATAAGAAACCACCCCTATGAATGAATGACCCACTGTGCAGCGGGTTTCCGCCTCTGCAAACAGCAACATACAAAATCCATAAATAACTACTTCAACTTCCACTAATAATGATAATAATAACCGCAATTTAAAATAAAGCATTTTAAATCTACAAACAAGAATATTATAAAATATTAAAAGACATCTTTAAGATAAACACAAAATATATACTTGACAATATTCTTCAATTTACAACAATAGCAAAGCCACCATTAAAATAAACCTTGCACCGGTTATATTATCCTTCATTATCACTGATAAATCAACCCCATCCGATACTAAAACATCATTATAATTGAAAAAGAAACCTTTATTTAATTTTTTACACTATTATTGATGCTTAAATATTAATATCAAACTGTTCACTTACAGTCTTCAGAAGACGATTTTTTCCAAACGTGCCTTCCCAAGCAAAAAAATGGCGGAAACGGCTTAACGAAAAACAATCATCCCGGACCCAAAATTCTAAAATCTAAAAAAATACATTTCCAATTACTCAAAACACAAAATAAAGATCAAAAAAATATAAACATATTTTTAATATATTATTTATAAATATAACATAATAAAACATTTTTTTCTTCTATCCTAAGCCCGAAATAACCATTGCCAAGGGACACAACTACAGAATTTCCATCCTGCAATTAAAAAATATATTGCCTCCCTTATTATTTTATCTTCTTAAAAAAATCGTTCTCCCACATAAATACAGTAATTATTATGGTGAAAGGATAAATAGAGGTGTGAATGTAAATTGCAACACCAGTTTCACCATATATTTGGGCATCACGACTAATAATAATAAAATCTGGAATATTTATCAAAGAGTCACATATACGAGAGCTTAGCCGCGACTCCTTAATACCATAGAGATGAAACTTATGATCGGAAGACGGCAAAAACACTGACAGGTCCGGCAATATAGTGTTGTAATAAGCGGGTGCAGTGTTAGTAGTTGAAGAGGGAGTTGATTCAGTCGCAGAGTCAACGGAAATTTACAGTGATGGCTGTGAAGATGATGGTGACATAACACGATCAGGAACTGCAAAAACAATGACAAAAACAATAGAGGAAAGATCATTTCGAAACTCCTCAGTAGTGTTACTTTGCTCCAAGACTCTTTATTTCAATTTTTCTATGTCGTTTTCCAGTTCTGTTTTGACAAGCACCACAGCACTGAAACAGCCCTTTTACATATTCTGAACGATCTTCTTCTCTCAACTGACTCAGGCAACATCTCCCTTCTTACCCTACTCGATCTCTCTGCCGCCTTCGACACTATTGACCATTCTATCCTCCTCCACCGCCTTCAACACTCCTTTGGCATCACTGACTCCGCTCACTCCTGGTTTCTTTCCTACCTCTCCGACAGACGGCAGTCCGTTATCATCGATGGCATATCCTCTGACCCAGTTAGGCTCTCCTGCGGAGTTCCTCAGGGATCTGTCCTGGGTCCGGTCCTTTTTACACTCTACACCTCCCCTCTGGCCAACATCATCCAGTCTCATCACATAAACCACCACTTCTATGCTGACGACTCACAACTACAAGACAAAGACAAACCTGACAACATTCAGGCACTCCTGACTCGCACGGCCGACTGCTGTGAAGACGTGAAGGACTGGATGACAGCAAACAAACTTAAACTGAACGACGACAAAACGGAAGCCATGCTGGTAGGCACACGCCAGAAACTCCCTCAGCTCCCCTCCTCTCTCCATCTTCAGCTTGACGGTACCTCTATCCCTCTCTCCGACTCTGCCAAGAACCTTGGCGTTATCCTTGACTCTTCTCTCTCAATGACTAGCTTTGTCTCTGCAACCGCCCGGGCCTGCTACTTCCACCTCCGTCGAATCAGTCAGATCAGAAAATACCTCACCACTGAAGCTGCCACCAAACTTGCTGTCTCCCTCATCCTGTCTCGCATCGACTATTGCAACTCCCTTCTTTCCGGCCTTCCCCGCTCCACCACTCTCCCTCTCCAACGCGTTCAAAACAATACTGCCCGCCTCGTCCTCAGAAAGAAGAAATCTGACCACGTCACTCCCTTGCTCAAAGCCCTACACTGGCTTCCCATCTCCCAACGCGTTCAATACAAGACCTTGTCTCTCTGCTACAAGTCCCTCAACAACTCCGCTCCTCTCTATCTCTCTGACTTACTTCACCCATACATTCCCTCTCGCTCTCTTCGCTCTGCCTCCGACCCTCTCCGCCTCCGCATTCCTCGCTCCAAACTCAGCACGTTCGGGTCCCGCTCCTTCTCTGTCTACGGCCCATCCATCTGGAATACTCTTCCACTCTCTCTCCGTCAGAAACCCTCTCCCACCTCCTTCCAGTCTGCCCTCAAAACTTACCTTTTCAAGCAGTTCTAACACTATGACCTCACTACGCACCCCATCGCCAGCTGTCTCTTGCATATAGTGTCTGGTCTGTTTGTGGTATGAGTATATTTGAGTGAATGTATTTTTTGCGTAATTGTTACATGTGTCATTGTCTAAAGCGTGCACATGCGTGCGTGAGTTGTGAGTGCGCGCTTAGAGTTATAATTATTATAAGATAAGCGCATTATAAATACAGTAATTATTATTATTATTATTACAATGATTACATCACAAGCTGTTTTTTGTGGTCACCAACAAGAGATGACAATTTGGCAGAGTGTATAGTGTATAGCATTCTTCAGGTGTTCAGTTTCAGGGTTGCAAAAGAATATGAAAGAGATACTTTAACTCAATTTTTAACTTGGGTTTTGATAGTATCCATATTAAACGCACCGTTGACTGCATTTTGAAACAGCTCATGGGGAACAACCTAAGAGACAAGTAGATGCATTTTATTCTTTTCCAAAACTTGACTTGATGGGGAGCAAAGTTAGTCTTTGCGAAACTGATGTATGTATGACATTTATATGATAGCTGTTGTGTTCACAGTGTATGACATTTATATGATAGCTGTTGTGTTCACAGTGTATGACATTTATATGATAGCTGTTGTGTTCACAGTGTATGACATTTATATGATAGCTGTTGTGTTCACAGTGTATGACATTTATATGATAGCTGTTGTGTTCACAGTGTATGACATTTTATGATAGCTGTTGTGTTCACAGTGTATGACATTTATATGATAGCTGTTGTGTTCACAGTGTATGACATTTATATGATAGCTGTTGCGTTCACAATGTATGACATTTATATGATAGCTGTTGTGTTCACAATGTATGCCATTTATATAGCTGTTGTGTTCACAATGTATGCCATTTATATGATAGCTGTTGTGTTCTATGATAGCTGTTGTGTTCACAGTGTATGACATTTATATGATAGCTGTTGTGTTCACAATGTATGACATTTATATGATAGCTGTTGTGTTAAATTTTTTTGCTCGGTTCTTAAAGAATGTTGTTAAATTCTTGACTTTAGAACAGTGTCACTGTGGATGAGCAGCGAGGAACAAACAGTATTGTGTTTTGAAATAAGATACAATAACCCGTGAATATGCAAGGTTCTTGTGTAAACAACGTCAAACGCCGTTTCCTTGCTGGTCATTCAATGGGTTGCGGATTGTGTACTTAGACCCAGTTATTTGTCTATGCACAGGGAAAGGATTTTTCTGTTCCGTTCGTTTTCTTCTTCTCATCCGTCTCCATCTTCTGCTTTTTATTTGTTCATCGCCATTGGTTCTG